>OZ008357.1:10750614-11350614 GCA_963931975.1 Cataclysta lemnata
CACAATTTACCTAGTTTAGACATTAGCTGCGCAGACGACAGTCATTTTGGTTCAACTCACTATCTATACCTGAACAGGCTGCTTGCGCAAATAGCTCGCGCCTTTACTTGCGCCAGCGACTTGCACCATTACGGACCTCACTGTCCATCAAGAGCGAAAGGGACGAACTGCGCATTCTGCCTTCCGAAAGTTCCGTTGTATCTGAAAACGTGCCTCCACGCGATAATGCGTGAGATATCTACAGAAATTCACCTTTATGCAGCGACAAATGTCATTCTCTCTGAATGTCACTTGTTTATGAATGTAGAACGATTTCACTTTCACCGTGTGCATGCAAACAGTAAGTACCGACAATTTATCTTTTGATAATGGCCGTTTTCGATCGATATTGGCTTTTCTTTCTTTTTCCTATCCTTCTTTCTTTTTCCTACCTTCTTTCTTTTTCCATTGGCTCTTCTTTCGTTTCCAAGGGTTTTATTTCCCACTTTAACCACACCATACCTTACGGCTGGCTGATGACACTTTTAGTCACATATTGAACTTTAAAATAGTGATCCTCATCACTGTTTTAATGTTTAATGGGCAGCAGCGTTCCTTTTATAGATATACCACCTAGTTTCGTGCCCGATAAATGGCAATAGGCTCGCCACCTATTGCGTGGGACCTAACATAATTGGAGAAACTGTAGGCACAAATGATAGTGTTACTTGGGTCCTTTTCTCTGTACAATGTCTATTAGACCTGAGGCGACTCGAACCATGCATCGTATTTCGGGTGTTCCGAGCGAATTACGCTAGCCCAGGGGCCATGGGGTTGAAATTTCGCTGGGCGTTAAAGTCTACGGTACATATTTTTCAAATTCGAACTAACGAGGCAGATTATTACATTGTTTCACACTTCCGCATGCCATTTATCAAAAAGGAATGAGCTTGTGTTAGATATAGATATAACACACTGAAAAAAATAATTGTTTAATGTTTGTAATTAAACTGCAATACATTAAAAACAAAGCGGATTTCATCAAGTCTAACTACCCATGAAAAGTAACAATTAATGTTTAAAAAACAGTAAAACACAAAACAGTAACTATAACTGCTTGATCATTACATTTTACTGAAATCACAATACTAAAAAATCAGTCGCAACCATTACTGTAGTAACAGTTAGTTTTAATGGTTGGAATCGTATCGGAAAATGAACAAAACAGTAAAATGAACTGTTTTGCATAACAAATTTTACCATAGTGAAAACTACTGCATGGAACAGTAAAAGTACATGATTGAAACATGATATTTAAATGGTAGCACAATAGAACTAACTGACCACGACATTTCAAAAACTCGTAGTGGGAAAGCAGTAAATTTTAATGATTCGAACGTTAGTATCAAATGAACGAAACAATTTGTTTAATTTACTACAAACAATAAACTGAGCAACATTAAAAATAATAGCAGGTCATAGTAAGACTTACTAGTTATAAATAGTAATAACTAATGTTTAAAAAGGCAGTAAAACATAAAACAGTCACATTAACTGCATGACCATTACATTTTACTGAAATCACAATACCTAAAAATTTTGTCGCAACCATTACTGTAGTAACAGTTAGTTTTAATGGTTGGAATCGTATCGGAAAATTAACAAATCAGTTAAATGAACTGTTTTACATAACAAATTTTACCATAGTGAAAACTACTGCATGGAACAGTAAAAGTACATGATTGAAACATGATATTTAAATGGTAGCACAATAGAACTAACTGACCACGACATTTCAAAAACTCGTAGTGGGAAAGCAGTAAATTTTAATGATTCGAACGTTAGTATCAAATGAACGAAACAATTTGTTTAATTTACTACAAACAATAAACTGAGCAACATTAAAAATAATAGCAGGTCATAGTAAGACTTACTAGTTATAAATAGTAATAACTAATGTTTAAAAAGGCAGTAAAACATAAAACAGTCACATTAACTGCATGACCATTACATTTTACTGAAATCACAATACCTAAAAATTTTGTCGCAACCATTACTGTAGTAACAGTTAGTTTTAATGGTTGGAATCGTATCGGAAAATTAACAAATCAGTTAAATGAACTGTTTTACATAACAAATTTTACCATAGTGAAAACTACTGCATGGAACAGTAAAAGTACATGATTGAAACATGATATTTAAATGGTAGCACAATAGAACTAACTGACCACGACATTTCAAAAACTCGTAGTGGGAAAGCAGTAAATTTTAATGATTCGAACGTTAGTATCAAATGAACGAAACAATTTGTTTAATTTACTACAAACAATAAACTGAGCAACATTAAAAATAATAGCAGGTCATAGTAAGACTTACTAGTTATAAATAGTAATAACTAATGTTTAAAAAGGCAGTAAAACATAAAACAGTCACATTAACTGCATGACCATTACATTTTACTGAAATCACAATACTAAAAAATGAGTCGCAAACATTACTGTAGTAACAGTTAGTTTTAATGGTTGGAATCGTATCGGAAAATTAACAAATCAGTTAAATGAACTGTTTTACATAACAAATTTTACCATAGTGAAAACTACTGCATGGAACAGTAAAAGTACATGATTGAAACATGATATTTAAATGGTAGCACAATAGAACTAACTGACCACGACATTTCAAAAACTCGTAGTGGGAAAGCAGTAAATTTTAATGATTCGAACGTTAGTATCAAATGAACGAAACAATTTGTTTAATTTACTACAAACAATAAACTGAGCAACATTAAAAATAATAGCAGGTCATAGTAAGACTTACTAGTTATAAATAGTAATAACTAATGTTTAAAAAGGCAGTAAAACATAAAACAGTCACATTAACTGCATGACCATTACATTTTACTGAAATCACAATACTAAAAAATGAGTCGCAAACATTACTGTAGTAACAGTTAGTTTTAATGGTTGGAATCGTATCGGAAAATGTAAAAAGCAGTAACAATAGAACTAACTGACCACGACATTTAAAGAAATCGTAGTGTGAAAGCAGTTTTTAATGATTCAAACGTTAGTATCAAATGACCGAAACAATTTGTTTAATTATGTAATGATTCAAACGTTATATTTAACAACGTTATATATAAATAGTAACAACTAATGTTTAAAAATGGAGTAAATGACCATAACATTTAACTGAAATCACAATACTAATAAATGATTAGTCCGAAAAACTAGTAAAACTAGAATGCCAGTTCCTGTCTTCCGACTTCTTCATCAGTCATTAATTCATTACAAGACCTTTCTACATACCTACCTAAATACATACATAAAATCACGTTTTTAACCCTAATGGGGTAGGCAGAGCAAGAACGATCACAACACAGGTCGTTCCGCCACCAACGTCTGACTTTGAGGGTTGTCAGCCCATCGCCTTATTGAGCCCCTCTAATCCCTTAGCTGATTTTTACAGCATGCTCGGGATGATTATGCAGCTGGCACATTCTATGTTTTTCTCTCACTCCCAGTTAGGGATGCAAAAAAAACGTATAATACCGTATAAAACAATAAAGAACCGTTTTTTACTTAAAACGAGCCGTAAAATACGGTTCAATACTCGACAATACACCTGAAGGGTACTTAGTAAGTTTAGCAAGACAACTACAAATACAAAAATATTTTTTAAACCGAGCTTTTACTGCTCCGTCATCAGACCCTGGCGACCAAGGAATCTCAAAACCTACTCGTCAATACCAATCCAACGAGTCCAAGCTCGATGGTTTTACGATGTTTTGATGAGCATTTGTGTTTGCCTTGTGTCGGGGTGTTTTTTAATGTATAATATTACGTAGTTTATCAGTTGTCTAGTACCCATGGGTACAAGCTCTGCTTAGTTTGGGACTAGATGGCGCTGTGTGTACTGTCCTATATGTTTATTAAGCTATTGCATAGCTTCTATCACGGGCCTTGAGCGTGGAGACCGAATCCATAATTTTCGTAACGAAAATGTAATGCGGTTAGTACCTACTAACCGCATTACATTTTCTACTAGGGCTAACGTCAGCTGATCTACCAATCGGGCGCGCGATATGTAGCGTGCCCCTGCCGCCCTCCACCCGCACCACCAAAGAGACCTTAAAATCCATTTCTGCCATCAATCGGCTTATTCCCAGGAGCTCCACGATCTATTGTTCTTTGTTTCCGAAGAGCTCCACGGCCAAAAAAAATATAATTTTACATACAAGCATTCCTAGGAGCTCCACGAAATAAATTCAAAGTACAGTCAGTAAGAAAAGTAGGTTACGATAAAAATAGAATTATTATTTGACGTTTTTTTATATTAAACCATATTAAGACAGCTCTAATTGAAGAGTAAAAGAAATAGTTCAAAAATTCTCCATAGATGGCGTTGTATAAAAACCGAGCCGTTATGAGTATGAATTGTATGCTTTGCGTTTATGTCGAATAATATCAACGAGAATAACATAAAAAAAAATTCCCTATTCAATCAAGACCAGTGAACGCTCGGACATACAGCACTCGTTCTGATTACTACTTTGTAAACATAAAAATGCCTTCTTGTGCATGAAAAACGTGCAAAAATCGAACCGTAGCTAAGAAAGAAGTATAGTACGTAGGTAAGTACACATATTAGTAAACAAAACTATTTTTTACATTAATCCAATTTGAAGACAATATTTTGTATGCAAATCATAGACTAATCAAAGAAAGGCGCACAGATGGACACTAAGTGCCCTTTCACATTGGCGGTTTAGCCGCGCGGTTGCAGCGCTGCTGAGCCGCGCTGCAGCCGCGCGACTGTCAAATCCTTACATTTGACAGTCGCGCGGCTGCCGCGCTGCAACCGCGCGGCAGAGCCGCGGCTTAATCGCGGCGTTTTGCTGTCATTCGGTAAGTGTTGCAAACTTAGCAACTGAAATTACCTACTAGGTACTGAAGATTAACTATAATATAAAATAAATTGAGTCTTTATTTTTAGCTTAAGTACTTAATTGCCTATAAAACAAAAATGTTTAACATAAAAGTAAATCAAAATCTATAAAATAATGAAACTTTGTTAAATTCTGCTGTTAAAATTTGTTAAATATTAGCAATATATAGAGTACCTTTGCCGTGGCGCTTTTAAATTCTAACCTCAGAATGTATGAATACACCATTTCGCCGAGGGACAGTAGAAGTGAATCGTACTCTACCATACGATTGCGCCGTTATTATCAACTAAATGTCAGCTGCTGTCATCTTACGTTTAAATTATCGTAAAGGTAAAAAAATAAAAATGAGAATGATAATACGACTTGTGAAAAGTTCATTTCAGTATCATTTTAGTATTTCGTACCTACTCGAAATTTACCGAAAAGTATTTATTATTATTATTTATTATTTATACACTTTACTATTATTATTTATTATTTATACACTTTATTGTAAATTTGTTTTATTTTACAAAATATTAAGCATTTATTTTGCCGACTGTACCGTCAATGTCGTGGAGCTATTGGGAAATAAAATAATTAAAATTATCATTTTTTAATATTATGGAGCTCTTGGGAATCGAAATATGAAAATCTTTTGTTGTTCCGTGGAGCTCTTGGGAATAAGCCACTCCATCTATATATATAAAAATGAAACCCGTTTCGCGTTGTCACGGCATCACGTGTGAACGGCTGAACCGATTTAGCTGAAAATTGGCAGGGAGGTAGTTTAGAGCCAGGAGAAGGACATAGGATACTTTTTTTTTTGTTTTTTTTTTAGGTGTAGGGTAGATGTAGGGTAGGTGTAGGGTAGGTGTAGTGTAGGTGTAGGGTAGGTTTAGGGTAGGTGTAGGGTAGGTGTAGGATAGGTGTAGGGTAGGTGTAGTGTAGGTGCTAAGGCGAAACAGGGTTCGCCGGGTCCGCTAGTCAATGTATAAAAATCGTACTATACCTACCTTTACCTAGGTTTATTTTTAATTACCTACCTACCTATTTGTTTCACGCACGGCGCCGCGGTAGTACTTATATAAGTAGGTATAGAGTACGTAAGTACATACTTACAAGAAATTAATTAAGTAGGTATGATAAGAAACTAGATTAGGTACCTACCTACCTATCTGACCGTCAGCGATTATCAGGACTAGGAACCTACCAAACTATGCATTGACCTACCTATGTATTTTGCAATAATAATAGGTTTAACCTACCTACCTACTAGTTTACCTATACATATTTGCATTAGTACTGTTTACCTCGGGTGAAAACCTTATTTAGTCCCTCGAACCATTGACCCCCGTCTCGGGACTAAATAAGGTGTTTTCAACCCTCGTGTAACAATGTACTATTAAATACTTACTTACCTATCAACCAAAAACAGCGGCTGAATATACCTACTTTGATGCTATCTAGTAATATTGAGTTGTAAATAAATTGCTTACCACCTAAGTACGGTGGCGCGATTCTGTTTCCTTACCTAGTACCTACGCTACGTGTCTGTCTAGATTTGGTCTAGATAACACTCAGTCAAACAAAAAGAATCCCATCAAAATTACTGCCTTCCCCCTAAGTAATTTTACGACTGGGTGATTTTATATTTTGCTAATCTGTGTATGGCAACGCTTATGGTGAACGCACAATTACCCCCACCGCAGTCCCTGCAGTCTCCGCATTAGAATTCTTTGTATGAAATCTAAATAGAAAAATAACGAAGCACTTCAGAAAAATACTGAAATACCTATACCGAAACTACCAAAAATGTGTAAACCGTTGTCCCTGGCAAAATGAAAATTTTCAAAATACCTACCTAGGCTATAAGAAAGTACAAACAAAATAGGCAATAAGAAGGCACAGGCCCACGCCTAGCGCCGCCACTGGCAGGCGGGCCTCAGTCTTGCTACTTCACCGGACACAAGCAATTACATATATTGCAAACGACCACAGATCACCTCCCAAACGACCAACGCAGTAAAATTTAATATTTAACACAGTAAAAGTACCTACTATTATTATTAGTAGCTAGTGGCCATTCCCTCGTCCCGCGCCGGCGTCGCGCGCGGGTAGGGCTGGGCACATCGCACGATAAGTCCAAATAAGAAAGTGCTCAATGTATCAAAAATATGACTGTGTTGCCGAAGTATCGATATTAAAACAATCTATAGTTTAGGTATATTGTTGGTTGAAAATTACGTGCATTTTGGCAGAGTTTTAGGATAAAAAGAAACGGTATTATTTTAGTTGTTAATTAATATCATAAAATTATGTAAGTACCTATAACCACTAACTAATGTGATACTGGACTGAGACATTCTTTAATCAACCATACAAATGTTTTGCACCAATTAAAAAGTAGTGGAGTATAATCACTCTTTTTCTTTTTGAATTTCTTTCTTTCTTGGTCAGCTGCCAAAGGTTTTTCTACATATGCGAGGGGATCTATCCTTATATTGGGCATATTTTGTAGTAAGTACGTACAGTCGGCCAAAAAATTGATTTACCACCCTAAGGTTGAATGCCGGTTGTAGATTCATTGACGATAAAGTTGTTTTTAGCTTGTAGATCAATCTGACAACTTCTATTGCCATCTTTGTCTGATTATTGACACCTATGTTATTTAAGGATGACTGTTTTATGTGACAGTTGATCTGTTTGATTTCTTTAGTTTGATTTGAAATTTGAACTTGATAAATCTATACACTTATAATATTAATGCGAAAGTGTGTTTGTTTGTCCTCCCTTAACGCCTAAACTATTGAACCAATTTTCACGAAATTTACCTTGGACTTCTGGGATTGCTAATTATACTTTATGTTGCGAAAATAATAAGAGAATGGGGTAAAATGGACCCTAAATACTACGCAGGCATAGCCGCGGGCAACAGCTACAAATAAAATGAAGTAATGATATTTGACAAATGTCAACCAATTTTCAATTTCCAATTTTCTTTAAAAAGAATTTGAATAGGTTTTTTTACTTTTGTTTAAAAATATTGAAATTAATGTCTTATCCATCCATACTAATATTATAAATGGGAAAGTGTGTTTGTTTGTTTGTTCGTTTGTCTTCCCTTCACGCCTAAACCACTGAACCGATTGTGATGAAATTTGACATAATATGTATAGTTGGAACTCATGAGACTGCTATAGGCTACTTTTTAACCGATTGCGATGCGACGAAAAAGGGTTATAGGTTTAAATAGGGATACCACGCGAGCGTAGCTGCGCGGGCAACAGCTAGTTTTTAATAAAGGTAAAAATGTCTTGCACTATATACGTATAAGTGACCTATGACGTATAAATAATTTTCAATTAGATTTGCGTCATTAATATTGCATCTTTGTTTCAGTCTCTCATCTAGGTAGGTATATGAACCTAGTTATAATTTTCGACGCCTAGGAAACCAATTCAAAACTGATACACCACTTTCTTGGCCGACCGTACTTACTCGACGTATGCCCAAAAACGGATAACTTTTTTCGCAGCACTGCTACCATATTAACTTTCTATTATGCGACAAAGAAATTGGGAAAGTGTAGTAATATGCAGCCTCATTACAGTAAGATTAACTAATGTATTCTTACCTAAGACTTTTTTTTTGTAATTTGCATTTTGTGATTTATCGATACTACCTAAATGCAAGTGTTTACAACCCTAATGCGCTCACGCCGCGCCATGACGCCAAGTCGGCAGAGCAGAGCGAGCTAGTCTTTTCTGCTTCAGTCGCCGTAGCGAACGGGTGGTTTAATATTACAACAGTGTACGTCCGTGGTGTACATAAAGACGTTAGTGCACAGAGTACTTTTTTTATATACTGAAGTTAGTGTTAGTGCCTCTAAGCGTAAAGTTGGCGTAAAGTGACTGTAAAAGGTAAAAGTACCTACCTACAATAAACTTAAAAAAGAATAACGTATAGTAACGGTTTTATTGTCAAGGATGAGTAGTTCAGAAGTAGAATCCCTACTTTTAAAGTGGGGATTCCAGGCGTACGTCCACATATTTAAAGGTAAGCTTAATTCGTTAATTTCTTGATAAACTGCCGGCAAACCACTTCTTCATCTTATAAGTAGGTACCTAGTCAGGGAATATAAATGGATCACTTTTTTTTCTTTTCCATGGACTCAGTGTGATGATGAGATGAGGATGCCTATTTGCCGTAGGTACCTACAGTCAGTTCTGAGTTCTCAGAATTGAGTGGGTAGCAGGTAGGTACCTGAAAAGCGGTACCAACTGTGTGTGTTTCGTTTAACATGTATATAACCTAAGCATGCTTTTGGCGATTATAATGGTTTTTGTAACGCATGTCCATGTGTGTGTTCATTTTGATGTTCTGTCTGAATAATCCCTTTCGCAAGATGGAATATTGAACGGGCACGTCTGTAACTAACCTAGATATGTATTTTTGGTTTGATAATTTTTCATGCTGTCTTCATATCAGCATAATATGGAATACCTACTATGTGAGAGTGAGGGAGAAGTTTCCCAAAAAATGTGTGCGTTGACTATTAAATATTATGTTTCAATTATTAAATTTTACTGTTCCAAGCATTAGTTTTTACTACTACGTAAATTTATTTTATTTTTAATCGTGTGCAGACTTGTTTGTTTACGTACATATTTATGTACCTATGTTTGTTTGTATGTTAGTTCTACATGCTTTTTGGTTTCTGCATTACATAGTCCCATATGGAATCTTGCTTATTTATTTTTTGTTGTTACCTATGTTGTTTGTGGAATGTGTTTGTTGATTTTGTTAGTAATTGTTAAGCCCTAACATAACCATGTTAGGGTCTAACTTTGAAAAGGCTCAAGCTGTGAGCGCAGCGTGCAGCCTATAAGTGCACCCTGACAAACGCATGCCTTTACCTCAGCTTAGGTCCAGCCAGTTTTTTATGTTCATTGCTGTTTTCAGAGAATGAAGTGGACATAAGCGCTTTGGAACTATTGGATAGTGAGCAAGTGAAGGCACTCATTCCTTCGATTGGTCCGCAGGCTAAATTTAAGAAAATCTTGTCAGACTGGAAGGTAAAGGTAACAAAGTCAAGAGTTGAATTCAAAAAATCATATCCAGTTGTTATCAAATGTTTAACTTTGCCTTGCAGGCAGAACGTAAGGCATTAGAGGATCTCATATCAACAAAAGATGAAGAATTAGAAGAGATTATTTCAAGTTGCGACTCTTTCGATAAATTCAGCCAAGGAAGCCCAAGTACCTCCTCAACAAGATCAGAGTGCTCAAACTCTCTGCGTTTACAAGAAACCCAGTGTGTAAGTAGTAATTCATTTATTGCAGTCATAAGTTTAACATGATCTTATTCTTATATAGGTACTATTATCACATTGTGATCTTATATGATATAATCTTATATGATCTTATTCATAAACTACGGGGCATGGCAAAATTCAACTATTTTTGTCTTAACATAATATTACATTTTCATTGAGAAAATGTACAATAATTAATTCTTGTTATATGTATATGTCAATTTAATAAAATAAATAATAATAATAATACTGTAGGACAATTCGCACAGCGCCATCTAGCCCCAAACTAAGCATAGCTTGTACTATGGATGCTAGACAACTGATATACTACATATTATACTTATAATGAATAAATGTCAATAATAAGCGGATTTTAGTACAGTATTATTCGATTATTAAATGTCTTTTGATAATTTTTTGTTATAATTTCTCGGTTACCAGAACAAATCGAGAAGTAGGGCCGCGACGTACAATTTATTTTGTTTGAGCTGGTTATTGGGGTTTGTGAACTTTATGTTACCCATTTTTTCAGGATCTCGACTTGCTCTTGAGTAATACCCCAGATACTAAATTGCTACTTACGCATGATGTAGAAAAGCCACTGGGGGAACAATATCGAAAAATTTTAGTACGCGCCATTGCAAGAGAGATTGTAAGAAAAAACCCACAGGCGCATGTAACTGCAGATATTTATTTGGATTGGTTACAAAAGATAAGTAAGTACCTAAGTAATTTTCTAGGTTTTTGGGGTAAAACTACATGTCGTGTAATTGCCATAGGATTACTTAAAGTTAATACCTTTACAATCATGATAAGGGGCCATCCATAAAGTACGTCACATTAAATTCATGAGTTTTTCAGCCCCCCCCCCCCGTCCTTGTCACAGGTGGTCACATTTCTGAGACCCCCCCCTCCCTAGTGTGACGTCACATGTTTTGCAATGAAACATCGAAAAATTATTAAATTAAAACAGCAGTTCCGAAATTAGTTTTATTTCTATTTAAATTAAATACTTTTTTATGAAATCAACATAATAACAAATATTTGAAACAATAACAAAAAAATAACAATTTAAACCGTATTGCCCTAAAGATAGAGTTGGACATAGTTTTTAGTTTAATTAATATTTCAAATTACGCGATTAGTACCTCTAGATTTTGAAATGTGATGTCACGATACTTAGGACCCCTCCCACCCCTTGTCACACCATGTCACACTTTGTCGACCCCCTCCCCCCCCTTTTACGTGTGACGTACTTTATGGATGGCCCCTAATGATTGTTTCTTTTTTCAGAACTGTTGTTTCCGGCAGAAAATCTTGAATGTTACTATACCAAACCGAAAACAGGGGTACACCGAGCACACGGCCGACTCTTCGACGCGGTGGTTAATTTAAAAGCTAAGTACCGAAGACACAAAGTATACCAACCGCGAGCACGACGCTCTCTAGATATCACCTTGACTCCATCTACAAGTAACCAGGGTTTTGAAGAAACCACCACTCAAGAGGAAGAGGAGTGCATAGAGTGGTTACGTTGCTCTTCTGACGATTATGCTTTGTGTGCCGAAAAGTGGGAAAATACCAATAAGGTACGCAAGAAACGAGTGCACTCCAATGAAAAACAGTCATATCTCCAAGAGTTCCCATGTCTGAAACGTTCCTTTGGATACGAATTGGTAATTATTAGCATTTTAAACAGATTTATAATAAATATCAAAATATCTGATATTTATGATATATGTATTATCAGCCGTTCTGACATTTTTTTTATGTCTCTTATTATTGTGTGAGGGCCCACCCCTTATCACAGATTCGATCAAGCCGCCTCTGGAAGCCCTGCAGCCGTGGCATCACGTGAAAATTACTGAACCGATTAAGATAAAATTTGGCACACAGATAATTTAACTTAGGATGGACGAATGTATTGGTTCGGTTAAACGCAACTTTATCATCAACTTGTATTATATCATTGAACCCTGATTTTAAGTATTACTCAAGTTGTAAACTATTACGGTTTTTAACTATCTACGTATTTCGTTTCTAGCTTATTGCAGACTTCGATACCTGGTATCCCGAAAATAAATATAATTTTGAAAATAAACTACCACTACTGAAGAGCAAACTACTGTCGGCATCTGAATCCACTTCAAGACGATCGCCATTCGTAGAGGAACTGAAGCAACTTGCGCAAGGTAAATATTAGCTAAAACATGTTACCAATTACGACCTAATTGATGAGTTACCCTCTTTTGCGTCGGGGAATAAGGAACCGTTATGGTGGTGCAACTTTGTCTCTGTGTCGGTCTGTCACAGATGGACATCTGATCCTACTTCAGCTATCGACTTGAAAATTTAGAGCAGTAATAAGTAATACCGCACCGCTTTTACTGCATAAAATTCTTTTTTTGTAAATGGTGGATAAAAAATTTCATAGGGTTTTCTTCTTCTTCTTCTTTATCAGCCCATAAACCTCCCCACTGCTGGGGCACGGGCCTCCCTCAACGATGTGAGAAGTAAATGCCATACTCGCCACGCTTGGCAAACGGGTTGGCGAGGGTCTTGATAAGAGCGCAGAGTTTTCCTTCTCCGAGTGCAGATGGATTTGCATACGTCTTTACCTTAGTCGCCTCTTACCCCCTGGCCACGGAAATCGGTCTAGGAGTCTAGCGGAGAGTCTTGCGCTGCGTCTTGCGGCGCGTCAAACCGGCCACGTACGGCGGCGGCGGCGGTGAGCGGAAAGGGGACGTATTTAGAAATAAAAAAATATTATATTTAATTATTTGAAACAGTTCTTTATTGGATTAAAATTCAAGAAATTTTAAAATTATAACGATGCAATACAATAAAATTCGAGTATCTATGTATAGAAAAGAATATAATATATTTTAGGGATTTATAATACATACTTATATTATTTTGATTACAATTTTCAACCTATTATTAAAAGAAGGTATAAGATGTGCACGAAAGTATAAAATCTTTGTTTTTTTAGCGCCGATTAGATCCAAAAAAGTACGTATTTACATACCTATGCTCTAATAACTCTTGCATACCCTTACCTACTAACACCATAAAACAATAAAGTAGTTATTAAAAATATTTCATCAATTATGCTGTATTAAATTACCTAATTAAAAAAAATAAAAAAAATGTCGCAACTAGATCCGTCCCCTCACCGCCGGTCACAAGACTCTCCGCGCCAAGACGCAAGACATACCGCTCGCCGCGCTTCGTTCGTGCCCGGCTTCATAGAAATGTATGAATTTGTTTCGGTCGCGGACGCACACTCCGCCGCAGTCGCAAGACGTCTAGACCGAAGACCGTTTTTCGTAGCCGGGGCCTTACGACACCTCGGTAAGAATGAGGGTGGTTCTAATTCTGCTCTGCCGGAAACCACACTGCCTGCACTAAAGGGTTTTACCAATTTGAAAAATGTCCAGTGCTAGATATGTCTTCTCTAAGGTGCGCCCCTAATTTCGATACTCATCTAGAAATATAATTTGACCATTTGTCTAGACTCTAGATCACTAACTTTTCGTTTTTATTGCTTGACAGACAAAGATCATGAAACAAGTAACCTCGCTGCGCTACTTCTTATTCCGCACTTGATTGGACCAGTTCACATAAAAAGGAAGAGACACTCTGCGGCGGAAGTGCGTCAAAGCTTCATTTTACATATTGAAGAGGAAAGACAGCTGCTTGAGGAAATAAAAAAAAGAAAGGATAAGTACAAAGATTTAGGCATAACTATCCAACCGTATGTAGTAGTGGCAGGTTCTCGGAAAAAAATAACTGCACGTTACGTTGTTGTTGATGACGTTATCTATGAATTGCCGAACATCAGCAAAACTGTAGATACATGTTTCAAAATCATATGGGCTTTGAACTTGGAATATCCTGGTGAATGTTTACCGGTGTGGCAATTTCTTGAAAGAGCTATTTATAATTTTACTGACACTGGTTCAAAAAACAAACTTTCACCATCTGTTTTAAGTTTATTGAGTGACTGTGGTATATTGACTAAGTAAAAAATGGTTACCTGTTTTATTTGTTACACCATTGTAAAAGACTTGCGAACTCTCAAGACTCATTTTCATTTTTTTCATCAACACCACATTTTTGAACAATATCGCTGCGTAGAAGGCGATTGTTCTCGGTCGTACCACCTTTTTAATTCCTTTCGTAGACACTATATTCGGGAGCATTTTAGCCAAGGTGCTAATCTGAATGAAAAAAATGCAGCATCTGATCACGAAATTATATTTGAGGCTAACAATTTGCCTCAAGAAATCATTAGTCAGTCTGACCATACCAGACCAGAGCAACATTCGTCTTCTGAAGAACCTCTTATTCAGCCTCATCATACTACGCCTGTTGTTGAAAGCCCACAAATGGATATAAATTTATCTCACGTTCCTCTAGAAATGGCTCTAGCTTCGCTAATAGCATCCTTGTATGGTTCTGTAAATTTGCCAAGGAATATTGTCCAAACGATTGTCGATAAGCTTCTAAACATTTTTTCTTTTTCGTTAATTCCATTGTTAGGTAACTTGTTACAGAGTTTGACTCATAACGGTGAAGTATCCGTTTCGGAAATTCACCGTGTAATAACTACTGAAATCACTTCGAGTTTCAGTTCGTTGTCCACGGAGTATCGTAGGTTTCAATACTTTCAAGGCCTCCAGACTTACGTTCCGCCTAAAACAGTAGTCGTTGGTGATCGCTACGATTCGAATATTAGAAGAGGTGTGCATACACTATCATCTGTTACTTGCAATGTGCAGCTTATTCCATTAAGAGAAGTACTACATATTTTTTTCTCTCTAGCTAATATATTAGTTGATACATTGCAATATATGGCGGATCTTTACGAAGATGTCACAGTTATTCAAAACTTTATTCAGGGTCACTTTTGGCAATCAAGAAGAAGAGCCCACATGGGAAAACATGTAATTCCGTTGTTTTTATATTTTGACGACTATGAGACTTCAAACGCTCTAGGCAGTCACTCTGGCATCCATAAATTAGGTGCCGTATATATATCAGTCCCATGTCTACCTCCGTGGCGTTGTAGTGTACTGTCGAATATTTTCTTAACATTGCTGTTCCATTCCTCTGACAGATTAGAATTCGGCAATAATGTTATATTTCAGCCTATAATAGATGAGATTAATTATCTGAGTTCCACTGGCATTTCATTTTCCGTTCCAAATTTTGATGGAGTTGTATATTTTGAACTGGCTTTAATTGTCGGAGATAACTTAGGCATCCATTCCATTACAGGCTTTGTAGAAAGCTTTTCGGCCAATTACCCATGCAGAATTTGCCGTGTCGGTAAAGAAGAAATGAAAGTTCAATCAAAAGCAAATGAGGCTCTCCTCAGATGTGACACGGATTATGAAATTGACGTTATAGAATGTGATCCTTCAAATTCTGGTGTTAAGGAAAGATGTGTTTGGTTGAAGGTGAATGGGTTCAAATTATTCGAACAAGTTGGAGTCGATATAATGCATGATATTCTCGAAGGAGTTGGCAAATATGTCATGGGACTTATTCTCGATAAGTATATTAACCGTTTTGGATATTTTTCCTTGGAACTGCTTAACATCAGGCTAAAAACATTCGATTATGGACCAGATTCGCGCAATAGACCTGTTGAATTATGTATGATCCACATAAAAAAGTCTAATATTCGGCTGAGCGCATCCGAAATGTTAACTTTCATTCGATATTTTTCGCTTCTAATTGGAGACAAAATTCCTGGTGGCGACATGTACTGGACACTTTACTTAAAGTTAAGAGAAGTTGTAGAGCTGGTTATGTCGACTTCAGTTTGGGAAGGTCTTCATACGGTCATGCAAGACAGTGTTGGTCAGCTGAATGAGATGTATTTGCTCCTCTCTAATGAACCACTCAAGCCAAAGTTTCACCACCTTACGCACTACCATACTGCCATGATTAATTTTGGTCCACTTTCTTTCTTTTCATCTATGAGATATGAAGCAAAACATAGGCTAGCAAAAACATCTGCAAGAGCTTCATGTAACAGAAGGAACTTGACATTAAGCTTAGCCATCAAAAACCAACTTAAACTTAATGAAATTTTTTTAAGAGGTTCTCTTGATCCCATTTTAACTTGGGGCACTAAAAAATTTAAGTTAGTACATTCTGATGTGACTCTTATTCAGTCTTATCTCGGTTTAAGAAGTAGGAAATCTTTGATATGTGTCAGTTGGGTTTCCATGTCTTCCATACGGTACCAGAGTGGTTCTATTCTTGTGTATAGCACTCAAGGCGATCTCAATGACGTGACTTTTATAAAGGTGGAGAGGATATATGTTTACAATGACTCGCAAGTCATTTTCTCAGGGTCTCTGTTACAGACGATTCTATTTGATTGTCATTACTACGCATATGAAGTAGAACAAACGGAAAAGAGAGTTGTTGTTCGGTTGAATGATCTTCATTTCAAGACGCCCCATGCATTAAATACTACAGTGTCCGCGTGTAAAAGGTTATTGGTGACATTGCGTAGTCCTATTTAAGTTTACTATTTTTTTGTCAAAATTAATCGTACTTAGGTACATGTAAAAATAAACATGTTAAATAGAACTTTTGTCATAAAAATACTAAATAAAATTGGATGGATAGAGAAGCGCTCCTTTATTCATTGTTTAATCCAACTTTTAATCACTGTGCCGGCGTTGTCATATAATAGGCTAAGGTGGAGATATTTTCTAAAGCTAGGGCTATTTAAGGGCATCCCCTGTGCATGCAAGCGCCCTCATCAGTAAAAAAATTAGATTAGATTATTTATTTGCTCATTTGGAAATTACATTATAATTTTAAATACAGAAAATTAAAACAATAACTTATTCACAAAGAGGATTATAAGGCTGAAAACGCAAAAAATCTGAGCTAGATTAAATAATAGGTACTGGAGTTTGTTTAAAGCACCACATATTCACGATTCAGTGTTCACAGAAGTTACAGATAGCAAAAGTGCTAAAAATGGCCACTTTCAGCACTCTTGTTATCTGTAACTGCTGTAAACATTGAATCATAAGTTTATAGTGCTTATAACAAACATCTACCTATTATTGAATCTAGCGCAGATTTTTTTCCATTTATTGCGTTTTCACTGATTTATGATTTTTTTACTGATGAGGGCGCATTGACAGTTAAAAATTGACAAATCTCTGTTACTTTGTGAAACACTTGTTCGATTTAAGCAATTTATCCACTTAAAAACAATATTAAATATTTTTCTGTGATTTGTAAATTGTGACTTGTAGCTTGAACCTTCAAAATTGTAAAAAAAAAGGTTTCAGAAACGCTTGTATTTACAAAATTGTACAAATAGGCTATAATGTTGGCACTTTCGCTCAATGTTGCTATTTAATTTTACAAGACTTGTCAACTTGTAGCTTTGTGGAACGGGGCCCTGGTGGTCAAGGTCTGAACGTCCAAATCAGTTCCAATTATTTTGTATAAATAAGTCTTTATGTTATTGTCATTTTCATGGCATGCTTTGGAATAATTAAGTTTTTGTCAAATAGATAAAGAATGATTAAATATAAAACTAAAACATTAAGTTTATATCCTCTTTGACAAACTGGCTGGCTGGTGGTCTGGTCTGAACATTCAAATCAGTTCCAATTATTTTGTATAAATGAGTTCTTATATTGTCATTTTCATGACATGTTTTGGTATAATTAAGTTGCACACTATTATATTATAAATTCTAGACAGAGGATAAATAGTCTAAATTTGCATAAATGTAAGCCAAATTGTAACCCCGTACTGACTTCGTTATAATTTTCTTTAATTTCAGAGTGTATACAATAAGCGGTGGCTCCCTCCCTCGTTGAAAATCCATAACTCAGAAAATATAGATATTTTCAATTTTTTTTCTCTGATAACTCCTTAGATTTAGACTTAAGGTTTATTTGGAAGTAATAAGTTGATAAGCAAATCGTACCAGACAGTTACTATCGAAATTATTGCTAAAAACGGCCACTTTTGGCAGGAATATCGATAGTAACTCCAGCCTACAGGGTACAATTTGCTTCTCAATTAATCACTATCAAAATCATTAGATCTAAATATAAGGAGTTATCAGAGAAAAAAATGGAAAAGTATATTTTACATATTTTTAGCGAGATGGCGCCACCGCTCGGTGTATATGCTTTTATGCAGTGAGAGTAAAAGTTCTGTAAAAGTCAAAACTACGTTTAATAAAGAATTCTATTACGCAATTTTTGTGTTCATTTTAGACTTGCTATGGAGCATAACCTTCTTTTCACACAGGTACTGTGACTGCATATTCAACTATGCTCAAATGTGCAATCACAGAAGTCTGTAATTGCACAGTACCTTTTACTGTGCACTTGCAGTATAAACTACTGTGATTGCACATTTAAGTATACTGTGCAATGACAGTACCTCTTACTGTGCACTTGCAGTACCAACTACTGTGATTGCACATTTAAGTATACTGTGCAATGACAGTACCTCTTACTGTGCACTTACAGTACCAACTACTGTGATTGCACATTTAAATATACTGTGCAATGACAGTACTTCTTACTGTGCACTTGCAGTACCAACTACTGTGATTGCACATTTAAGTATACTGTGCAATTACAGTACCTCTTACTGTGCACTTACAGTACCAACTACTGTGATTGCACATTTAAATATACTGTGCAATGACAGTACTTCTTACTGTGCACTTGCAGTACCAACTACTGTGATTGCACATTTAAATATACTGTGCAATGACAGTACTTCTTACTGTGCACTTGCAGTACCAACTACTGTGATTGCACATTTAAGTTTACTGTGCAATGACAGTACCTCTTACTGTGCAGTTGCAGTACCAACTACTGTGATTGTACATTTAAGTATACTGTGCCATTACAGTACCTCTTACTGTGCACTTGCAGTACCAACTACTGCGATTGCACATTTAAGTATACTGTGCAATTACAGTACTTCTTACTGTGCACTTGCAGTACCAACTACTGTGGTTGCACATTTAAGTATACTGTGCAATTCCAGTGCCTCTTACTATGCACTTACAGTACTAACTACTGTGTCGGCACATTAAACTATACTGTCTTTTACAATACCAACCACTGTGTCTAAACATTAAAAGTTACTGGAATGACTGTATGTTTGACTGAGCTGATGCATTAGGCGGTACTGTGACAAAATGGTAGAAATTATCGCTTAAAACATTAAACTATATTAATGTTATAGACATTAAATTATTTTAATGTTTCAAACATTAAAATAATTTAATGTCTTAAACATTAAAATATTTTAATGTCTTAAACAGTAAATTACTTAAATGTCTTACACATTAAATTATTTTAATGTTTTACACATTAAATTATTTTAATGTTTTACACATTTAATTATTTTAATGTTTTACACATTAAATTATTTTAATGTTTTACACATTAAATTATTTTAATGTTTAAGACATTAAGTTATTTTAATGTTTAAGACATTAAATTATTTTAATGTTGAAGACATTAAATAACTGTAATGTGCAGAACATTAAACTATTTTAATGTTTAACACGCGAATCTACTTTAATGTTCAAAACATTAATGATGTTTTATGAATTTCAAGCAGTAAAATTAACTGTCTAAACAGTAGCATGTTTTACTGTTTTCGGACCAGTAAAACTTATTGTTTCGGTGAGTTGTCACATATAGTATTGCGCAAAGCAGTACAAACCAACGTTTTTTCAATTTTATTTAATGGTTTTTTTTTTCAGTGAACTAGTGAAGGTTGGCTGTCAGCTAAGCATATTTCACCAGGTCTTTGGCGAGGTTGAAAAGCTCAGATCATTATAAGAATTGAGCAGTTCGGCGAGACGATCACTTATTATTACGATACCATCTTAACTAAATGTAAGATGACCAAAAAACTTTTATCTCGAGTTCCTCCGTACTTCGGAAGTCATGTTGAGCAGTTGGTCCCGGCTGCATCTGCAGTCGGTAAGACCTCACTGGGCCAGCGTGGTGGGTTATGTGGCCCATTCTCCCTATATTCTTCCATCCAAAGGGAAGGCCCGTGCCCCAGCAGTGGGGACATTAAAGGGCTGGTGATGATCATATTACTTCAATACAAGTCACTTTGAAAGACCTCCTATAAAACGACCATGGGAAATCTTGCAAAAACTTCGTCACAACATTCAATACGAACACGCCAAAAGTCAGCTACCGCATCGCTCATTTTAATCACCATTGCTCGCTAACAGGGCCATAACCTACGGCCCTAATCACCGGGCCCACCGCTGACACCGTACCCGCGTCACACACTCGGCGTAAAATTAAAACTGTAATAAACTTAAATTGTTAATAACTATACGTTGCTGGTGCCCCCTTTGAATCTTATAACCCGCGCGCGTTTTAAATTTTAATGAATATAGATATCTTTATTCGCTTTGAGCGAACTCCGGGCGAGGAGGCATAGGGTGAGAGCACACAGGTATTCGTTTTTATTATTTTATAAGAGACGAGAGATAATTATTACACTTTTTACTGAGCCTTATGCTGTCTGGTATAGATAACAATGATGTTACTGTGTTTAATGCTGAGATAGTAATTAAATATTATGGTCATGATGATTTGATTTTTATTTAAAAAAATATTATACAATGAATAAAGTCAGAAAAAATTTGATTGAACAAAAAAAATTTAATTGATTTCACATATAACATTATATGTGAAAATATCTGCTGGAGATGTCAAAAATATATTTCTACAACTGCGAATAGCCGTTTGGACGAGTGTTATAGACACGTAAGCGGAGGATATGGGTTAGATTCCCGCATCATGACAACAATGTTACGAAAAATTTCTGACTATATTTTCTTGAGTCAATTGACTACCAAATTTCTATACCAAAACAGTGGCTCTTCCATGGTCCTTTTAATGGAGCTTTTAGGGAACCTTAATATCCTTGTACCTTCCAAAAAACTACAACAAGTGAGGGTAGTTTGAATTATAAAAAAAAAAGCAGAAAATAACCCAAGAACGACGAAATCAGCAAACACAAAAGTCGTTAAGACTAACACTATAATAGACAAGACGCAATAACATCTTTCATATGGGCAACAACAACAGTAAGTTTGTTGTGGAGCTGTGAATTTTTCATCGCGCCGCCCGCCCGTGTGCACTACCCCGTACCGTGATTAAAACATTCGAGTCGGGCCATTAAATCTAATATGCAGCGGAATCATGTGCGATGTTGTTTGTAGCCTTCGCATGCAGTTTTTCGGCGTAATAATTATAATTAATAATAATAGCTTTCTCTCTCTTCCCTAGTTACGTTAAAAAACTAGGTGTACTTGTATTAGGTTAGGTGCGGCTGGCTGGGTGATAGTGAACTTTATTGTCTCGCAGTTGCGGCTAGTTTTGTGTGAACGCTCAGGCTTGTGCAAAAGTTGCTTCATTATTACCACCATAGGTTTTAAAGTAAGAAGTTGTGCTGAACGGAAATTAGATAAATGAGATTTCACAAACGTAAAAATATGGGGTGCTTTATCATAAAATACCAGGGGTTTGGATTATCAACTATGAACACCTAATATTCAACAGATATTACTTATTATGTTGTTTGATATACGAATACTGATGATCTCTTTTAATGCTGGTCTGGAAGCGGAAACAAGTAGTATGCAACAATCCCCACTCACCCTGGTGTGTCGTAAAAAAAGTGTCATAAGGAGTCGAATAAGGATGATTGCGCAGTGTAGCTATAAGCACCGTATGGTGAATGAAGGGCATACTAACACCAACAGCATACCTAAATAAGGCTGGTGTCAGGCAGACTGTTGAACGTAAGCTAAAACTTTGAGCAGCATAGTTTGCAATGTTGTCATCCCAATCATTTGCAGTCGAAGAAAGTAGAAGAACGGAGTCATCGGGCTCTCGACATGGTCCTTTCCAACACTTTCCTATGGCTCGACGGCGCCTGACTGATATAAATGGAACAGAAAACATATTCGGATCAAATAGAAAGAGAAGATCGAATAAAGAAATGGATTCTCAACGGGGAAATTACTGACAAGTTAAAACTACCTACACCCAGCAGCACACTACAAAATAGAACTTTAATTAATTGCGAACTCTATAAAGTAAACCAATTAGGGCGTAATTGACCGCTGTGCTAATTACCACGTCAGTCCACGCCTCGATACTTGTCAAATGATAATAGATTGTCTCCTATTAGCATTAGCGTGTCAATTAAACGATATAAGGGACTAGAAAGTGAAGCTTGACGGTGTTGTGGCACATGAGTAAATAAACAGAACAGAGAATAACCAACAACCGCGCGAATCGGCTGCACTACTACAAGCACGCGGAGCATGTGTGCGTTACCACTGGCCGCTGTCGCGCGGCGAGACTGGAAAAAACCGGTTTATGACGCACAACCACTTGCATGATGGTGGGGTTAGTGCAACCGCGTTCTTAGGAAGCTTTTGCTCTGTACGGTTTATCTGCTCATGTGGTTGTGGAGCGCACTGGCCTTGCTATTGCGTCGGCTAAGCAATGCTCACTAAGGTTCACAAGGAAATTCGTGGTTAGAAAAACTTTGAAAAACTACAGTCTTGATGCGGGAAACGAACCCGCGTCCTCCGCGTTCCGGGCATGCTACAAGGGGTGTAATTTTTCGAACTTGTTCTAACCACAAATTTCTTTCCGCCGCGTGGTGACGGCAGAGTAGAATACAATTGTCACCACCCCAAATCTTTCCCGTGGGTGTCGTACAAGGCGACTAAGGATAAATCTGACTATGATTAGGAATGGGCAGCAGTGTTCCTCTTATACCACCCAGGCTAGCAATGTACTGCGACTTTTGTGCCCGATAAATGACCATAGGCTATTACATGGGTCTTGACTTGATGATATTTGGCGAAACGTGGGTGCTAGTTCACCTCTGCCTACCCCTTCGGGGATATAGGCGTGATATATGTATGTATGTATGTATGTACAAATTTCTTTGTGATATTATTTTTCTAACATTTCTTATAATTAATATTGACATAAAAATCAAAATAATAATTCACTAAGGTCGATTTTTGGATGGGTTAACAAACAATTACACCCTATGGCTCCTCTATAGTCTTCCTCCTCCTATGGAAGACACCAAGCCGTTTGCTCCTGATGCACTATCAAATAAAGAAATAAACTTTAAGGACCTACCTGAGGATTTTGTAATGGCAAATTTGATATGTGAACGACCCATTAAAAATGGATATGCTATGAGCGGGTTTATAATAACGCGCGAAAGGGTACCTACCAACGATCTCTTGGCTGATCTCCTTAATGCCCACTTCAATCCCAAACGGAACTGCGCCGAGATAATTTTAATCATATTCTTCACATGATTTGTTATTTGAACATATTTTTACTCAATATATTACATACATACATACAATCACGCCTGTATCCACGAAGGGGTAGGCAGAGGTGAATTAACACCCACTTTTCGCCAATTAAGTTAGGTCCCATGTAATTGGTGGCGAGCCTATTGCCATATATCGGGCACATAAATCGCAGTATATTGCTCGGTGGTTTGAGAGGAATGCTGATGCGCATTACTCACCGCTGTCATTACCCTTAGTCGCCTTGTACGACACAAACGGGAGAGATGGGGGTAGTGACAATTGTATTCTGCTCTGCCCTCACCACATGGCACTCAATATATTATATTCATATACTTCTATCTAAGTAGAAGGCATGTACTCTAATTGTCAGGAAACAGTAATGCGGTAAAGACACATGTAGAATATAAGAGCTGACTTCCAAACGTCACAGAACTTAATACCTTACAGGTAATGTCATGCGTACAACGTTATAAACTGAAGAGAAATAAAATAATCCTAAAAAAATTGTTTTCTTTTTCTAATAAAGGGTCTATCGAACCTCATCCATCCAATACAGCCTGATTTTATCCAATGATTTGAGAGATGTGCCAAGATTAATATACTTATATTTGACATTAGAACAATGTGTATTGGATTGAGGAAATATCTTTGTATACTTATATTATAAAGCTGATCTTTGGAGGAGGCCTATGTCAGTGGATAGACTGCAGAAAATTAAATGTAAATGTATATTGTAAAAAAATAATGTTTATTCTAGTAATAAAGGCTATCTTAAATCTTAAAATTATAAAGCTGAAGAGTTTGTTTGTTTGTTTGGTTGAACGCGCTAATCTCAGGAACTACCGACTCAAATTTAATTTTTTTTTTGTGTTGGATAGTCAATTTATCGAGGTAGGCTATATAAGAACCGACATTAACGCGAACCAAGCCGCGGGCGTCCACTAGTAACCTCATATTTACAGAGCCGCGTCTAAATTATATTCATCTCTACAGAATCGCGTAGCAAGAGCTGTAGTCTGTGAACTACGAATCTTCCGATGTGTGCTACGACAAGTGTGAAAAAAAATTGTAACTCCGAATCGTAGCTGAAAGTGTTCTCTGTCTGTCTGTGCTACAAACGTAGCAACTCATCTATAAATGCTTCATGATTGCAGTACAGTTGAAGAAAGTAGACTGTACACCTTTATTTAAAACTTTGTTGCGGACAATAATTCTTCGAAATTTTTCTTCATCATCATCAGTCATCCAATCCGTTTTGAATCATATCATACACCACACGCACCGGAAAGGTACTGTGGTGAATGAAAGTATATAAAAGAGACCAAATGGACCATTTCGAGAGACCGATTAACGTAGAGAGAGTGATTGAAATGACTATTTGGAAAGATATTGCAATCCATACGGCTCAAGGTTTTAGCTTGAATCTACAGCCGGCCGCCTGCCCGACACCAACCCTCTTTGAATATATCAGCTCCTGCTAGTGTTAATTTACAAAAAAAAGACATATTATACAGTCCCTAAACGAAAGTGATTCATTGTACTATGCACCTCAATTCCCCCGTGCACACCAAGATAGCACTAAGAGGGGCACATTACAGAAATTACCAATTACAGTTGAACTATCAGTCAGCGATGACAGGTTATTGCTGTCACGTCTCCAGACATGCCAAGTGGAGACATGCGGGGGGTATCAGTATCGGATTATTTAAAAATATTTCCCCGGACAATACTGTGGGTTTGGCTTAAGTGAGGTTTCCCGTGGATAGTGAAGCTCTAGATATGGCACGGACAACTTGGGAAAATAGCGTTATTCATTATTGTTATAATTATGAAATTATAAGAATAAGCAGAATATAATAATACTGGCAATTTTACAATTGTTCAGGCTCGTCTATACTATTATTATAAAGCTGAAGAGTTTGTTTGGTTTAACAAGCTAATCTCAGAAACTACCGACTCAAATTGATCACAGTTTAAACTAAAAAAAAACTTTTTTAAGGTAAGTATACGTACTCATTTAAATTCCGGGCATACGTCAATGACCTCAATGTTTCAAATCTTTTAGATTTGCTGGTATATAAAAAAAATTAGTTGTATGCCATATCTAGTAAAGCGTAAAAATTGATATAGTATCCGCAACGCCCCCTGGCGGCCGTCTGCTAATCAAATATCTTTTCCTGTGTCGAGTAGGTGACAATACTGGACATATGTCAGAGATGTTCAAACTTCCACGTTAAATTAAGTTATTATCGTTTATGTGCTTCCAATTCAAGCATTGTGATCACGGTAGAGGAAAGTAAAATATGCCAATTTACCTATTTCTGTGGCAGGTATCGAGAAAATTTAATGAGAACTGTATCTAAGATGAAGAGTTTAAGAAACATCAATTCAAAGCAATCAACTAGACTACCGAAGGGAAAAGTAGAACATTGGCACATATTTAAACTCGCTAATTGATGTTAGGTCTCGAAATAAATGAAAAATTTGTTATTTTTTGTCAAATTTTGTTGTTTTCTTTAAGCTAGACGGGAAGCTCTCATCTTACATGATGAGAGGCTTCCCTGACGATAAAGGCCGAAGGTAAAATCGAACTTCAACTGTTGTTGTACCCGATCTTCCACAGAATAGGGCCAAGAACCGACCCCTGAAGAACACCGCGCAGGACACTTCTCCAGTGCCAACCATTCCTCGTCGGGTATTCCACCACTAGAATGCGATTAATTTGGTACTTACTAGTAATCATCGCACAATAGAAAAAAAAAACCCAAACAACTAACTCAACTAACGGCAGCAATTGCAATTGCCTGCTCACAATAACCACACAAGCACAGATTGAGCACCGCAGACAAGACGAGGAGCGAATGGCAAATGATTAATAAACGTAATACCATTAGCGGCGCGGGCGCGACCAGTTCGATTACGCTACGCAATTTGTCAATACCGAGGGCAAAAACTCAATTAGCCTCATTGTTGCCGAGTAATTAGTGCCATGAATTCGACCTACCGCTTAGTTAATAAAGTCGGCGATGAGCACTTGAAACGGAATTTGTTCGAGAAATATAAAGTTGTTGGTTGCTATAGTGTTTGCGTGTTGTGCTTGTGCCGACCCCGCCTAGAGCAGAATAAGGGCAGGAGGAAGAAGTAGAAGAGGAAGAAGAAGCTAAGCCCCTAGCTAAGTTAAGGGCAAAATACATAAATAAATCACGCCTATATCCCCGAGTGGATAGGCAGAGGTGAATTAACAACCACGTTTCGCTAATTAGGTTTCGTCCCATGTAACAGGTGGCGAGCCTATTACCATTTACCGGGCACGAAATTCGCAGTACATGCCATCCAGCATGAGAAGAAAGCTGCTGCCTATTCCTCATCACTGTTTTAACCTTAGTCGCCTTGTAAAACACACGCGGGAGAGATTTGGGGTGGTGACTTTATTTTGTATTCTACTCTGCCGTGACATATAAACACAGGTTTGCCTACCTAATTCAAAATCCTTCACTTAAACCGGCACAAAAATTGTCACATCATTAAGCTGGATCCAGACGAGTGTAACGTTTAATGTAATCTGTAATGTAACACGAATTCTACGTTAGGCCGGCACTACGAGCGTTACAGTAACTCTTCTGGACGTAGAATTCGTGTTACAATACACGTTACACTCGTCTGAATCCGGCTTTACATCTTGAAAAACTACCGACGAACTGTCCAACCTGATCATATACAATAATAGCATTACATCAGAATTAAAACGTGACACAGTCAAAATTAGACTCATTATCCGGCGTGGAAGGACCAAATTTGTGGCGTTCCAAATAATCGAGTGACACAATGCCCCGGCCGTAACAGATCGCTTGTCTTACCGTCTGTCTGTGCGGTAATTACTCAAACCTTGAGCCGCGTCCGATGCGCACAATGGACATGCAGTGTATAAATTAGATTAATGTTGCCGGTAGGTGACGCCGTTAGGAAATGAGAGAGTTGCCATGTTATTGTGTTCGGGCACCGATCGAGAACTATATCAAGAAAACTTGTAACTACGAAGTTTAACGGCGGGTCTCAATATTCTCATCATAATCATTATCATTCAGCCCAGAGACGCCCACTGTTGGGCATAGGCCTCCCCCAAAGATTTCCAAACCGGTCGGTCCTGCGCTGCCCGCATCCAGCGAATTCCCGCGACCTTCACCAGATCGTCGCTCCACCATGTTGTGGTGTGCTTCCAACGCTGCGTCTACCGGTGCGCGGGCGTCATTTGAGGACTCAATATTCTACGCAATATTCTATCTAAAGTTAAAAGTAATCTTACTCAAGTTTAGTTGCCTGACATTTTTGTTATGTTACGATAAATAACAGAAGTTGCTAAGCAACTAAACTGTAGTCTCTATCTTCTAATCTATCTGCTAAGCGTCTATCTTTAACTGTTGATAGTATATTAATTATAAAGGGAACCGCCGTTCGTCGGCTTGACCGCCTGACCGCTCGGTCACCCCAGGCTTGGGTGGTCTTGGGTGGCCGAGCGGTCAGGCACCTGCCCGGACAGCAGCGGACGCGGGTTCGATTCCCGCCTACTAATTTTTCTAACATTTATATAATGTTAAAATTAAAATCGAATAGTTTATGTATTTAAATGTTGAAAATATACTACATAAACATACATATACACAACCATGACTCGGGAACAAACATTTGTGGTCATCAAAAAGTTTCAACGCGCAGAAGTGGATAACCTTAAGTTGCTTTGGTTACAGACACACGTGGCACGTAAAGCATACATACATACATAAATCACGCCTATATCCCCGAAGGGGTAGGCAGAGGTGAACTAGCACCCACGTTTCGCCAACTATGTCAGGCAGTTGGTATAAAAGGAACGCTGCTGCCCAATCCTCATCACTGATTTATCCTTAGTCGCCTTGTACGACACCCACGGGAGAGATTTGGGGTGGTGACAATTGTATTCTACTCTGCCGTCACCACACGGCACGTAATACATAACCTCAATTAATACCTGACAACGTTTTTCTGCGCTGCGCATAGGTCAACTTATGAGCCGGGTATTGTACTGAGATTTACGTGCTCGATACATGGCAAGGCTTACCAATTACCTACATGGGACCTAACATAGTTGGCGAAAATGGGTGTTAATTCACCTCTGCCTACCCTGGGGATACAAAGGCGTCAAAAACTTTATGTATGTAAGGAACAACGGAGGCTAACACAAAATAAACCGCCTCAGAAACGGCGCAGAAACACGGAGACATCCTCCAAATACATCAGCGGGCACAAACAAGGGGCCGGCGAGTCTATAATCATTTATCTAGACGTGTTTAATAAAAGGAAGATTATTTATGGTGGCGTGGCGGGCCCGGACGCTAATGTCGCATGATTTAATCCCATTACATTGGGCACCACGCCAGGGCACTATCGGAAGAGAGAGACTTCGGGAATAGCCGCCATTTTTTGTATTTAATACGTAGGTACCTACCTACGTGCTTTATTGTGTGCACGGATAAAAATTGGATGTTTTTAAAATAATGAAATCTTTACGCTAACGGCGGAGGAGATTGGTGTGTTTGATAGATTAATGTAGAGAGTAGTTTGGTGTCTACAAATTGTATACATCAACTCAAACTTTGTTATTTAGATATCTAAATATACGTACATACAAACATAAATCAATCAATCAAGGGGTATGCAGTGGTAAATCAAACACCCTGTTGCCGATGCTAAGCTAGCAACCTCTTTTATAGATATTTATACTTTTGAGATTCTGGCTATGTTCGCAGCTATGATAATATACAAAAAGTAACATTATAAGAAGTATAGAAATCAATGTATGATATAGCAAAATGCGACAACAAAACATTTTTTAAATTAAAATTTAAATTAAAACATGGAAGATTTAGACAAGTATGGAAGATCATAGATAGCATTTAGTGGTCAAATCCTAAGATATAATATATATTCATGTCTATCAATGGCCTTAATGTAGTGCAAGAAACTTCTAACATGAACAATTTAAGTACAAACGAAATATGGGAAAATGTAGACAATCATAATTAGAGAAAGCATTTTTGAAAATGGTTTAAATTAATTTGTGTGCATAAATGTAAGTTTCATATTAAATTTTTAATGAACCTTACCATTACATAAATAAACAGCAAATTGTATGAGAAAAATACAATTAAGCGATCCTCTGAACTGATACTCATCAGTTTTGTTCAAACATTGTGTTGTCAGACTCACAAAATTTGAATATTGACATTCATAGCCAACAATCCTTCTGTTGATTGAATAAAAACTTACAAAAATGCATTTAAATTACATGTTTAAAAAATATACAGTGAAGCTGTTGAATGCTTGTATACTACTTAAATTTATCTATGATCTACTATCACAATTGGTACATTGGGGAGCTAGAATGCAATTGATGATGGAGGCATAGAGCATTCCCCAACTGTCACACGATAGGATGCCAATTCACTGATCCCATGGTAATGCACAAAGGCTGCTAAAATCACCAAAACATGGAAGATCTGGTGTGATTGAAACCAAATGTCACATTTACCAGGGAACCATCTCTCAGGTACACGCAATGCATAAAACATAGCACCCAAAATGTACAGCAGGCCCATGAGAACCAGCCATCCAAGAGAAGCCTTGCTGACCTGACTGAACCAACCCTCAGTAACACCGTAATGGATTGCAGGGACAATACCTGATAAACCAAAACCCATGAAAACTCCTGCTCGAAGAGGTCGTAATCGAGGTTCCGAAAACCTGTCCCAAAGTGACACTATAATAGACAAAATCCCTAACACAATCACTACAGATAAGTATATTATTTTAGGTCTGTAGTGGCAGTAGAAACTATAATACAGCCATGGAACAAAGGAACCCATGATCAACAATGCTATGCCACAGTAGTCTAATTTGGAAAACAGTTTTCCGACCATCTCCGAATGGCAGTACAGGGTATGATAAGCAAATGAAAAACCTAAACACACTATAGCGCCGATAAAAAACACACCAAATATCATCTTCTCCTGCATCTGAATTTCTATTGCGGGTCGAGTTAAGAAGTAAATAGCCACACCGATAAAGGCTACGCAGCCGAGCAGGTGGGTCCAGATGTTGCCAGTTTCTGTGTGGATGCGGAATATGGAGGCGAAGCACGCGCTGAATGACGGCAACGGTGGTCGGTGCCCTTTGTGCAAATAATCGTTGTCCTGCAACCATCGGGGCAGGTGTCTGAAATGGCACACATTCCAGGACGCCTCCCACACTTTGCGGACAAACTCTTCGGCCTGCTCGGCGGCGTTGTGCGCTAAAGCTCCGAGATCTATTTCGTCAGAGAGCACGCCAGCTTTGAGCACTTCAGCCATTTCCGCGTCGAGCAAATGTTGGTCCTCGGGCGTGGAGGGCAGCGCGCATCCTTCTTCCTCCTCGGCGAGAACTTCATCGAGTTCATCCATTTGAGAGGCGAGGCTTTCTCCGTCGGGATCCCATCCTTGGCGTCTGCGGAGCCCGTCCGAGGACGCGCTCCGCGAACCCGTGTCCGAGTCCACTTCCCACATCCTGGCGCCGTCCGTCAAAACTCACGAGACACAAATCCCGACACCATTGGCCGATGCGAAATACACTCGACCTTTACAGTTACTACATACAGGTATTAGAAAATCCAGTTACGTCACGGACAACTACGACATTCGCAATTCACAGGTTTCCAGTACCAAAACGATGATACAATAATTTCGAAGTAAAATTACAGGTAACAAAGAACTTTGCACCAAAATTTTCACATTGAATACATCATCCAATTTTACAGTGCATGTTGAAGATGAGCGATAATGGAAGGAAGACTGGTGAAGATAAAGTAAGGGAAAGTAAAAACTGGAAAATTATTTGGAAATAAAACTCTCTCGTCTTCGTGTAAAATTGAAGTGTAATATAAATGTCAAAAAACAAAATATTTAAAAAGTATAAAAAACAATAATCATCAAAAAGTATAAATATCTATAAAAGAGGTTGCTAGCTTAGCATCGGCAACACACCCACTTTTCGTCAGTTGAGTTAGGTCAGCCGCGTGGTGACGGCAGAGTAGAATACAATTGTCACCACCCCAAATCTTTCCCGTGGGTGTCGTACAAGGCGACTAAGGATAAATCTGACTATGATTAGGAATGGGCAGCAGCGTTCCTCTTACACCACCTAGCAATAGCAATGTACTGCGACTTTTGTGCCCGATAAATGGCAATAGGCTCGCCACCTATTACATGGGACTTGACATATTTGGCGAAACGTGGGTGCTAGTTCACCTCTGCCTACCCCTTCGGGGATATAGGCGTGATTTATGTATGTATGTATGTATGAGTTAGGTCTCATTTAATAGGTGAATCTTGTTAGGGACAAATGTTTGTGTGATGAAGATTTGTTGTAGAGTTATAGTTGTTTATGTAGAGTATATTTTCATTGATATCAAAATTTGTCCGTCATCTAGTATCCACAAAAGTTCTTACGCTACTTACTCTAGGCTAGATGATAGAGGTAAGATTAAGAAACATGTAATTATATTCAATACGTAAATACACTAACAACAAGATCTTACGCTACTTTGAGCTAGATGATAGGAGTAAGAGTAAGAAATACAATCATACACTAACGCAAGACCACGGCTGATGGCTGATAAATCTTAGCTGATACTTAATACGATATCCCGCACACAGGCGCGGCGGCGATAATCCCCCACATTAAAACATAAGACCGTTCCGGACACAAAGAAACCGTGGCACAATTGAACGCGAGGAAGCCACTAAACCCTCTATTATATCAGTAGATTAAAGGGCACTTTACTCAATATTCCATAAAATATTGCCACAGGAGGCAGCTGGAGAGACGTGATCAGGCAGCGGCATCCGTAATCCCGTTAAAAATCGCCAAACAGAAAACCGCGCGTCCGGTTATACATCAAGTGGCTCAAAAAAAAGAGGCAAAGAGGAGCAAAAAAAAAAAACTCATACGCGTCCGAAAACTCGTAAATGGGCAGATGACGGCCGAAGACGGATCTCGGGCGGTCCACGGCGACAGATACGAATGGAATCGGATGGGTGTAATAGAGACTGGCGCGGTCAGGCTAAATGACCGGCATCCGGACGTAGACAAAAGCGAATCCGCCGTAATAAAGCAGGATTGATGAAAAAGCGCTAAGCCACGCCGATATAACTGGTGGGCGCGAGCGACGGGCGCGCGGCGGTGGCACTGAACGAGCGCGGTATTGGAACATACACTCATCAACTTTATCTAAGGATGCGTTATTGAATTTACGTTATGTACAGCCTTCAATGCTGGCCTGGGAGTGAAAAAATAATGTAGAATTTACCAGCTCCGACTCACCCCATGGGTGTCGTAAAAGTAGACTAAGGAAGATTGCCCTGTGTAGACCTAAGCACCTTGGGGCACCCGAATGGTGGCAAACCATCAACAACAGCATAATGAAAATGAAAATATGGTTTATTCATATAAGGTATTACATATTACATACACTCATGAATCGTCAAAGAAATAACGTTAAACACTGGAAACGAAAAGAAAAACAGTTTCCAATATTTAACGTTATAAGCTACACCATCCGTTCGTAAACTACCAGGAGGCCTTGTTCTGAGAAGAACGGGCAAGAAACACAGACCAAAGACGGTTGGTGTCAGACAGGCTGCCGGCTGTAAAACCTAACTGAAAACCTTGAGCAGTGTTGATTGGAATGTATATACCCTCTCCGTTCATCGGTCTCCGACGGTCGATCGGGAGATGATCTCTTTTCTATACATTCATTCATCACTAGCACCTTTACGGTGTGATGGATGATATGAATCAAAAGGGAGTGGATAGCTTGATAACGTCTGACCGATATGAATGGAAGAGGAAACATACTGCGCCCCCAGATAGACTGGGAACAGGGCAGGGAGAAGATGAAGAAGTATATATTGCATTTACAACGACAGCCCAGAACAGAAGTATGCGTGAAGCCAACAACATTCTAATCCAATTAGCGAGCCGCCTCCGCCTCGCAATTGCGCCCGCCCCGAAGCCGCCTTCGCAGCGGCTTTAACACAAAGCTATTGCTATTACTGAGATCGCGACGAGCGCGGGCCATCGAACACGCCGGCTTTGCCGGACTCACTTTACCGGGATTTCGGATATGACGTAAAGCACTCACTTAGTACGCCCCTAAACCCCCTGACCGACTTTCTCTCTTTCTATTTATTAGGATATATTCGAGGATGAAAAGATTCCAACGGATTAGATGCCGGCTGCAATATTGCCCCGAGTTGGATATTGCCGGCCTTATTGGACGATGTTAATTGTATTAGGGTTTCAGAAAGGCATTGGCGTGTATTTCAAGTGTATTATTTTCTTCAGATAATCAAAGGACGTCGCTGTGACGTAGGTATGTATTGACCGTACATCTTACTATCGCTTCCTGCCCTGTGATCTGGGGGCGGCACAGTATGTATCCTCTTCCATTCATATCAGTCAGACGTTATCAAGCCAGCCACTCCCTTTTGATTCATATCATCTTTCAAACCGAAAAGGTTATAGTAATTAAATAATGTAAATAAAAGTAACCGAATAACGAAAAGCGATTAGGACAAGAACATTCCAATTCATACTTCTCGAAAAATTCATAAGGCTCGAAATTCATAAGGCTTAGTTTTTACAATCAACCGGCTGCCTGACACCAACAGCCCTTGAGTATACTGTTGTTGGTGGTTTGCTCTGCACCATACAGGTGTCGAAGGTGCTTATTGCTTATACCTTCACAGTGACAATTTTTAAAATGGCCGTAAAGTTAAGAGACAACCTGCATCAGGACATAATTCTTTAAAAAAAATCTAAAATTTGTATTTGTATCTTCAAACAAAAATCAAATACATAATGACCTTTGAATTCCAAACAATTCCACGAAACAGAAGGAGGCCAATGCTCATACAGTTAACTATTCAACTAAAACCGTTTCACCGTTGGACGATCAAAAGAACGAACTAAGTAAAGCGGCACATCTGAAAGACATCCAAACGGCACAATAACTCTGACAGCGCAAACACACCAGTCGACTGCGTACTAATTTATTAACAACTCTCCAAAAAGCGGAATAGCTACAATATTTACAGTTGACCCGAAATTAGCGTTTCTTACCCCCATACCTTTGTTGGGCGAAACAGAATAGCCTGTAGGGACACCTGCCAAGCATACGGTCACAGTAACATATATTAATAACACACTAATTTATTAACAAGCACTGTTTATCCAGGGATTACTGAGAATAGTTTTAGTTGAACAACAAAGGGCTAAAAGGGTTCAAAGCGAATTTCTTGCCGACATATTTACCTAAGGTAGAGGTGATAGTAATTTTACGCGCGAGAGGTCCGAGCTTTGGTTGGGAGCAAACATTGTTCTCCGGTAGGTACATGCCTCAAATTTTGGCCCGCACGAGATTATATGTCACAGTCACAGTGATTAAATAGCTATGATACATAATAACTGGACATTATTTAGAATAACCAAATTGTTTAGACAATATGATAAATTAATTTTGCCCCGAGATAAATTAATCACTTACTGCCGCACTCAGAGACGTTAATTTTGAGTATTTCATGTCAGATATTTTCATTTAAATGTAGACCATAGACCCGGCAAAAATAGCGACTAGTTTTGAATTGTCGTTTTTTGACGTTAAGCACTCATTAACGTTATTTGACGTCTCTGAGTGCGGCAGTTAGTCACAGTTAGCCAAAGTAATAAATATGGTCCAAGATGACTTGTTACCTCTCTCTGAAAAAGCAAGCAAATAAAATGTCCATTCCTAGTTTCCCCCGAACGCAAAACTCTTTGAATATTATATTATGTAAATATCTTAAATGTTACTATTTACCGACATGGATTAGTAAGTTGGTTAGGTTCCAACGATCAGCCAGTGAATTGTGCTATTATAGAATCTAAAGAATTTATTACTTTATCCAAACCTTCGAAGATATTCTATAAAATTGCTGGTTAATGTGATTAATTCTGTTTCAATAATCACTTTGACTAAATTGGGTAGACATTATAAATAACCACTGGATAGTGTGTATAATATCCGGATTTATTACTTTGGCTGTAACATATACACCAACAGTTTCGGAATATCAAAATCAGAAGTTTGTTTGATGCCGCTGATAAATTGTATCGTGTAACTGATGTGAGCTTCTTGTTAACAATCAGACGCGTTCACTTCGGTTTTGAGTGTTTGCGGACCACTGACGTAGGTACCGATTAACGTTTCAAGATTAATGAAATATACATGCTATATTAAAAGCCGTAAACGATAAAGTCCAGATACTATTAGAAGTATTTATTGCTGCTTAGCACCAACAGGTTTGAAACTTGATCACTATAAAGTTTAATTAACAGAGAAACTCGAGCAGCATAGTAGAAGATTTCAACGGCATACTTTTGCATTGCCTTCTGTCAGAACGAAAACTCGCGTCAAATCTTTAAAAAATCTACCAAATCGTCTATAATTATGATATTTTCATTATTGTACTATATTTTCATATTAGGCTTAAGTACGTGTTGTGTACTTATCTACTATTTTTTATGATGTTTTCTTGAAAAACCAAAAATGTTTACTAATAAAAAATGTATACCTATACCATTATCCGTCTGTTTGTATTGGGTATTGCCAATAAACATAATACTAAATTAATTTGACAAGTCGAATAACTGATTAATGTGTATAACATGAAATTAAAATCCACTTTTATTGATTAATGCCGACAAGAATTTGCATTTCAATACCAAATAGTCACCACAAAAGTGTCAAACGAAAATGATGTTCGTTAATCATCTTGTAAATTCCAAACAGGTACAGGGGCGTTATTTAACAAATCTAATTTGGTGTCTTATTAAGTATGCATCAAAGTGCTCACAATCAAGAATAACCTTAGACGGCCGAGCATAATAAAAGGGGACCATCAAGCACTCGTTTCTACTTAAAACAATGATCACAAAAGACGAAGGTCCGAACCGAAACGATACATCATTAATGAGCCTGACCACATCTATTGTTGCACTATTTAACAACTACCTACCCGTTGAGGATTTCGTACTAAATTAAACTCTACAATTGTATAGAAAATAACGTTGGAACTCTTTGTTGGCTACACGGGCAGAGCAAATAAAACTATTGTTACGACGAATATTAATTAATATGAATTTCGAATTAATCCGAGGTTTCGCTTTTTGAGTTGGCGCTGTTTGGCTGCAGGTCGGGATCTTTGACTAATTATTAACGTTTGCAAGTAAGTTTAATTGCGTGTTGCGTAGTCCTGTATGAGTTTAATAGCCATTCATAAGGTTATTAAAGACAAAAAAGTTTGCATGTAAGGAACTAATGAATATTTTTTGTGCAGGAAAATGTTTATGTCAGACTTTGTTGGTGCTATTTTTATATATATTTGAGTATAAAAAAGTGGAATAAATCGAATGACGGTCGACATTTTACAAATCGCATCATCTTATATCCTGTTCCCTGTTTATCTTCAGCAGTATGTTTTCTCTTCCTCTCATATCGGTCAGACGTCATCAAGTCATCAACTCCCTTTTGACTCATATAATCTAGAAAGTTGATGAAATAATTGACTGAAATGTTATTTGTATAAGAAATTATATTTATTGAAGTAATATATAATACAGATTTTGACACACACGTTTCCAATGTTTAACGCATTTCCTTCATTATTCATGAGTGTATGTACACCTTTTAAAAATAAACCATAATTTTATTTTTCACATAATATAAATTCACAATCTCTATTCCGTTTGTTTACTAAGCCGTAATTCACCATGACTCCGTGGTGAAATCAGAAACGTTATTTCGAAAACGCCAAGCATCCGCCGGTAAAAATAGAGAAAGAATCAGATTTCCGAGTGGGGAACCCTTCAGTTTCCTGTGAAGTGGCATGATAATTATCCCTTAATGATCGTTCGGAGTCTCCATCGGCATGGCCTCTGTATTAATTTCATGCATTGCCTGCTGCAGGTTCATAGTAGTAGCGATTTTTGCAAACCTTTAAATTTCATTAAATTTTAATTTCATAACTATATGATATTACTTTTATTTAGCTAGCTTGTTTAAATACGGCGTCGTTTTGGATACAATGATTGGATCAGAACATTAAAGTAGACGACATATTATTCGAATAATTATTTTAAAGAAAAAGGTCGGCGTACCACAAGGAACATATCTGGGGCCGTTTGGTGTACCACAAGGAATATATCTAGGGCCGTTTATTAACCTACAGCTTATATTGCTTTGCCGACGGACGTAGAACACCAAATATAAATTTTAACAGCAATAAAAAGGTCATTGGACTCCGCAAGCCGCATAAATAATATACTAGGGACATGATTCTCAAAGTCTGTACACAGCCGGCGGAAGTGCGCTTTCGAGTCGATTGTTTCACGAGATTTTAATAACGGTGCAACGCAAAGACCAAGGCGTAGGCCCATTGTTGACTTCAAGATGGTGGGCACTTGTTGACGTCACACCACCCTCCCCGTGGCTACAGTTTGATTTTATTAAGTTTCGAAAGGCGTATTATAAGCAGGTAGTGGTGGGATGCTTGTCAGAAAAATATTAAAGTATAACAATGTATGTCAGTCGTTTAGAATAAAAATATACAAAGCAAATATTACGAATTAGTTACATTTGTAGTAACAAGTAAAAAAGTGTTGAGAATAGCAATTTTAACTGACCTGTATAATGAATAATTATGTAATTTTTGCCGATAGCCAGCGATCTGATCATTCGACGGAACCGGCCGTATTATATTATCATGGTTACAGCCCCACAAACCTGCACTAAATACCATAATATCTAATGAACACCGCCACAAAATCACATCGGCACGGCATCCTAAGACGCACTCCGGCCCATTATGCAAACATCCAACTATTCTGAAACTATCAAGAGATCAAATTATCGCCCATTAATGGCCCGCTCACCCCTTCACCTTCCGCAGGACTATTAGACTCTTTGTCCTCCCATCGTGGCTGTACGTTTAGTGCCAATAAATAACGTCATTACCTGTACAAGGGACGTAAAGCATCTTCGTGAACAATACGCAAATGTGGGCCGCTATTAAACCTGTTATGAATGGGGTGAGACACTCGCCGCTCACACGCTCTATTACGGAGCACTAGAAATGCTAAGACGAATGCAATCAGTGTAGGCATATATGGGTAATATAGCCTTTATTCCGTAGGTATTAGGTAACTATCAAATCGTGAAATATTTGCAAGAATGTGCTGTGCTTGAGAATCTTAAGAAAAATAGGCCAATTGGGTTCGTATACAATTGTTACCAACCTCTACCTTTCCCGCAGGTGTCGTACAAAGCGACTACCGATTATATTTATGTATGATGTGTACCTGGTTCACCACCCAGCAATGCTGCGAAATGTGGATGTAACCATACCTGTTCTAAATATTCGGGAACAAAAAGGCGTGATTTATATATGTTTATGTATGCATGTGATAAGGACAATAGTTTGAAACATATTAGGGGTTTAAGTAACAAATTGCCGTTTTGTATGGAGAATTTAGCGAAAATTCATTTTTCCATACAAACATATTTGCGATTTTTTAAGGAACCAGAAATCTAAATTTATATAATTTTGTGGGTATATTTAGACAAAATTAAGCTATAGGATACCTAGAGTTTTTTTTATAACGGAGACGGACTGGTGTCCGGGTCGGTGGATCTAAGTGGTACTTAGGACGAGCTGTTTTGAAGATTTATTGGTAGTGAAAGAAATAAAAATAAGATAAAATTTTATACATAAATATAAGTCCTTGAAATGAAGTTTAATATTAAGAAGTTCTACATTTGACTTGGACACAATAAGTGGTGTATCATAAGAAGCACCACTCTATAACATTGGTGCATCCAGAGGGCCTACCGCCTAATTCGATTGCAAAAGAAAAAGCTATAGTTTATGACGTCATGCTGTCATTCCGCACCAAATGTACCTAAACTATTAGCGATAGCTTCGAAAGAATGATCACCGAATGATTTTGTATGAATTTGGCACAAAATCCGTACCGCCTCAAAATTCAGGATATCTGCTATAGCCGTAAGCAGTTCATTGCTTTAAAGCTATCATCAGCAATCGAGTTAGGCGGTAGGCCCCTGGTCCGATGCCGCCTAGCTATTTGTCGCTTCCAGCGGCCAACTTTTTCCCCGCCAGCCGGGGCAATTATCCAGATCTCGGACACAACAGCGCAGACGTCCTCCAGTCACAATGGCTGCCACTCGAGGTCGCGCCGTAACGAATCCACTACTATCAACCGGTCCCTTTCGCGAAACTAGAACAGGATTGTTTGCGAGACACTGCAACACTGACGGTTAATGATGTATGGGAGAGGTTCATTAGCGCCTTTTCGCGCCTTCGCGAATGTTTCGCTGGAGTTTTCGCTTCGATCCCGCTAATGAGCCGTATCGACGGCAGTGTGGATTGGGTGTACACCGAGCTACTATGAGAATTTGGCTCACATAACACAAGAGAAACATTGTGTGTTTTAAATTTATGTTAATTACCCCCGAATACTGAAACGCTACTTAAAGTTTGAGTCCTGCTTAACGTTAAAGTATTGTCCAAATTGAGGTTTTTCCATACAAATTCTGACAGGTATTGTCCACTGAACTGTTTCAGTATTCGGGGGTAAGACTTACTATTACATACATGCAATTTTAAGATAAATGTATGTCTTTGTATATATAAGTGATTTGATATTAGTAGCACTTAATTTTAGAACTGTACTATTTTTTTTGGCTGTAAGGTAGCATGACTGACTATCTTTACAAAAATTAACGAATAAGGGTGAAACTTATAACGATTGTTGTTCGAAGAGGCAAGGCTGTATCAAACATCACATTGTAAGCTTAAATGACACTTACTGCCGCACTCGGAGACGTCAATTAATTTTAATGAGTATTTAATGTCAAAAATGTTCATTCAAATCTAGACCATAGACCCGGCAAGAATAGCGACTACTTTTGAAATTTTTTGACGTTAAGTACTCATTAACGTTATTTGACGTCTCTGAGTGCGGCAGTATAAAGTACTAGGTAGGTGCCAATAACCAAATAAAATATTTCCGTCAGAATCAAATCTGAATAAAACTTTAAAAAAAGCTGTTGACAGAGTCCGAAAGAATTCAAACACCGAATCACATAAAAACACCAAACAAAATCCAGCCAGCAACGCTCAAAAAGTATAACCGACGAACAAGACAAACAATTAATGATACATCAAAACCCCTGACAAATGTCCGCCAATCTGTCAGCCGCCTGAAATAATGAACCACCCCTCTTAGAAAAACTCCCGGACACCGTGCACACCAATTACTCCTTATCGAAAATTCACAAAGGTGACAACATAACAAAGCCCTATTGCCTGTATCCCCGCGCAATCCATCACCAGGCGATTGTTCGCCCCAAGACCGGCCTGATCATTATTTAAAATATAGATGAGTGTGTTTTCTTTCCAATAATCGAGACCGCGATCGGGGGCGAGCACAATGGACTCTTTGAAAGCGTCGCCCGTGGCGAGGCGGGGCAAAGGACTAGAGTCTCGCTATTTGTATTACTAAATTGAAGGCACACTGTCCACTCTACAGAGGTCCCCACGCTTGCACTCCTCGTCTCGCTTTCTGCTACTTTTGGGGTTCCATTTCGAGAGATTCCATCGACACAGCGTTCTGTAGCACTTATTAAAGGACCAGACCTCCAAAATATTGGGAAACAAATATATTTCGCAATCATATATTTCATCGCGCAACGATGACATTAAGCACTAATGAAACTAAATGGCCAACCGAAATCTGGACAGAACCCAAATCCAACAATAAAGCTCACCCGCGCACCGACATCCGCAAAAGTAGTGGGGAGAACCGAGGGGGATCAATTAAGGTGGTCTCTGCGAACATTCTATCGGCGCGCAATGAAAAGAGTTGTGATTTTCTTTGATATGAGGAGACGCGGTTTGCCGAGTGAGAAATCAAAGGGCTCCATCGTGATGCATGACGGGTTTTATTAAGATTTAATGCCGGCAACGACACTCAGAGGCGGGAAAAGAACGAGTCTCAAGTATTATGTCGCGATGTACGTTTTACATGACGCCATTTTGGATCCGCCAGTGCAGGCAGCGCGGCGAACTCGACGCGATCCCTCTCGCGCACTCCATATAAAAGTGTGTGCATTTTAAATAAATTGTAATTTGAATGAAGAGTGCATTTTCACGAAAGACGCGACGAGAGCGTTTTGTGCAAACTCTTCCGTGTGCAGCTGATGGCACTCTATATTCATTTTAGACATTAAAATTGCATTTCAGATTGTTCTTTCTCCTCATGTTTCATACATTAGCTATGCCTAAGGGTGAACACCTAACTTCAGGCATTGAATACCCGTGTGGCCGTGTGGTGACGGCAGAGCAGAATACAATTGTCACCGCCCTCATCTCTCCCGCGGGCGTCGTACAAGGCGATTGAGGGTAAAGACAGCGATGAACTATGGGCAGCAGCGTTCCTCTTATACCATCCAGCAATATACTGCGATTTTACGTGCCCTATAGATGGCAATAGGCACGCCACCTAATGGTACCTAATTTAATTGGCGAAAAGTGGCTGCTCACCTCTGCCTACCTAACCTAATTAGGCGTGATTTATGTTTTTTAATGCTAGAGAGGGAAGCTCTTGCTCTTCATCTCACCTGATGGTAAGTGACGATAAGGGCTGAAGATGGAATCGAGCTTCACGTGGAACCCTCAACCTGAGATGGGCTGGCTATCTCAGCACACATTGTCGGAACACAATCATGCTGTTAACATTATTATTAAGGCGCCAGATTTTGATAAGATGGAGACTTCTTTCAAGTTCGCGGGATATAGCTAGCCAGCGAACTTGAAAAAAGTCCTACCACCAACCAAACCGGGCACAAATTTGTACCCCCTTGGGGATCGAACCCGGGACCTCTGGATCTTAATTCCGGTGGGCGAACCACTAGACCGTGGTAAAATATATGTATACCCAAGCCTGTAGGAAATGCAAGACAAGAACTAACAATCAATGATGTATCTTGCACAGAAACTAGTCCCGAATGATAATCATAACACGATGAGTTAGTTAATGAACGCCGGTGGGCGTTTTCGTTGTACCCCGTCGGTACGGACACAGCAAAGAGGGGGGTGGTGGGTGGCTCGTCTTAGTAGCGCCTTAAGTCCGTTGTAGAAAGGACGGGACGGTATACGCTTCGCAATATTCAATTTTATACGTGTTAGTTGATGCACTGCACTGGGGAATAATTAATATTAGATAAACACGAACTCAGGTTTTTGCATGTCGCCCTTTACAGTCCGGGAATCCTTAACACAAGAAAATTATGTTTTTATAATTCGTTAAGTTAGTACTTAATTAGAATGAAGGTAGGTCGATCACTTTTATTGGTCCTTCGAGCTTTCGTGTGAGCGGGATAAGAGTTACAGAGTGCTTGGTGGTAGGGCTTCTTTCAAGTCCGCCTGACTAGCTGCCACCATCTTATCAAAATCTGTCGCCATAATAATACTGTTAACAGCATTATTGTGTTCCGACAATTGTGGTAAGATAGCCAGTTCGCTTATTAATTATAATTTGCACGAGACTCGGTACCCAATTTTTATCACTCACCGAAACAGCCAAGCGCACATGCAGACCCGTCCTAACCGAAACCCTTTAAGCCCAAGTGTTTGCTATTGGCGTATCAGACAATACTCCTGAGATATCACTAATAACTTATGACGTCAGCAGTGTGCAGTTAATTCCGCTGGTTCGTTACGGCTCCGAGGGACGAGATATATTGTCTCGGTGGGATTTGTTTATCTACACGTGCTACTTGAGCATTGTGTTCGATGGGTTAAGTGAAACAGCGAGCTGTGGAGGCGTGCCCATTAGCAGGTTGTAAAATTATGAGTTATGCGGGGTCCCCTTGATATATGGCGGCTGGAGCGTGATTACAATTACAGAGACGGAAATGGGTGATCGGAACAATTTGTTCATGCGTGAAGAAATCTCATGCATACATACAGGAAACGATATCGACGACATGCAGGCAAGCCGCACAGAAATAGATTCCGGATCCAGAAAAAACAAATATCGTATTTATAACACAAATCTTTAGTGCTAAGTCGTGCACTAAGCATTCAGTGTAACATCAGAAACAGTCGATCAACGACTCCTATGACTAAGCATAGTTAAAAAACGATGTGTGGGTAATACAGTTCAGTTATTCCTCCGCGCGTATGTGCGAGTGTAACTAAAAAAAACCGCCCAACAAATCTGTTTAACATAAACGTAAGAGTAGCAAACATTCCCAACAATCCCAATTTCTGAATTATACCAAGTATTAGAACTAAGACAATTGATCGATTCCTATGAATGAACATAGTCAAAGAACGAACTGTGGATGTCAATACAGTTCTGCCTGCTCCTTTAGGGATAAACTAGCGTGAATTGTGTGCGATTACAGCACACCGCTCAACAAATCTGTTTAACATAAACGTAAGACTAGCAAGCATTCCCAATTTCCGTTCCATCTAAGACGGTATTAGAAACCCTCTCGAGACAATCAATGAATCACCAACAGACACCTTCCACGCACTATTGGGACATTATTAATTAAAAGCCTCGCCAGAAGCCCATACCTGTCCCTCGGCACCAATAGGGTATTCGGGGTTAGGCAAAGAAGGGCCACTTCGCCTTGGGCCAGCAAATCCTTTTGAGGGACTTAATCCGAAGGACCAACTATCGATACACGAACCCCGATATATGTGCGATGTGAGGTTCCGGTCTGTTGCGAACTTTGATTATAATATTGTGGTGAACTAATACCCTGCGGTTGGAACTACCATTTCATGGTAACGCTATGATAGGTAAGCCATTTTGGATAGTTAGTAGTATTCTACGGCAGTCACATCAAAACCAGCCCGGCTAGCGTGGCCACTGGAAATGATATGTTATTTGAAGGCCGCCTTGGTCGAATGCTCAGATTGCTGGGTATTGGCCAAAAGGTCCTGGGTTCGAATCCTGGTAGGGGCAAACTTTGTGATGACTACAAATGTTTGTTTCCGAGTCATGGTTGTGTAAATGTTTATATAGTATATTTTCAACATTTATATACATAATTATAATAAAAATATGTCCGTCATTTAGTATCCATAACCCAAGTGCTTAGGCTAGATGAATTTTACTTTGGGCTAGATGATAGGTGTAAGTGTAAAAATATTTATTTATTTACTATCACCTGTATAATTATATTATATGGCAATCAAAAATACAAGGATATTTGACAGTTAAAAGCGATAAATATATATCGTGTTTCGATGGCCATGCTAGCCGCTGGTAGATTATTCTCTGTAGCTTTAACCACTCATAATAATTATTTTCAGTGCCTTCTTTCTGATAATTTGGTGTAAGTTACTTCTAATACAATTTATATGTCTAATAAAACTATCGCCGTGTGGTTACGGCAGAGAAATCATACAGTGAAATAATAACATTAACTGCCGCACTCAGAGACGTCAAATAACGTTAATGAGTACTTAACGTAAAAAAATAACAATTCAAAACTAGTCTCTATTCTTGCATCTTGGTCTTGATTTGAATGAATTTTTTTGACATTAAATACTCATTACAGTTAATTTACGTCCTGAGTGCGGCAGTAAGGTTGGAACTGACTAACACTTATACAAGCGACTAAAAGTTAACTGCCAATTTTTGATATTTTACCGCATGGAAGAACTATCAAAAACTGGCGGATATCTTTAAATCGCTAGTTTTACCTTAGAGTTGCCACTAACTAAACAAGAACGGAAACAGCTAATGAAGCCACCCCGGCAATCGGGGAAAACAACTTTCAAGCAAGTAGGTAAAGTGCCGAATAAGAACGAACGTTAACTTAACCAGTTACCAACTCCACTCCGGTTGCGTTCAAGACAACCAATCTGCTGGGCCACGATAAATAAGCTCCACAATCGGAACAAATGGACAGGCGGCAAATTAAACCCAAAGGCACTGCATTTCGATTCACATACATTAGGTACATCGATCTAACACGTCCAAACAAAAGCCGGCGAAATGCTCACAAACACGCGATCGTCTCAAGGCAACCCCCCGAAATCCTAAAGGAGTAGCTACACGAGCCAAATTTAGATTACTGCCCAAGGAATTAAAGTTTGCTTTCGATTGGTGCCGCTTACGGGGGACCGGTAATAAAGGCTGTTCGTTAGACCGTCCAGTAAGGCAATATAACTTTGCAATTGGACACGGACCTGTGCAATGTTAAGTAGGCAAGTGCATAAACAATTTACAAAAGTCTACTTTCTGAAAAGATTCTTGAGAAGCATAGCGAATTTGTGTTCTATGTCTCATTTATGAAGAATCTAAAGCCTCTAAGCTCAAATGGGACGGACTGTCCTGTCTGTCATTTTCTGTCTGATTGTCACTGTCTACACCGCTGGGCAAAGGTCACCACAGAGTGGACACCTCAGAATGGTCAGCGTCGAGGTAGACCCTGAAAAAGGTGGAGCGACGACCATACTGCAAAACATGGACGGAATTGGCTCGGGATCGTTCGAGATGGAGGGTTGCGGGGGAGGCCTTTGCCCAGCAGGGGGATCTAACAGACTAATAATAATAACAAATCTCATTTACAACAGTCTATTGATGTCGCCGTGTGGTGACGGCGGAGTAGAATACAATTGTCATCTCTCCCGTGGGTGTCGTAAAAGGCGACTAAGGATAAATCAGTGATAAGGAATGGGCAGCAGCGCTCTTCTTATATCACCTAGCGACTGTACTGTGACTTTTGTGCCCGATAAATGGCAATACGCTCGCCACCTATTACATGGGACCTAACATAATTGGCGAAACGTGGGTGCTAATTCACTTCTGCATGCCCCTTCTGGGTTCATATGGGCGTGATTTATGTATGATGTCGTAAGCTTTTTTACAGACTTCTTAAGTAATACTCAAGCCAATTGTTCAATCCAAAACTAAAGAGGTCCAGAAACGAACAACGAACATTGTGAACTTGATTAATTTCTGCCACAATCAACCCGCACCGTTACATGACGGTGTCAAAGCGGCCCTCCTTAATGCCTCACAGCCAAAAACAAAACAATCCGATGCTCACCTCCTCGCGTCCGGTCCCATACAGTAAATTTACATTCCCCGCCATCCATCCCAGAAGTCCATCCGGGTTGGTAATAAAACGATCTTAAGGCACGGAGGAAAGCGTCTTAGAGCGTCTGGGGCGATAGATAAGCGGATAGCGATCGCTAATAAATTTGACCGGCGAGATAATTAAGCAGGCGCGCGTGCGAATTGGGGGACATCTGTCCGTTGCTGTTTCGTTGCGTTTCTTGTCTTGTTCAAATGTTTACCTTCGTTTGCCGGTCGGAAAGGGTTGGGCATGTTAAATTATCATTGTGCGGTTCATGTTGATTTCGATAATTTGGTTATCTTGAAAAAGCTTCAATTTTCACTTCATATTTAATTAGAGCTGGAGCGGCATAAGGGCAGGAAGATGTTGTTATGACGGATAATGGCCTTGTCAGTAGTTGTCAGTCAACAGTTGGATGCAGTTGCCATGAAGGAGGCTATTGTGGAAGCATTTGAGAGGTTTTGTATTTGCATACGTATGTTGCGATGGTCGGGAGGAGTTACGCCAAAAGATAAAGTGCGCAACAACGTCAGGGGGAGTTTTAGGATTGCACCCATAACTAATACGATATCCGAATCCAGGCTAAGATGGTACGGCCATGTGATGAGAGGAACGAAAGACCATGTCGTGAGAAAACTCATTTCCACAGCTACTACAAAAAGGAGGAGAGGAAGACCTCAAACCACCTGCGGGCCTAGCACGGGGACGTGGACAAGTCTCTCTCCACCACTAGACAGTGTTTTGTCACGGGATTTAGTGGGAGTTAGAGCGAGAGGAAAAGATTTTCTGTCCCCCGAAAGAGATGAGTCCACGTCCCGTGCTACGAGGGCTGGTTGACATATCCAGAAGGACATGAAAGCTAAGCCTTAAAGAAGAAACACCTGGCGCCGCATGATTAGGAAACCCAACCCTGCGTAACAGTAAGTGGCGAGACCTAGGAAAGAGAAGATTTTCGAGAATTTGGTATAGGCGTGCATCCAGCGTTGGACTGCCTAGAATCCGCTTTCTACCGTTTATTGGACGGCCCCCGAAAACGTCCGCTCGCGCCTTGAGATACACGCCGAAGGGCACCGATTCTCGGCCCTGTTTACAGGTTGATGCTATCTTGTAATTGTGACAATATTTGCTTTACATTTATGTGGGCTGGCCCAGGTTAATTGGTAGCGCAGATTAAGGTGGAAACTGCGGTCGAAGATGGGGGTCGAGTTTTATTGAAGTTTATAAGACTTCCACTATACACAACGGTCAAGGTGAGATCGATTTGATTATAAAGAAAATAGTATACATACATAAATCAAGCCTACTTCCCCGAAGGGGTAGGAAGAGGTGAATTTAACACGTACTTTTCGCCCAACTATGTTAGGTATTAGGCGAGCGTATTACCATCTATGGGGCACATAAATCACAGTATATTGCTGGGTGATATAAGAGGAATGCTGCTAACCCATTACTCATTGCTGTCTTCACCCTTAGTCGCCTCGTACGCCACCCACGGGAAAGATGGGGGTGGTCACAATTGTATTCTGCTATGCCGTCACCACACGGCCACGTCATTTTCTAATATATAATAATCTCGTGTCACAGTCTTTATTATCGAACTCCTCCGAAACGGTTTGACCATGATTGGTATGAGAATAAGTTGTAGGCTATTTTTGAAATACCTAGATGATACCTACCACCTAGCAAAGTACTGCGACTTTTGTGCCCGATAAATGGCAATAGGCTCGCCACCTATTACATGGGACTTAGCATAATCATCCAGTTTTAATTTTGACCTATAGTAATATAGTGAATATTCTAAACTCGCAAAACAAAAGTATTGAAGTCGTGGTATACATAAAAATACTCAATGGTTCCTGCCCTAAAATTCAGATTACTCAAAAAAAAATTACTTTAAATGCTTTTTTATAAATTAACTATAATTTATTAATTATGGGTTGATATAAGTGTTCTCTTAAATGTTAGATCACTGTCCCCAAACATATCACACTCCAAGCATCTAACGTAGTTGCACATTCTAGAAATAGGATTGTTCCTTGACAATTTGTTTCTTGACAATGGTATAAAATATGCGGAAAAAACTCTCAACGTTTGCCGTGTCAGCTAGTGATAATACAAAAAGTAAGTAAATTCAACCTATAACATACTGTAAAGGTTTCATTGAAACCACTTTTTCACTTGGTTTCGTGTGAATAGTACAGAAGTTCTGCTTATCATTAGGGTCAGTCTAATGTCCATGTTACCAGACGAGGGATTGAACTACAACTACATGCAGTATTATAACATGTCCCAATATAACTTTAGGGTAACCTATCAGGAACCGGACCCTTCGTCCATAATGGCAAGAGTCTCGAATGAAATTTAAGTTTTCAATTACAAATTGCTGAAGAACAGAAATATACTAGACCAAATAATGAAATTAATTTAATATTTTAAAGGGCAGTGGTAAAATTTTATTGCTTGTAAGAGGTTATTTGAAGAATTATTATGATCGTCTTATGTGTTTAGAATATTTAAAGCGATTACTCAGAAAATAAAAGGCTTATGCCTTTTGTAATAACTTAAGTTCCATAAAATTTAATTTTCACCAACGTCTACTCAACTGACAACAAAGTACTTGCATTATCACAGATAACATAGAACAAAGCACAAAAATAATTGCTACTTCACTTATAGAATTAAATCACAAACTATTTCGAATAGGTATAGTTCCCAAGAAACCTATTCCTATTAAAACTTCTTCTCCCTGCCCTAATCCAACTGTAAGTGGGTCGGCACAACTCATGTTTTCTGCTTTCACTCTCCTTTATAAGACGTGAGCTTCAGACATCATCTTTCAGACAATCCATCCATCACTTCTTCGGTCTTCCTCTCATTCTAGGTCCATGCACATCCATACTTACCATACCTCTAGTTACGTAACAATCATCCCTCCTCATCACATGCCTGTATCACTCTAACTTATCTATCTACTCCTCAATTTTTCGATCATCGGTGCTACATTCAGACTTCCTCTAAAGTGCTCATTTCTAATCCTGTCTTTCCTAGTCACCCCACACATTCTTATTAAACTGTATTAAAACATCGTCCATATACAAAGAGTACACTGGGGTACTTCTTAACGATGTGCTTCGGGGATCAAGCATCATCTCAGGCTTACCCGGCTATGCCTCTTGCGTCCCCACATCCGGGGCCCACAGCGGTCACTATAAATCGGCCAATGAGAAGTAGTGATTTAATCGGAAACCAAGAGTCCCTCAGGAAGCCCATTAAATCGTATGGTCAAAGGATAATTAATTCCGTGGTAACGTCCAAGTGAGATTAATAGAGGTCCCTGAATTGACCTCTTTCCAATGTTACGTGCTCATTGTTTTCGGGATTGATGGAGATTGCGCCTGGCCAGTGGATTAAGACGTTTCATGACCCATGAAATGCTAAGTGGGTTGCGTTGCGGAGGTATTGTAATTGCTGCAACGCGAGTGCCGGTTTTGTAGGGATTCGGTCACTTATGGAAATATATAGCTCAACTGGTGGTCGCCCGCGGCTTCGCTCGCGTTAATGTCGGTTGTTATATAGCCTACAGCCTTCCTCAATAAATGTACTATACAATACAAAAAGAATGTTTCAATTTGAACGAATAGTTTCTGAGATTAGCGCGTTTAATCAACCAACCAACCAAACAAACAAACTCTTCAGCTTTATAATATTGGTATAGATTACTAACATACTGATAATGGGAGCTCGCTAGCGCAGTGCCTTGGCGCGCTCGGCCTACGATTGCGTAAACTAAGCAATATTCATTAGGGCCGCTTATTGGATGGGTGACCAAAAATTTATTATCTCGACTTCCTCCGTGCTTCGGTAGACATGTTAAGCCGTTGGTTACGGCTGCATCTGCAGTGGTTAATACCCACCACCAGCACTGAGCCGTGGGGTGACGGCAGAGCAGAATACAATGATTGTCACCACCCCACCTCTCCCGTGTGTATCACGTGACTAAGGGTAAAGACAGCGATGAGTAATGGGCAGAAGCATTTCTCTCATACCACCTATCAATAAGCTGCGATTTATGTGCTCGATATATGGCAATAGGCTCGCCACCTATTACATTGGACCTAACTTGGTGAAAATTGGGCGTCAATTCACCTCGGATATACGCGTGATTTATAATGTATGCAACGCGATTCAGTTTTGTAGGGATTCGGTCACGTGTGGAATTATGGCTTATTTACATAAATACAATGAATTACGCCTATTTATCGCCGAAGGGGGTAGGCAGAGGTGTATTAACACCCACGTTTCGCCAACTGTTCTCTGTTGTTTAGTAGCGTTTTACTGTATTCGAGGGTGAGGGTGGTGATTCTCCTGTGCCGTCACAATCCACACCATTATAGGTACATCAGTTACTCAATTGTTATTAATTTTAAACACTTACCTTGTCATTTGGTCTAGTTTTCTTGTAATTTGGTTAAATGTTAGTTAGTGTTACCTGAAAAAAGCAAAAATATAATTAATTAACATCATTACATATTATAATTACAGATATATATTTCCATGTATAAGGCAATTTAGCAATAAATCCATAGTATTACACTTATATGTAGCAAGTAAATCGTGAAATTCGGAAATTTATATAATGTTTACATTTTGTAAACTAAGGAATCAATCTACCTATAATTCAAGGCCATCAGTGGGTTATGTTAGTTCTCTACTCTAGTAATCATTAATGTCAATAACGTCCAGACTACAGTGTTTTATTTATTTCCACAGTGATACCATTAAGATTGAAATTCTGACCATAACATACCATAAGACATAAGTTGTATATTGTAATGAGGCTCGGGGAGTTAATATGTGCAACCCATATAGGTACTACACACATAAGCAAAGACATCTTTTAACGGAAATGTTTTATTTGATTGTATCACCACAAACTATCCAAAATGGAAAGCATAAAATCAATTTAGAAAATTTTACACAAACATTGTGGTGACTTAATGTGCTATTGACTGTACAACATAATTCCTATAATTTTTTTAAAGTTTGTGATAATTATAAATATAGTACCAGGCATAAAAGTACACTAGCCTTTCTTAAGTCCGTCTTCATAAGACCGGTCTTCCTTTCTTGGGGAAATGAATACAAATATGTAAACAAAAAAATCCCAACATCTTTAATAGAACTCACTTATCATAAAGGTATGTATAATCGAATTAAGCAAATCCTTATAAAAAGGTTATTTCTTTATTTAAGGCTGACAAAACTAATTACATTGACAAAATAGGTATGTAATTATACATAAGGGAAACTCCAAACTATAATTCTTATCATGTAAGCATAGTATGAGAGATTATATTATTACAAATTAGAAAAACAAAATATCTATTTTAAAGTAAATTCAGAATTTTGTGTTAAATTATTAATGCATTGAACAACTATATTTACTTATTTTTTTTACATTTAACCAATTGCAGCATAAGTTCAAACAATAAAATTATTTTGTAATGCTTATTATTTGATATTATAATATTATTAGGATCAGAGGTGTAGTTTTAGAATTTATTGACCTTGAGCTGACTCTTTTAAAGCTTAATCATACATTTGTACCATTGCGTTGTTCAATTGGCAACAATATTTGTGGAATGCTAATAGTGAAAGTTGTACGAGGGTGGGTCCATAAGTCGGTGACTTTTTGAATCTTTTTAACCTTTTTTTGAACCTCGACAAATCATATTTTTTCGAAGGGATAAAAAAATTGCAGAAGCGTTGGACAAAGTGTATAGAGCTCAAGGGAGACTACGTTGAAAAATAAAATGATTTATTTATCAAAAAATCTGTGTGTGTTTATTCCAAACGTCACGGACTTATTGACCCGCCCTCGTAGCTACATAAATAATTTTTGATAGATAATTTAATAAACATACTAATACATTAATACACAGTTTACGATATCTATCTAAGTACAGATTAGGCAGGTAATTGTTGAAATATTTGACTTTATTTAACAAACGGACCACCATGGGTGTTAGAGTGGAAACACAAAATGCTTTGTTCTAACTTAGCAAGTTTATTTTTGGCTTAGTCAATCTTTAATTTCCTAGCATCAAAACACATTTTTAAACATATTTACTATGGAATTTTAATACTTCTGGCATCCAGTCTTCAGCTGATGTTTTGGTCCCAGTGGGACTTAACGGCAGCTAATGGGTGACACATTTAGTATTAAACCTGGGCCACTAACCCCAAAACTAAACCTTATTGAGAACTTAAATAGTAATGTATCTTGAGTTACCAATTGATAACTCTTTATAAACAATAGAATGTCATAATAATTTAAGGCTTTGGCCTTAAATTATTATTATTCTACAAACAAAATCATGGTACACTTACAATATAGAACTGTCGTCATTGTATACTGAGTAATTACTAACAATATTAGATCTTTTTGACTAGATTTACAGATCAAGTTACTCCATGTCAACATAACCTAAAAATGTTTGTTTACATGCCGGTATCATTTTATTTGCAGTTTGATGAGATTTATGGTCAAGGTATAGAGAGGGACACTAACCTGGTATGGTGATTCATCGCCATGGTCCTCCAGATGCTTCAGGTTTATACAAAACAAACAGTTTTCACTATAACTCCAAACGTACAACACATCGTCTTTCAGTTCTAGTAAATTCCGCAGCTTCCCACTTTCCTCGATTTTGAGCTCCTTGAATATTTTATGGTTGGGTAATTCACTATCGTAAATACGGGAATCCATTTTAAATAATGATAAAGTAAAACACTTTTGTTTACGCGATCAAAACCTAATTTTGAAGTTTGACAGTTCTATTTAGACATGTAACTCTGCGAAACGGCGCGCCATCCCAATTCGCTTGCCGGATTCATCGTAATTAAGCTTTATAGCAGAAGCAATACGGTTTATTTTGCGACTAGGATTTTTAAGCAGCTTTCGGACAAACTTCAAGATAGTTGCGTTTAGCTATGTCAGTTATTCGCGTTTAATTCTAAAAGAGCGTTTTATTTATCATGTTACCTGCTATTTAATTCGTCTTGAGCTCAGTGTTGTTTAGTATTATTGTATAATTTTAATTACTTTAATTTTCATTACTAATTTTAAAAACTAACTTGTGACCGCCCGGCTTGGCCATATGGCCAAAGTAAAGCCAAGAGATCCCGGGTTTGAATCCTAGATGGGGCAAATGTTTGTGTGATGGATTCGGAATTTTGTTTTCGTGGAAAGATGTTTTATAGAACTAATTTCCTCTGAAGCTCGACTCCATCTTCGGGCCTTATCGTCATTTACCATCAGGTGAGATGAAGGGCAAGAGCTTCCTTGTCTATCATAAAAAAGGGGCTGTGGTGAGCTGGGGCTGGCACGTTCTACGTTACTTTTCCGCTCCTAGGCCAGCTATGTTTCTCTCTGCCCTCTTTCCAGTCTATCTGGGGTCGGCGCAGTATGTTTCCTCTTCCATTCATATCGGTCAGACGTCATCAAGCCATCCCTCCCTTTTGATTCATATCATCCATCACACCGTAAAAGTGCTAGTGAAGAATAAATGTATAGTAAAGAGACGGAACGGACCATGTTGAGAGACCGATGAAGGGAGAGCGGGAAAGAGTGATTAGAATGATAACATTCCAATCCATACTGCTCAAGGTTTGGCTTAGGTTTTACATCCGACCGCCTGCCTGAAACCAACCCTCTTTGGGTATACTGTTGTTGGTGGTTTGCCCTCCACCATTCGGGTGCCCCAAGGTGCTTATTGGTCTACACTGGGTAATCTCCCTTAGTTGACTTTTACGACACGCATGTGATGAGTCGGGGCTGGCTCATTCTACGTTATTTTTCCGCTCCTAGGCCGGTATAGAAGATTATTATTTTAATAGGTTATAGAGTATACTATTCATGAGGCGATACCGCGCAATTTTCGCGCCAATACCCATTACTCTACGTCGCCACGAGTGCCAGCGTTTTGACGTCGTAATTTTTAAGCCGCTCCTCTCCTCACCCCCGTTGCCGGATAGGTGGAAATGTATTGTTCCCAGAGTGGCTCGGAAATATTTCACTTTGATTCGGAATGGTATCACGTAATTTCATCTCCCTGAGCAGGGCTGTGCTTTCTTATAAATAAACCAACATATAGGCAGACATAAATAACGTTCCCGAGATTTGGTACGTGTATCGTGTTGTATAATTTAATTCTTGTTTGGTTTAAAGCCTGCAGAATTGGCGGTGGCGTTGAGTGAGTGTGATTTAGGTGGTTCGCTTTCGTGACCGACAGTGGGATTCAATAATTTCGTTACTATAGCAATTTTTTTATTTTTATTTGTACATTAAGGTAAATGTTAGAATAATTATTGCCTGTGTTGTATAAAACGGTATCTTTCAGATATTCGTATTTTTAAATGTGCAATTAAGAATACCTATTTGTATTGTATTGTATTATTACAAAGAAATATGGGAAAGTTTGAAAAATTTTTTTGGTCTTGTTTGAGACTGTCATTTTTCGAACTTATTCTAACCTTCTTTGCCAGTCGTTGGATGGTTTAATACCAATAGAATTTAGAATATAAACAATAGTATAAACAGAAATTAGAATGTGTAGATCTTATAATACTTACTCACAAGATTTAGATATTTTTTCTCAAAGCTTGGGTTCTTTTGTTAGAATTATAAAACGGCTCCACATAGTATCTTAGAGAATTTAGTGTAGGTACTTACGTGTAATTGTGTTCCAGACATTTTTATTTTGTTTAGTTTTCCAATTCTTTTTATGTAAAAGCTGTGTGCAACATTAATAGGAAATCAATTTTATCATGTGACCTAGTATATTGACTTGTGATAATGTATCAAATTGTTTTCTGTAGATGTAACTATAAATAAATAAATAAACACCTATTATCGAAGTGATTCCTCTATGCTTCAGCAGGCGCGTGAAGCCGATGGAGCCGGCTGCATCTGCAGTCGTTAATACCCACCAATTCGTACTGGGCAAGCGTCAGCGTGGTTGGTTGTAGATATACGTAATATTATGGCTGGGGTAAGGCTGAGCGATCGATTGTATAAGAGTGTGATAAGAGAAAGGTGTGGTTTGAAAGAAGATGCAATGACAAGGATTGAGAAAGGGTTGCTCGCATTGTTTGGTCTGTTAAAATTGAAAGTCTATTAAAAAAGGACCAGGTCAAGAGTACCCGAAACGTGACTGACGAGATTGATGAGATTGGATGAAGCGAAAGAAGTATGTAAGGATCACAGCAAGTGGAAAGAAGTGATCTCTGCCTGCCCCTGTGGGAGATAGGCGTGACATATGTATGAATGTATGTATGAATGTATGTATGAATGTATGTATGAATGTATGTATGAATATCCTTCTATTGATAAGGAAGGCCTGCGCCCCAGCTTGGGACTTACAGGGTTGGGGATGATCGAGCCATGCAATCCGCTTTAATTTTTATTATCATCCATCACACCAGAAAGGTGCTAGTGATGAATAAATGGATAGAAAAGTGATAGGAAGGATCTTATTGAGATACCGACGTGCCGGAAAGAGTGATGGGATGACAGCATATTCCGATCCAAGGTTTACACAGTAAGAAAGAAAGAAAAGTGTTTATTTGCACATTAATAGAAACTTCACAATAAAAAATAAATAAATTAAGGGCACCAAAATAGTCTCCGCTCAGTATAGGTAAATTGGTGACGAGCAGTGTGCTTTTGCCTATGGCTCGCCACCTACGCTCTGGGCCAGCGGGCATATTTTCTTCCATCCATAGGGAAGGCCCGTGCCCTAGAAGTGGGGACATTAAAAAGGGCTGATGATGATATGATAATTAGGCGGGTTTTATGTATAGTCTGTAGAAGACGAAGAAGGTATTAGAAAGATATGAAGCTGAATACGTCGAGAGGGGTACCTACCTAGACGAGTAATTTGGTCTGACTGGAAAATGCATCATTACCGTGAAGTAAGTAACATCATTGCCTACTATCGTCTTCTCGGATGTTAACACCGACCATCTCTTTCTCATCATCATCTCATCTCGATCAACATTGACTCATCCTCTCAATGTCACTTTTTATGGTCACTCGCTTCTCTTGTCACATCCTCACAAATCAGACTTTACATTCTTACTATCACTATTCAGCTTTCGTTCTTCATTCTTCTTCTCCCATACCTAACGATCACTTCCATAGCTCAAGGTTACTGCCACTCTAATATTTAAGACAGCATTTCAATTATCCCTGCCCATCCTCCACCTATGCATTCAAACGTGACACATTAATTCAAGGGCCCTTAAACCTAAGTCTCAAAAGGTCCATCCTAGTCCGAGCGGAGGCTTCAATAAGCCCAATTTCCCATTCCATCAAGTGGAGATCAATGTCAAAACATCGCGGACTGAATAAAATATAAGGCTTCCAGCGCGCGATATAACGCGATTGATAAATTTACAGACGTCTCACATGATATTACGGGGTGGCGATGCGTCCCGCGCCCCCCGCCGTATTATTATGCCGGGCAGGTCGCGGCGTATGAATTGGACAGGGCTGCCATCTGCCGGGAAGCTGCGGAATTATGCTGGCTTCATACCAGAGAACGATTAATAATCGAAGACAGAGGAGCTCACTAGCGCAGTGGCATAGCGCGCTTGGCCTGCGATTGCGTAAACTAAGCACTAACTCGCTAACTGCCGCACTCCGAGACGTCAAATAACGTTAATGAGTACTTAACGTCAAAAAATGACAATTCAAAACTAGCCGCTATTCTTGCCGGGTCTGTGGTCTAGATTAGAATGAAATTTTTGACATTAAATGCTCATTAAAGTTAATTGACGTCACTGAGTGCGGCAGTAAGACTCATTAGTTCACTCATTCACTCAAGACTCAGTGACCAAAAATGTATTATCTCGAGTCTCCGTGCTTCTGACGGCATGTAAAGCCGTTGGTCCCGGCTGCATCTGCAGTCATTAATACCCACCAACCGGCACTGGGCTAACGTGGTGGGTTCTGGCCCAATCTCCCTGTATTCTCCCATCCAGAGGGAAGGCCTGTGCCCCACAGCAGTGGGGAAATTAAAAAGGGCTGGTGATGACGAAAAGACTGGCAGAATACAATTGTCACCACCCCCGTATATTGGTGTCGTTGAAGGCGATTAAAGATAAAGACAGCGATCAGTAAATACGTAGCAACATTCCTCTCATACCACCTGGCAATAATTACGTGCCTGTTAAATTGGGGACTAACCTTATTGGCAAAACGTGGGTGTTAATTCACCTTTGCCTAAAACAATAGCAATCGACTTTCATAATAACCATAATAAATAATCCTTTCATTCTTCGGCGTGTAGCGGTCGCGTGCGCACGCGTCCGGCGCATTTTGTATGAAGTTACGCAACCGACCGCACGCGGAACAAATGAAAGCTACTATGAATCATACAAATATGAATCATAAAAAGCTTCATACAAATTAAGCAAGTCGCATTCGCACGCGACCGGTGTGCCTACCCCTGTGGGAGAAACGCGTGACGTATGTATGTATGTATTTGCTGTGCCTCTAGCAGTGGTCTTTCTTCTCGAGAGAGGCAGCCCTGAGCCAGCCCGCCGGGACGCCACCGATGACTTGTCATTAATAACGACAGCGGAAATGTATCAAAAGGTGACGCGTGTCCCTCCGTCTGTCGCGGCCCTTATTTATGATGCCAACAAACAATATTTACTATAATATAGACATCTCGCTACATTAACTGGAACATGCATTGTTTTAGTTCGTCTCGTAGCTTTCTTTGTTTTGAACATATTATATGCACACATAAATACATATCGTAACATATGATATAAATACATAAATAAGTATATCTTACACTGGTTATCGTAACATATACAAACAATAAATAATTATATCTTAAACTGGTTAGTTCGGTGCCAATTGGACCTACCTACCCAAAATTATGTGCCTATTGGATCTCCTATTAAGTACATGAGGTAGGTACCCTGGATGGGATGATGTGAATCTAAAGGGAGTGGACGGCTTGATGACGACTAACCGATATGAATGGAAGAGGAAACGTACTGCGCCGACCCCGATAGACTGGGGTCAGGGGGCCTACCGCCTAACTCGATTGCTGATAATAGCTTTAAAACAATGCATTGCTTACGGCTATCAATTTAGCTAGCAACCATCTTGAATGTTTAGGCGGTACGGATTTACTTCCAAATTCTTACAAAATCATTCGGTGATCATTCGTTCAAAGCTATCGCTGATAGTTTAGGTGTACATTTGGTGCGAAATTACAGCATGACGTCATAAACTATAGTTTTTGCTTTAGCAATCGAGTTAGGTGGTAGGCCCCCTGGGCAGGGAGGAGAAGAAGAAGAAGACTGTAAGCCAGTCTTACTTGTTTTTTGTTAAGAAAAAGAAAAAGTATAAAAAAAAAAACTGAATTGCAAGAATTTTTAACCAACTCTTTGAAATAATTTTCCTAAACATTGACTCCATATATAACTCCAAAGCATTACAGTGAAGCATAATTTAAGTCATTTGGTGATTGAAACATGTATTATTTTAATACCTATGCTTAAATGCGCATCTGAGTTAAAACCTCACCGGTCATCAATATCACCGAACCCAATAATAACACACATCGTAGGGTGAACGCGCCCATTTCCGTCACCCGCGGAGCACGGGCGCGCAATTTACACAATATCGCCATACGTCACAATGTCACAGATCCTCGCGAGACGCCTACCCCAATTACCGTTAGAATTGTTTCACCGTCTATCTATTATTTTCGTTCGCCGGCTGGGGAATATAGGGCGGGTGTGAAAAATAGTTGGGATATCGTGTTTTGCGTCCTTGTTTGTTTTAATAAATAAATGATTAGATTAATGCATTGGCGTGCTGGAGCTGAGCGGGGAGGTGTTTGCGTACTCGTTTATATATTACTAATAATAAATAAGTAAACATTTCTTACAGTGTCATCTTTTTTTTTCTATTTTTTTATGCTAGACAGGGGAAGCTCTTGATCTTCATTTCACCTCATAGTAAGTGACGACAAGGGCTGAAGATAAAATCAGCTTTACCTGGAACCCTTAACCACAGAAGGGCTGTCTATCTTATCATAATTGTCGGAACGCAAGAATGCTGTTAAAATTATTATTAAAGAGACAGATTTTTGATAAAATGGTGGTAGTTGGCCAGACATTGAGTCCAAACAAACCGAGTACAAAATTGTCTTAATCCCTAAGGGTTTTTTAGTTTATTTTATACCTACTTATAGTAAATGCGGACCGGAGTCGAAGTCGAGAGTCGAAAGTTCTTAATAAATGTTTCATAACAACATAGTCCTTAATTAAAATCATCATGAACTTATTTTATAGGAAATACAGTGTCTTTGGTGACCTTTTAAAGCTATATGTAGTTGGTGAAAACGAGCACCAGTAATTAGACAGTAGTTAGACTGTTATAATAGACAGAAAGCTTAATTAATAAAACGCGAATGTAATCATTTCCAGCCAAAACCATTCACAGAAGAAAACCACCAACCACGAAAGAAATAACCCAAAGACCATCTCATTTGACACCAACCGGCGGAACAGAAGGCCCGAACTCGTAAAGACTTACAGCGGAACACCGACACTTAAATCCACGATCATCCCTTCACAAAACAAAACCAATACACCCGCCTATAAATCCAGGAGAACGTCCGAAACACTTGAAGTGTCTTAACCACACGCCCGTACGTATATCCATATGTTAGCCAAGAAAGGGTTAAGCAAATGCTACCTGGGAGCACCTGGCCCCCCCACGGGGTGGATTTACACCCCTCATTTGTTTGCGATGACCCCCGAGCACTATCTTGCGAGCGCTGTGTCTTGCTATCGTCTCGGGCTTAGGTAGGGCTCACAATATTATTTTCGGGTGAATTAAAGTTTTGTGGTGCATCAGTCTCGGAGAAGTTTTTGGACAACGTTCGGGCTTAGTGCGTTTGTCTTCAAGTTTTCGCTGTGAACACACGGAAATTAACTGTTTCCGTTTCTTATTTGAACATTTTGGAAAACTTGTTGAAATTGCTTCACATAAAAATAAATAGGTCAGAGGAATATTCTTTTAAAAAAAAAATCTGTATTTCTGCTCATATTACAAAGCTGGTGGTCAGTTAATTTATTTTCTGCAAAACGTTTAAGCATCAATCAAATTTATGTTAGCCTAACCAAGACCACTTAGAACCACTGAAGACCACTTATTAAATATTTAGTCATTTAATTTTCTCTTATATTTTTGTACAGACACGGCCGCTGTAAACTGATCAAAACGTCGGTTTAATAATAACAATGCCATACCTACACCTAAATATACGCGAATTAAATCCATGCCATGTTGTGATGTGACAGCGGAGCCGAATACAATTACCACCAATGGCACATGGCACCTAATATAATTAGGCCTCTGCCTACCCCTTCGGGGATTAATAGGCGTATACTTAATTATGCATGTAAACCTGTTAAAGTTGTTTTATGTCTAACATTTTTTATTTAAAGTTATTATACCTTGGAGGTGACGGCGAGTATTTTAGCGAATCTCCACGCCCCGAACTTTAACACAGCATCCGCCGTTGTCACGAGTTAATGTAACCGCCGCCTAAAAGTGACGCGTTTACGTACAAGTATCGCATGGCCGTTTTAATATTAAGCCCGTTCGGTATATTTACTGCGATATTAGGCGGGGTACCGGTAATGGTGCACTTACCCTAACGCTTTTTGCTAAGATTTGAAGCGTCTTAGCTTACGATAATGTTCGGGTTGAGCGCGAACCGAGCTAAGATTCGGTGGGGCTCATATTTTTTACTGGTTCTAAGTGGCTGTTGTTTATTGTGTTACAATGTATACAGCTATGTTAAAGGTGTATAATATGTGTAACACAGTAGATCCAAAATTTTTATCCACAAACATTCATGTCCATAACTTTTTTAGTCACATATCAACTAATTTTTTGGATGTAATGAAATCGTTTATTTTGCACATGAACCGTTTCATACCGTCTCGCATTTTTTCGTGGGCTATGAATTTGTGGCGTTCTTTTAATGCGACCGCCTTTGTTGTTTGTCTATGTTTGACAAACACAATGTTTTTCACTAAGTGACAGTTGTCAAATTAATTACATGAGAATTTTATTCCGAGCTAGAGAGTATGGTTATTTTCTAAGCCTTATAAATATTATTTCCGATTTATGTTTATTGTCCAGTTTGTATATATTGTAACCGTGTACATATTTAGAAGTACAGTCAGTTATTTTTATGAACCCTGCCTTTTACTACCACGGAACACATCCGCAACCACCAAGATTGCACCCGGCCATACAACTTCCCAAATTGGTGACCCCGACGTGATCGTCAAGAGCTTTGGGTGTAATATCATTGGCAATTGACCGGCGCGGGATGGGAAGCTGCGTTGGACATGCGGATGGCCACTTCGAAGAAATTTTCGTCGTGTGAAACGGTACCACATCCCAAGCTGTGGCGTCGAGCGCCCCCTGGCGCATTCACCGTTTCCTACATTCGCAAGTTCGAGTGACGTCTCCGTGGGAGTTGCAGTTGGACACATGCATGCATTGGACTAACTGCGCATTATACCATTTGTGCACACACATCGCTCACGCAAGTACTATCGGCATCATTATTTGGAGTATTTTTTTTTTTACATTTTATAATTATTCCAAGTAATGATTTTTAGTTAGTTGTGTAAAGCGTGATCGGAGTATTGATTTTTACGTTATTTTATGAAAATTATTTCTTTCAACTTGTGTAATGTGGCATAGGAAATATTTCATTCGTTTTTCGTTTTTTTTCGCGTGGTTTGAACAATTTGTTTACATTGTCTTTTGTTTTTTATGTGTAATTTTGTCTGCATATTGACAACCTATGTTGTTTTTGTTGACATGTCGGCATATGAATTTTTAGACGTTTGTGTTTTGTTTTCGCCACATCACGCGCCCACGGAATAGCAATTTTTCTTTTCTGTCCGTTCTCTCTCTATTTTATACAAATTAATTTTAATTTACTTTCGTTTATAATTATAATAGCGTGTTCGCGTTGACCATGGCTGACGAACTACGTTCGCGTTTAGCAACTCTTGAGGCAGGAAATGCAGTTTTACGTAATCTGCGTGACCAAAGTATATCCCAATCTCAACGGGAGGGCGAGGTATGTCGCGTGAGTGTCAAACTTCCCCCTTTTTGGTCTGATAGGGTGACAGTGTGGTTCGCACAGGCTGAGGCACAGTTTTTGCTTGCTGGCATCAACACTGATGCCACGATGTACAGCTATGTCCTTAGCCAGATTGACCACAGGATTGCTGGCGAAATCGAAGACATTGTTGTCAACCCTCCGGCTGAAGGTAAGTATCAGAAGCTGAAGGAGACTTTAATCAGCAGACTTTCGTCATCAGAGGAACAGCGAGTGAGGCGCCTTCTTAGTGACGAAGAACTCGGGGATCGGAGACCATCCCAATTTCTCCGTCACTTGCGCTCGCTCGCGGGAACGGCTCTCTCGGACGATAACATCTTGCGGCAATTATGGTTACGTCGTTTACCACAGCACGTACAGGGGATTTTGGCTGCACAAGCTGACTTATCCCTTGATAGAATCGCAGATATAGCTGACAAGATTTTGGAGGCTCAGCCTAGTTCTTCAAATGTACATGCTGTTGCTGCTACGCCTTCGATCGACCTCGTTATGGCTCGATTAGACGAATTGACTAAGCAAGTTGCTGCTTTAGCGACCGGCTCTTCTGTTCGATCTCGAAACCGTTCTTCTTCCAGAAGCCAGTCGACATCACGCAGTAGCACGCCTGGCAGTAAACGTTGTTGGTATCATCGCACATTTGGTGTGAATGCCAGCAAGTGTATTGCTCCATGCAATTAGGTGTCGGAAAACCACACAAGCAATCAGTAGTAGCGGCGGCATCTGATTGCAAGTCCATCCAACATCACGGCCGCCGTCTATTTGTCACTGACCGTATCACAAAGCGTCAATTTTTGATTGACACTGGTTCGGATCTTTGTTGTTACCCCCGCAGCTGGTTGTCAGTTCCGCGAAAATCTTCGGACTATGAACTTAACGCCGCTAACGGGAGTAGTATTAAGACATATGGCACTATTCATTTAAACCTCAACTTTGGTCTTCGACGAGCATTTGTTTGGGATTTTGTTGTTGCTGATGTTACGACAGCGATCATTGGCTCAGACTTTTTAGGTTATTACCATCTTTTGCCAGATTGCCGACTCAAGAAGTTGATGGATGGCGTAACGAATTTGTCAGCACCCGCTATTGCAGCAATGTCGGAACAGCTTAGTGTCAAGGTTGTCGTTTCAGGAGATTCCAATTTTGTTAAACTGCTCGCCGAGTTTCCAGAAATCACTCGGCCTCCTGGAATCCCTCGTAATGTTTTGCACAATACCGTGCACTACATTAAGACTACGGATAGCCCGCCTATTTCGTGTCGTCCTCGTCGTCTGGCGCCTCAGAAGTTGATAGCAGCCAAAAAGGAGTTCGACAACATGATCCAAGCTGGCATTGCACGTCCTTCTAAGAGCGCCTGGTCGTCTCCGCTACACATGACCTTGAAAAAGGACAGTAGTTGGCGACCTTGTGGCGACTACCGATCCCTTAACGCCAGAACTGTCCCTGATCGGTACCCAGTCCGTCACATAAATGATTTCGCTCATAATCTTGCGGGATCTAAGGTTTTTAGCCTAATAGATCTCGTAAAAGCATATCATCAGATCCCGGTATTTGAAGAGGATATACCGAAGACAGCCATCGTTACCCCGTTTGGCCTCTTCGAATTCCCCTTCATGACCTTTGGCCTTCGAAACGCCGGTCAAACTTTTCAGAGGTTTATCGATGAGGTCACACGGGGTCTTGATTTCTGTTTTCCGTACGTGGATGACATTCTTATTTTCTCTGCGGATGAGGCTCTCCACTGCGAACATCTGCGTATCCTCTTCAAACGCCTTCAGGAGTATGGGGTTGTTATTAACTCTTCGAAGTGTACTTTCGGCGTTCGGGAACTTACCTTCCTTGGTTTCCATGTCAGCCCAGAAGGTACAAGTCCTCCTCAGGATCGCGTTCAAGCTATTTTGGATTTTCCAGCTCCGAAAACCGTCCAGGGCGTGCGTCGTTTTCTCGGTATGTTAAACTACTATCGTCGTTTCGTACCCCAGGCCGCGCAATTTCAAGCTCCATAGATTGATGCAGTAGTTGCCACAAATGGTAAAGGCAATAAACCGTTCACATGGTCGCCTGAACTACTGGAGCAATTTGAAGTTTGCAAACGGAGTTTGTCCAGGGCTACGCAATTGCAACATCCGGTTAATGACGCACCTCTTGGACTGTTTACAGATGCATCTTCTGTACATATTGGGTCCTGTCTTCAACAGCGAGTCGATGGTGAGTGGTTTCCTCTTGCTTTCTTTAGTAAGAAACTTACTAAAAAGCAGACAGAGTGGCCGACTTACTATCGAGAGTTGCTGGCGGTGTACGAAAGTGTACAGCATTTCCGCTATATTTTGGAGGTTCAGAGCGTCACTATTTATACGGATCATAAGCCATTGCTGTACGCTTTCGTACAGCGCAGGGAGAAACTGCCCCCTGCCCAATTAAATCAGCTATCTTTTATTAGTCAATTTACAACTGATATTAGGTATATTAAAGGTGAGGACAATGTCGTGGCTGACGCCTTATCACGAGTCGAAGCTATTGCTTTTGAACAGGACTATGAAGCCCTCGCGAAGTCGCAAGAGTCAGATAACGAACTATCAGACATGCGTCAGAGCTCCAGTCTCCAGTTGACAAGCGTCGTCGTTCCTGGTACAAACGTTTCCATGTTTTGTGATGTATCCACAGGCAAGCCACGTCCATATTTGACACCTTCCTTTCGCAAAGCAGTTTTCGATAAGTTTCATAACTTAAGCCATCCTGGCGCACGTGCAACTGCTCGCCTTTTGACAGAGCGTTATGTCTGGCCTTCGGTCAATAAGGATTGTAAGCAGTGGGCACGCGCTTGCGAGGCTTGTCAACGAGCTAAGGTCTCACGTCACAATTCTTCTCCGTTAGGTGATTTCAACCTTCCATCTGGTCGTTTCAGTCACATACACATTGACATTATTGGTCCTCTACCTTTATGCAATGAGTATCGCTATTGTTTGACAGCAATTGACAGAGTAACCAGATGGCCTGAGGTTTGGCCTATGCGCTCCATTACCGCAGAAGAAGTAGCAGACACCTTAACTAGAGAATGGGTTTCGAGATTTGGGGTACCATCAATCATCACGACAGACCAAGGTACTCAGTTTGAGTCTGACCTGTTTCGCCGACTGATGATTCACTTTGCCACTAAACGAATAAGGACCACATCTTATCACCCATGTGCTAATGGCATGATCGAGCGAGTACACCGCCAGCTTAAAGCTGCTCTCATGTGCCATCATGATTCTTGGGTGCGTTCACTTCCTTTCGTTCTTCTTGGCATGCGTTCCGCGTTCAAAGAGGACATTAAATCCACAGCCGCGGAGATGCTCTATGGAGAACCTCTTCGTTTGCCAGGTGAGTTATTTATTTCATCAACCCCATCAGATGTAATTGACAACACATCAGATTTTGTCGTACAACTACGTCGTAAGATGTCAGTTGTAAGACCTATTCCTGCATCTCGACATTCATCACCATCAACTTTTATTTTTCAAGATCTTTCTTCTGCATCACACGTTTTCTTAAGGGATGATACAGTTAGACGTCCTTTACAGCCACCTTATACGGGTCCTTATAAAGTTGTTAATCGTGCCAGCGATGGCAAAACTATGACTTTGTACATCAAGGGCAAAAGTGTTGTCGTCAGTATCGATCGTGTGAAACCAGCTTTTGTTGAACACACTGTCACCCATCCAGAGCAGATTGCAAAGCCTGCGTCTTCTGATGATCCAGAGCAGACTGTAAAGCCTGCACCTTCTTTTCGCCCAAGGCCAACTCCAGCCATCGCTACCGCGCCGTACACTACTCGGTCTGGTAGACGCGTCAAATTTAGATGTTTATAATTTCTACTAGGTTTTCCTTCTCCGTGGGGGGGTGGTGTGGCGTTCTTTTAATGCGACCGCCTTTGTTGTTTGTCTATGTTTGACAAACACAATGTTTTTCACTAAGTGACAGTTGTCAAATTAATTACATGAGAATTTTATTCCGAGCTAGAGAGTATGGTTATTTTCTAAGCCTTATAAATATTATTTCCGATTTATGTTTATTGTCCAGTTTGTATATATTGTAACCGTGTACATATTTAGAAGTACAGTCAGTTATTTTTATGAACCCTGCCTTTTACTACCACGGAACACATCCGCAACCACCAAGATTGCACCCGGCCATACAACTTCCCAAAAATTTATTAATGCAGTTGTTTTTTCTATTAAATTGTTATAATTTAATTATCTGAAACATTGAAAAATCAAAGTGCATAAGTAGACTTCCATTCTTCGTTTTCTCTACTATCATCCGGCTTAAAATCTAAGCCCGGTAAAGCAAACCATTTTGTACAAAGCAAACGCCGCTTCCCGGGGGTGGTCAATAAACCATACGATATCTCCGTGATAGCGAGAACGAATTCGAAATAACATACACAGAAATAGGACTTACTGGTACCGCAGAGCCTACAATGTATTAGATGACTAGTTTTGCTACTGCAAGCGATTAGTTTTGGGTTTAAAGAGAAATTATATGATTTATAATTATTTATGCAAAATGCCGCACGCAGAGACGTCAATGAACGAGAATGTTAATGAGTACTAATAATGAGTCAAAAAATTACAATTCACATTTTCGAATACAACAGTCACCACCTCCAATCTCTCCCACGGGTGTCGTGCAAGGCGGCTAACTGCTGCACTCAGAGACGTCAATTAATACATACATACATAGTAATACATACATAAATCACACCTAACTCCGTCAAAAAAAAAACAAAAAAAGGGGGTAGGCAGAGGTGAACTAGCACCCACGCTTCGCCAATTATGCTAGGTCCCATGTAATAGGTGGCTAGCCTATTGCCATTTATCGGGCACAAAAGTCGCAGTACATTGCTAGGTGGTACAAGAGTAACGCTACTGCCCATTCCTCATCACTGATTTATCCTTAGTCGCCTTGTACGACACCCGCGGGAGAGATTTGGGGTGGTGACAGTTGTATTCTACTCTGCCGTCACCACACGGCTTATACCATGTGGTGACACACGTCAATTAACGTTAATGTTATATGACATAATACAAAAAAATTACAATTCAAAACTAGTCGCTATTCTTGCCGGGTTGGTCTAGTAAAAAAATCTGCGTTGGAATGTTTGAAATTTATTTCTACACTGCGAGGGTACCCGTTGGCTTACAACGTGAAGTGTAAAGGTTAGAAGAATTTCGGCAAGTTAATCAGTGTCTTGGGTGGCCGAGCGGTCCAGGCACCTGCCCGGATAGCAGCGGACGCGGGTTCGATTCCCGCCTCAAGATCATAATTTTTCGAAATTCTTTTTCCAACCCCAAAATCTTTGTACTAATTTTTCTAACATTTATATAATGTTAAAATTAAAATCGAATAGGGTTGGTCTAGATTTAAATGATTTTTTTGACATTAAGTACTCACTAAAGTTAATTGACGTCTCTGCTTGCGCCAGTTATTTTTCTTCCTGCCCTGTTCTCAGTTTGTGGAGTATGTTTCCTCTTCCATTTTCATCGGTCAGAAGTCTTCAAACCATCCAGTCCCTTTTGATTCATATCATTCATCACACCGGAAAGCTGCCAGCTAGAGTTCGCTATAGATAAGTCTGCGCGTTGTCAAAATTGTAACTAAAACTCCGCCTGCTTTATTGTTTGTCTAAGTGTTAATGTGAACGAGCAGCGCCACCCATCGCGCGCAGACTTATCTGGAGCGCACTCTAGTAATGAATGAACGTTAGAAAACAGACGGAACGGACCATGTGTGATTGGGATGACAACATTCTAATCCATACTGCTCGAGGTTTTGCCTTAGGTTTTACAGCCGGCCGGCTGCCTGACACAAACCCTCTTTGGTATGCGACATGATGTAATTTACGTAATGTAGGCAGGATGACGAAAAATTGCAAATTGTTTCAAAGCAATACATGTATATTATTCAATGTTGAATTGCCGTAGGTAGGTACGTCAGTCCTATTACAATGTTAAATATTGATTTATTAAAATATTTTGTATTCATTTTTATAATAACTTGTTTAAGTTGTTGTAAATAAATAACTACCATTATTAAATCATACATACATACATATTATAATTCACGCCAATATCCCCGAAGGGGTAGGCAGAGGTGAACTACCACCCTCGCTTCGCCAATTATGCTAGGTCCCATGTAATAGGTGGCGAGCCTATTGGCATTTATCGGGCACAAAAGTCGCAGTACTTTGCTAGGTGGTAGGTATAAGAGGAATGCTGCTGCCCATTTCTCATCACTGATTTATCCTTAGTCGCCTTGTACGACACCCACTGGAGAGATTTGGGGTGGTGACAATTGTATTCTACTCTGCCGTCACCACACGGCTAATCAAATTAGATTAATAAGGTAACCAATTAACTAACCATAATTATGTTATTGTAATAATATAAATATTATAGATATGAGTACATTTTACTTTTTTGGTGATAAAAATATTACAATTGAGATAACGCCTACTTCCATCGCAGTTATTTTACAACAAACACACAGTAAACACGTTGATAATTTTAGTGAAAAGTGGCGTTCAAGTTGACGAATAAAATTAAAAACAAGACTTTAATTCAACATTCAAGAGAAACATGAGTTTCTTAAATAAAGTTGTGTTAGTCACTGGTGCCAGTTCCGGAATCGGCGCTGCGACAGCAAGACTGTTCGCCAAAGAAGGAGCAGAAGTAATCATCGTAGGCAGGAACCAAGACAAACTGAAAGCAGTGGAAGTGCAATGTTCAAAAGTTGGAAAGCCTCCATTGGCTATAAAAGCAGATGTTGCCAACGACGAAGATGCTAAGAGGATCATGCAGACAACAGTGGATAAACACAAAAAACTAGACGTGCTTATAAACAATGCTGGCATAGCAAGATTCGGATGCCTGACAGACGGAAAGCTGATGCAAACATACGACGAAGTGATGAGCATCAACCTGCGAGCTGTAGTACACCTGATGAGCTTATCAGTGAAGCATCTGATAGAGAGCAAAGGCAATGTAGTTAATGTTTCAAGTATTTTAGGCACGGCATTAGGTACGTATAAGTATCAGGCTTATTGCACTTCTAAAGCGGGCGTGGATCATTTTTCACGGGCGACCGCTTTGGAGTTGGCCCGTTACGGAGTCAGAGTAAATGCAGTAAGTCCTGGACCGGTTAGAACGGACATAATGGAGAATGCTGGCGTAAACACCGAATGGCAGGCTGAAGAGAAGAATACAGCATTAAAAAGAGTATCCGAACCAGAAGAAGTAGCCGACTTGATAGCGTTCCTTGCAAGCGATAAGGCGAAAGGAATAACTGGTGCCAATTATTGCTTAGACAATGGATACTTGATAAACCATTGAAATGACATGATAAGTAGTCAGCTAGTGTTGCAAAGTAAATGTGTCTAGTTTTATACGTTTTTGTAATGTTTATGTACCCTCTGTGATTGCGGGTTCTTCTTGAAGTTTGATTCCATCTTCGGCCCTCATCGTCACATCATCAGGTAAAATGAAGGCCAAGAGCTTCCCTGTCTAGCATAAAAAAATACAATAATTTTGTATGAAAATTAACATTTGGCAGTATCCTAACACAAGTGCTTATGCTACTTTAGGCTAGATAGGCGTGAGTGTAATAAATGTTATCAATAGATTAAACATTTCTAACTCGTTTGTTTCATTATCTGCTTTTGGCCACTTAAATCTGATAATATAAACTTGATATAGCTTGCCAAAAATGGTTCACTTCGTCTCTCGTATGAACCGTCAAAAAACAAATACATAAGGTTTTGGACACGCGTGTCGCAGTCTAAAGGTTACCTATATTGAAAGCGGTGAACTATGGCATCTGTTCGTAAAATACCAATAGGTTCGTAAAATACCAATAGGCCGTTTCTAATCGAGGGAGATGTCTGTCTCTGGCTTCACGACCAAGCTATTAATTGGTCATCACCGATGTTAGCATATTAGATGCTGTATAGATTATTAATCAATTTTTACCCAAAGAGGGTTGGTTTCATGCAGGCGGCCCGCTGTAAAAACTAAGCCAAAATCTTGAGCAGTATGGGTTGGAATGTTGTCATTTCAATTACGGCCTCTGTTCATCGATCTCTCGACATGGTCCGTTCCGTCTCTTTTCTATACATTCATTCATCACTAGCACCTTCACAGTGTGATGTATGATATGATTCAAAAGGGAGTGGATGGCTTGATGACGTCTGACCGATATGAGTGGAAGAGAAAACATACTGTGCCGACCCCAGATAGACTGTAAGCAGGGCAGGAAGAAGAAGATAGATAATTAATCAATTTGGCAAGTTCAAAACGAGATAATCTCGAAGTTTTCAAGAAATATTCTTCAAGATGTTAAGAGAAGCTTTCGTTCTCTTTTCCTAGAACTACAAAAGCGATGCCGCATCATGTGGTGTTTGTTATACAAGGTTATTACAAAGATAACTCGGTAATGAAGTTGAGGTTCCATCGTCATAAGTAAGGGCCGACCTAGATTAAATTTATGCCCCCTAAAATAATTAATTCCCTTTAAACTTCATTAAGAAACCCGCATAGGTGTAATTACAATGAGGCAAGGAATCTTAATTGTCGAATTGAATACGAAAACAAAGCTCGGACGTTCGTCGAGCATGGAGCTGGGCCTGGAATTTTTCAATTTTCATTCGTGTGTTTGAGACTTTGAGTTGAGTTTGAGGCGTTATCATCATCATCATCACCAGCCCACTGCTGGGGCACAGACCTTCCCTTTGTATGGAAGAATATAGGGAAAATGGGCCATAGCCAACACTCGCCCAATGCGGATTGGTGGGTGTTAACAAAGAAATAACCCCTGAAACTCTAAACAACATGGCGGCACTAAGTGATTTGTTTGTTACATTTTAGTGACTCCACGGATTTTGAACATAAAATTAAATGTTGTCGATTCAAAATCATTATTTTTTTCGCTTAACAATTTAAGAAAGGTTTCAATAAATATTTGTGTTATTTTGGTATTTCAAATTCTAATTCAATATATGCCAAGGGATATAATAAAATTCAGTACAACATTATATCCCTGTTTTGTACAGGCCTAGAATGATTAACTTAAAGTTGAGGTTCCTTGACCCAGAATACGTCATTTTTGAGCAGGTGGTACGAAAAAGGGTTTTACATGTATTTCAGGTGTTTTATTTCAAGCTAGTGCAAAATGAGAAAATTCCAGAGCGTTATACAATTATTCCACGGCCAACACGCTCTAAGCCAGCACGCCGCGCTGCGCAGCCGTGTGTCCCGGCACATAACACGACCGGGCGTTATTCAAGATCACATAATGGGATGGATATATGGCCTAACTGTCGGTCAAAGGGCATCAGCCAAAACAATAAGACGTTATAATGCCGTCCGTTGTGATCCGGGGACAATGAGTCCACGTATTCTGCGCAGAATTAGCGGGGTAACGGGCCACGAATCCGTATAGTTTGGCCATTGTTGATTTTAATTAATCATAGGATTATTGTGAGGTAACGGTGCCCATATTGCGGTTTAAGACAATGATTAAGCTCAGTCTAATGTAGGCACGGGGAGCGGAATTACTTCTGGCCACGAACTTACAGTTGGAGACTTTAATAAATAAATTCAGTTAGATTCGAGGAGCTTAAAGGAAAATGAGATTCCTAAAGCCGATACAAATGTGTAAGCTTTCCAATTTAACTTACATACACATAAATATTTGTAAATTGATATTGATAATGCTATAGCGATGTAAATTATTCTTGTTTGGTGTCAATCAGTTTGCTGGTGCTTCTACACGGTGCAAGTGGTATATTATAGCGATGTAAAACATACTTGTTTGTTGTCAATCAGTTTGCTACTAATGGTGTTTCTACACGGTGCAGTGGCTTGCTCATGTTGAGGCACTTGCGCAGGTTATATGCATAGTGTAAACGATTCCAGCGAGTCCAGCGACTCGAGGATGTACCTGCACAAGTAACACTAACAGTAAGCAGTATGCTCAAGTTAGTTGATCGGTGCTTAAACAAAGCTGCGGGCTACTTGCGAAAGTTACTTGGTCAAGCTACACGTGCATTCTGCCCTCTTCTTCTCCTTGCTCTGTTCCCAGTCTATCTAGGGTCGGCGCAGTATGTTTCCTCTTTCATTCATATTGGTCAGACGTCATCAAGCCATCTACAGTCCCGTTTGATGCATATCATCCATCATGTAATTTATGTATGGGTCGTTTCTGCCACAGATTTAATAATATTTATATATCTGTGCCTAGCCTTTCGGGGCGGGGACAAGTGTGATTTATGTAATTATAATGTCTCACATTAGCATCCATGACATAAGCCCTTTAAAGATTGCCTACTGGTTATGTGATAATATGTCTGTAAAAAATATTTATTATTTTAACAAAAACAGACACATTAGCAACCTTATTAGAAAAACTTTATCGGAAAGCAGTTTTAGAGCCAACACGAAGTCACGCCGAGCGCACAGCCTCATTCGGTATTTGAACTCTATCGCCGGGGGATAAGTGCGGGAATCGCGCAGCATCCGACGCCGTCGGTGGCAGATGTAACTTTGTATTTAATATTGACTCGTCAACAGAGGATTTTGTTCGAAACTTTTCTCATTTCGAATCCAGTCGCACTGAAAGGACCTTCGCGTACATTCGACTGGGTTCCTATTAATTTCTGGTTCGCATTAGATGTTAAAACTACATGTTGCAGACTGTACAGATTCATTTCGTTCAACTTTTCTGGTTGGCCTTTCAACAGATTCCGTTGCACTGATAGGATATTTATGGAGTTTGTTTAGGGACAGCGTTCTTTGGCTGTAGGTGATGGTGGCCCGTGGCCCAAATGGGTGGCAATAGGCTCCCCACACATAGGACTTAACATTTAATTGGCTCAATGTGGGTGTTAATTCACCTCTACCTACGCTTCGAGGAGAAATAGGCGTGATTTGTGTATGTTGACAAACAGATTACATACCTGCGTCGCTAATTCGAAATTAAGCCAAAAATCGCCCACCGATTCTATCTATTAGATAATTTAGACCCAGAACATACAAAATGCAGAGAAAACATCGCCAGCTCGCAATAAATCGTCCCAAGTCCGCTCCCGGACGAAAGCGTTGCGTGGAAGCGAATTATTAGGAGCGGTAGATGCAATTTGCCAGTCCGAGGCACCGATATGTCTCCGGCGCAAATGGATAAAAATCAACCGGGCGCTCGGCTCGCTTCGCTCACGCCGCTCGGAACCAGGAAGGACTGCTCGCCTGGGAATTGGCTAATAAATTATTTGTGTAGACAATGCTGGTGTTAAGTGTGTGTTGAGCTTAAAATAGTGGGAGGTCAACGCGTAGACTAAGCAATGTTTGCTAAGGCTGGTCATTGGATGGGTGACCAAAATTGAAATGTCTGGAGTTTCCCCGTGAAATAGATGGCACGATAAGCCGTTGGTGCCGGCTGCATGTGCAGTCTTTAAAACACACCAATCCGCACTAGGATCGTGTGGTTGGTTATATATTAGATAAGGCTTTTGCCATTAAAGGGGAACATTAAAGGGCTGACCATAACCATAGTGACACGTCACTAATACCCACCTATTTTTACCACTTCGGGGATAAAATGGCGTTGTTTTCGACTTTAAAAACGAAACCAAACTATAAATGCTATAATCTGTTCAAAACATCAACTTCACTCGAGTTAGCGAACTTTTCTTTTTTTAAATTTTAATTTGAGCATTATGAAGAAATTTGACAGTTTTGGGTAGTCTGAATTGCCGTTGACTGTACTAGCGAACTTTCCTATTTATGTTTGAAAACATCAGAGAAGAGAAATAAGCAAAACACGCTTGATATACGTATTTCACACTTTTTAATTTGTCATTCGACTACTTACGTCAAGTATTCCGAGGGAGTGCAATCATTAAAAGATCCCTGCGTTCGCGCGAGTCGTGTATAGACAATAGATGGTTGTCTATAGAGCTCTCCTCTATGGGCTATAGTTTATGGCACAGTTTAGTCTATGCGCGGCTCCCATTCAATTTCGAGTGAATACTGAATGCGAATGTTCAAGGAAAATCATGAAAGAACGGCTTCTATTCGAATATTTCAATTTCGAAAAACGAATACCTACATTCTTCAAAATACAGCTTTAACATTATTCGTGTAAGTAATTGACATTTGCAACACACTTACTGACCACTCACACACGACCACACAGAGTACTGAGACTTGACTTTAATGAGTACTTAATGTCATAAAATTTCATTTATATCTAGCTAGACAAAAAACCAAAACCTAGAAAAACAAAAAACCTAAAAAAGCTCGACAAAGGTTTCGCACGCTCGGCCTGCGATTGCGTAAACTAAGTAATCTATTCGATTTTAATTTCAACATTATATAATTGTTAGAAAAATTAGTACAAAGAATTTGGTTAGTACAAAGAACCACCAAACTAAGTAATGTTAGCTAAAGCCGGTCATTGGATGGATGACCAAAAATGTATTATCTCGAGCTCTTTTAAGGCACGTTTCCTATCCTGAATTAAAAATTTCGATGTCACCATAGGAAAGTAGAAATATAAGTAGAATAGTCTTGTTGAAGAAAATATTTAACTATTTTTCACAAAGTAGTTGATATTTATATATAGTTGATATTTAACTATGTCTCTTTGTAGATGCCGTAAATCTTCATAACGCAACTTTTTTCGAAAAATATTTAAAAAACCTTTGCTCTTAAAAAAGTGCTTCAATAAATACATTCCCAAATAGCCACTTCAGTTTTCGGCGCAGGAATGTTCTCTTCTTCCCTTGCCGTAAGTCCTCCACATCTTACCCCATAACACGCAAATTTATTCAATAAACAGATTTCTTAGGGTGTAAACATGGGATGCCCTTCATGCATTCCAACAATCGACTTGACCTTCCGTCCTTTTGAATATATTTTCGATACAAGCCACAGTGTAGATTGTGTTCAGTATGGTAACGATATCTACTTTCTAGATTACTATTTTGATTTTAATGTGATTATTATATAGATGTTAGAAAAATTTGTAGAATATTATGCTTAGACTTCTTGGTTGGCCGAATGGTATAGTCATCTGCCCGGATCGTAGAGGGTTCCCGTTTGATTCCCGCATCAAGACTATGATTTTTCGAACTTTTTCTAACCGCAATATTCTTTATACTATCGAGATACTATCATCTTCTTGCGATGTGCCTTATTGGCCCAGTATATTTCCTCTTCCATTCATATCGGTCAGACATCAACATGCCACCTGGTACCTTTTTATGATCTATAACTCCAAAATACTCATCAACGATAATATAGAACTTTGATGGCAAGGCCTATTCCGATCCGATCACTGAACGGAAAGTTGAAACTTTTCGCCAAATAAGCTAAGTCCCATGTAATAGGTGGCGAGCCTATTGCCATCTATCGGGCACATAAATCGCAACTAGGTGGCACAAGAAGAATGCTGGTGCCCATTACTCATTGCTGTCTTTACCCTTAGGCGCTTTGTACGACAGGACCCACGGAAGAGATGGAAGTGGTGACAATTTGTATTCTGCTGTGCCGTCACCACACGGCCTTTAAGATAATTAATAAATATTCTTCCATTCTGAAGTTTTATAAAGTCTTATTTCACCACTTTGACCACAGTCCGTGCTTACACTACTGTCGATACATTAACTGTGTCGATGCAAAACATGCGGACAAGTAGGGTCTGGTCCTTACGACACCCCCGAGGGTACTTGCTCTTTTATTCAATACTCGGATCTTGTATTGGTGGGATTTGGATTCAAAAGTCAATTGATTATGGATACTTAGGGGAAGGGTGTGGCGGGCAAACTGGACAAGGGTTATCGTGATATCATACTATATCAGTAACAAACATACATAAATCACGCCTATATCCCCCAAGGGGTCGGCAGAGGAGAAGCTGAACACCCGCTTTTCGACAATTAACCCACTTATTCCGGATATAATTTTTGATATCGAATTATAGTGATTTTGGTATACATAAATTATCGAAGGGGTAGGCAAAGGTGTGTTAAACACCTTTTTTTCGCCAGTTATGTTAGGTCCCATGTAATAGGCGGCGAACCTATTGTCATTTATGGGGACGGAAATTGCAGTACATTGGTAGGTGGTATGAGAGGAATGCTGCTGCTTATTACTCATCGCTGTCTTAACCCTTAGTCACTTTGTACGATGCCTGAGGGAGAGATGGGGGTGGTGACAATTGTTGTCACCACACGGCGAACTCTCCTTTTTTTCGAGATATACACATTTTAACATAATTCATGATAAAATAAAAAGTACATACATACATAAATCACGCCTATATCCCCGAAGAGGTAGGCCAAAGTAAGTACCAAAGAATCTCTTATGAAATAACCAGCTACTTGTCTGTTCTGTAAACTTGTTAAAGTTAACTGTATCGAATATTATGAATATCATTCTATGAGTAGAATTATCCCCAAAATACATGCTGTAGGTAGAATAAATTAATCAACAGCTAGTTGTGACCAAACACTCAGGCGTGATTAAAAAGCTACCGCGGCACTATAATAAATTCTATTTAGAACGATCTTTTTATTCCTCTGGAAACAAGAATTACGTACGAGTGAAATTGTCGCGATTCCCAGGGCGCCCGTAAAGTATTCCGTCGTTTGAGATAGAATATGCACTCGATATTGTTTGTTTGAATTTTAAAGATGGCGGTGTGTTCCTTACTTGTTACATTTCTCTGCGAACAGTTGGGGTGAGGACCGCGAGGAAAATTGTTTAGACCAGAGGATCAGAAGAGAGAACAGGATAAATTGAAAAATTCCGATATAGAACTATTTATACAGTTTTTGATTAGCTTCCTCATAACTATCTTTTATTATACGTTTCTTTGACAAAGCCGCATTTTGCTAGCGGCAAAAGGCGGCTACCTAACACTTACCTTGACTGTAACTGCTTATTGTGCGTTACAACTAATATAATATAATAACAAGCCGTGTGGTGACGGCAGAGTAGAATACAATTGTCACCATCCCAAATCTCTCCCGTGGGTGTCGTACAAGGCGACTAAGGATAAATCAGTGATGAGGAATGGGCAGCAGCGTTCCTCTTATACTACCGTACTGACAATGTACTGCGACTTTTGTGCCCGATAAATGGCAATAGGCTCGCCACCTATTACATGGGACTTAAAATAATTGGCGAAACGCGGGTGAGAATTCACCTCTGCCTACCCTTCGGGATATGGGCGTGATTTATGTATGTATGTATGTATGTACAACTAATATCTATACCTAACTAGACGACAATCTTGCATTACACATACTTGCGGCCTCTCAGCGTCAATCGAACGAAGTCTAACAATATCGAGTTAGATTACTAGCAGTTCAAGTTTGAGCACCCCTGGCTTCAACAATTCACTTTTTAAACACCTAGAAGGTAGGGTTTGAATTCCAATGGTTCGTAATGGTTGAATTTTTATAGGGTCATATTTGAAAATGATCGGTTTCACTGGTAATAGATTTTGAATTTCAATTTCTATTATATTCTTCAAGTTAGCTGTGGAAGCTTTGGCATTATTGAAGACTGATGAGCTTGCGTACGTCAATTTTGAATAGATGGTACGAGTAGGGGCCAAATTTTTGTGTGCTGACGAATTATGTGTATATGAGTAATTGTTTCCCCATAATAATAAATTACACAAACTGCATTAGGTCACTTAACGGCATTGCTACCAGAAACCCTGCTTCCCATTTCTTAACATAATATTTCTAGCCCTTAGTCGCCTTGTATTCGCGAGAAGGATTATCATCAGCTGCAGCCCCTTAACTGCTGCTACACAAGCCTTCCATATGGATGGAAGAATGGAGGGAGTGGTCCATAACCCACCACGCTGACCCAGTGCAGATTGGTAGATTTAATGAATGCAAATGCCAACCAATGGTTTAACGTACCTTCCGAAGCGAGAAGGAACTCCAGATAAGACATTTTTGTCAACCCATCCAATGACTGGCCTTAGCCTGGCCTTAATTTGTATTCATGCAAATAAACATTTTTTTTGCGATTACTTAGTATCACCAAGCGCAGGCTGATCGCGCTAATCGACTGCGCTACAGAGAAGAAGTCAGGGTGGTGACAATTGTATTCCGCTCTGCCGTCACCGCACGGCACAAGGCCATTTCAGAGGAACCGCCTCAATAAATAACTGCCATTGAAACAAATGCAACAGACATTACAGAATTAGTGCTGACCAAACAAAACAATTCTGTAAATCTTTTTCTTGCGCTGAAAACCGAAAATTAGCGGGCATAAATAACACCATAACTAATCCTAATTGCTCAATTTTCGTCGACTGCACAACCACAGGAGCTCTTTTAAATAATGCACCGCCTATGCACTCAGGAATTAGCAGAAATAATTGCGTGGCGGATGGCCTTACTAAAATTGCCCTAGAGAAAGAACTGACAGGAGAAAAGAAACGAATGGTAACTTGACGCGAGACGCAAACGAAACATGGAGTGTAGTACGCTGGAAATTCGGATGTGGCGTTTAGAGGAGTTATCTAACATTCACGGTGTTATTACAAAAAAGTGTTAAGAGGATTGTGAAGCTGTAAATTGTACAAAAAGCAATAAGGTTTTACACCCTGTAAACATAGCGCTATTTTAATAATTTTGGGATATTATGTTGTGAATATTTTTGATATAAAACTAGGTTCGTACATTTTTATTTTTACGAAATATTGCTCACGACAAAAGTTGTTAGCATCGTAATATCTTTATTTGTGACATGGAAACTTCCTCGAGCATTATTAAATTTTTTTAATATAACTAAACTGAATTAATTAGAAAAAAAAAACGTACAGATTTATATTATGATGTACTGAATCTAAAACGACCAAATTTTTGTCGTTTTCTAAAGTTTTACGAGAGTGAAAACGGTATCACTCGAGACAAGTATTCAAAAAGAAAACGTAGGCTTTACTCGCGCCGCGTATCTGCATTTCACAATCCTCATAAATACGTGTTTAGTGGGTTAAGAAGCGTTTAAATCAGATGTTGTCCCTGTCACAAGCTGGTGACTAAAAAGCGACAACATCATAATCCTAATTATAGTACTTCTTCTTCCATCCATAGGGAAGGCCAGGGCCCGTAGCCAAGTGGCAATCGTTTCATAACGATAACGTGTCGAAGTTCGTCACGATCGGCCATATTACTTTGGTATCTACAGCGTCTTAGCCCGCGCTACCAACATAACTAGGGACTTACGAAGACGATTTTGGTCACGTGATTCCACGACGACTTGCGTCAAATCCCATACATTTTGCTTTATCGAACTTCGTTACCTTTGTCGGTATGTTACTTTGTCTAGGCCCCCTGTGTAGTACTTCTTAAACAAAATATTTTGGTATGACACCGCATATCTTTAAGGGTCTTGTTTTTGCCACCTCCGGTTTGTTTGGTTCGAAGCTCCATGGCGCATTTTACTGCTCATCCAATCCCTGGGGTTGGTCGTTCTCATGATATGCAATATCCAAATGCCTGTTGGATTTGCTTCATCTTCGGTTCGTTTTCAATTAGAAACGTGGCAGTTTAGTTTACGTTAATAGTTTATAGCCTTATTTTATGTTTATTTCATCATCATCATCATTACTAGCCTTTTAATGTCCCAACTGCTGGGGCATGGGCCTTCCCTGTGGATAGAAGAATATAGGGAGATTGGGCCACATAACCCACCACGCTGATTGGTGGGTATTAACGACTGCAGATGCAGCCGGGACCAACGGCTTAACATGCCTTCCGAAGCACGGAGCAACTCGAGATAATAAATACATTTGAGGTCACCCATCCAATGACCGACCTTAGCGAACATTGCTTAGTTTACGCAATCGTGGGCCAAGCGCGCTATGCCACTGCACTAGAGACAAGCTTTTAGTCCTGATTGTGCATGATATTATTACCACTTAGCAATCAGCATTCCTCCCAGAGTGCCTAGCCAAGTGGCAAGCGATACAACGTCTCCATCGAACGAATGTCAATTATTGACATTTTTGTCAATGTTTTATGCTGTAGAGGTGGAATTTATTTATTTAATTATTATTAAGGCACACCAACAGCTCACATATTAAATTAATATAAAATAATATAAAGTAAACGGTTACATTCTGATATGTGGGCCAATTACAGGCGTACACAACTTTATATAAACAGAATTTCTAAAATAAATTAAATTAAACAGGTTTATGTTGTAATTTAAGAAAAAGAAAACAAAATATCATTATCACTTTCTACTTAGCACTTCAGAATCGAGGGGTATACCAGCTAAATCCCTTCATACATTACTAAAAGACCTTGGTTTGTCTAGAACTTACGTAAGTTCTACACTGGAACGTGTGTCAAAGGCGGCTCTCACAGAATCATACCAAATACGGCTGGGCAGAGAGGAGTCGGGATAGCAAAGGTGAGTGTTGACTAGTTATCAACATACATACATAAATCACGCCTATATCCCCCAAGGGGTAGGCAGAGGTGAACTAGCACCCACGTTCCGCCAATTATGTTAGGTCCCATGTAATAGGTGGCGAGCCTATTGCCATTTATCGGGCACAGAAGTCGCAGTACTTGTTAGGTGATATAAGAGGAACGCTGCTGCCCATTCCTCATCGCTGATTTATCCTTAGTCGCCTTGTACGACACCCACGGGAGAGATTTGGGGTGGCGCCAATTGAATTCTACTCTGCCGTCACCACACGGAATCCCTTAAACCTACACTTGTGTCACAAGTCCCAAGCGCTGCCACTGGCTCCCCTCTCTGCCACACTATGGACCCGGCACCCGCACGGTGAATCCATGGAATGCTAAGAGCTATCGTCTCTACAAAAGCTAGATTAGTGAGGAAGGTTATTCAGGGAACACCTGAAGCTTCTATTTTTGAGAAAGGCATTCGTTATAATATTTGATGCTTACATCCGAACAGATGCCCACTTATCATGCCGCGCTCGCAGAGCTGGCCATAATCCGTGTTTGTTCCAGGAAAAACACAGCGAAGCAGGCTCCGTGCCGAACTAAAGCCGAGACGCCCTCGGACGAATAATTACGCCGAATTTCGGATACACTCGAGAGCGAACACTCGAGTGTTGGCATATTCAAAAATTTCAATACAGGCCCGCTGCCGTGTGGGGTTTTTGCGAATCACACACGGGCACTTAGCTTGGCGAACAGCGGAGTTGTTGGAGAACTTGAAAATGCGATCAAAAGGGAATGCATGTACGCTCAAGAATGAGTTATGTTACAAAGTTTTACAAAGAGAGTCTATATAAAGAAAATAAAGTTAAATAAAAATAAAATTTTTATTTCTGTGTTGCTCGATTAGAACCCGCGTCCTTTGCAATCCAGGCCAACCAGGAGGCGATTTATCAATTACCTTTTTAGATTTTATTACAGGTAGTCCTAAATAGTCTATAGTGAGGTGAGAGATTTTATAAAGGCTTCTTCAAAAATCGATTAGTTGTAGCTGTCTAGTAAATAGTACTAACTTAAAACTTGTGGCAAACAGTTCCACTGTTTTGTCACTAATTCCTGTTTTCACCTACGATTTACAAAAATCAAATATATCTTCATGATTTCTGACTAAGTAATCCATATTTGTATCCATGATAAGCAACAACCTACTTTATTTTTATTTCATTTAAACCGTGTCTCATTAGGAGACTTTCTAAAGTCAAATGGGCATTGTTATATCGCGTTTTTAAAACGAGAGAGTCCCAACTCAAAAAATACTTAGAAACATTGTGTGTTCTAAATTTATGACAGTAAGACTTACTGTTGCATGAATGCGATTTTGAGTTTTATATCTTTTGTATCGTCGCATTTTCAAAATTAACAGCACTGCTGCTTTCTACTTTTTCATTCATTAAAAATTATTTGAGACTGTAAGTTCGAAATCAGATCATGACAACGGAAACATTTGATTCCTATTTTATTTATCAATGGAGACTTATTAACAACACAACACACCCAACACATTATTAATTAGAAATAAGAACAATTGTTTTCCGAACAAAACCCCAGCGTGTCACACGTATTATCGGAGCAAGGGGGTGCGGTGGGAGATATCAAAAGATTCCTCATCAAAAATGAACGACTGACGCTGGCAGTGGCTGAGGATGTTTTTAACTCGAAGTGTACTCTGCGGATTACTTCCAATGGGTCTGTCATTGGAATGATGTTGTATTGGATATATTTTATTATTTTTGTGGCCCCAACGAACAAAAATTCCTCTCACAGTGGCTTATATTGCCAAAAATTTTATTCTTATAAGAGCCGTATTATCGCTTATTCGTTTGGGCACAAATCATAAGGACAAGGGAAATACAACCATGACTCTAAGACAAAAGTCTGTATAATTCAAGGAAACGTGTTCCCCAACTAGCATTTGAACCTGGGATTTCTCGGCCAGCCAACAACAGGCAGCAATCTGACCATTCCATTTCCTAAGTCAACTTTCACCTCCTAGTATGACTCAGAGCTGGCACATTCTGTTATTATTACGCTATTATTTCGCCACCACAAAATACAAAGTGTTCGCCGTGCGGTGACGGCCGAGTAGAATACAATTGTCACCAGCCCAAATCCCTCCCGTGGGTGTCCTACAAGGCGACTAAGGATAAATCAATGATGAGGAATGGGCAGCAGCGCGACTTTTCTGCCCGATAAATGGCAATAGGCTCGCCACCTATTAAATGGGACCTAACATAATTGGCGAAACGTGGATGCTAGTTCACCTCTGCGTACCCCTTTGGGGATATAGGCAAGATTTATGGATTCATGTATGTAAAATACAAAGTTAATAACAATATACCAGCTCTAAATGTTACAAATGTAGCCCAAAGCTCGTGTCACGTTATTACTTACGGCCAAAATCAAAACAGCGGGGCGTGTCCTAATTGAAATCATTGTAATTGTCAAGATACCAATCTCTGGCTCGTCATGGGGCGGATTTTTTCATTTTCGTAATAGATTTAAATGGCACATTTTTACGGTATCCGTTAATTATAAGTCGGTTAGTGTATTAGTGTCAGTTTAATGTTTCGAAATATTTACGGTCATGTTGTCTGGTCCGCGGGATTGGTCAAACTGACGGTGGAAGAATGTCGAATCAGATCATCCGTAATATCGGGTAGATGTCATCAAGCCATCCACTCTTTCCATCCAATATTTTCAATTCAGTTTCGAACTTATTCTGAACACAATTTTCTTAGTAAGATGAAAATGTTTAACCTATTTCCTTAAATAGTCTATTCCTCTTTCATTCATATTACTCAGACGTCATCAAGCCATATTCATATCAGCAATCACATCGGAAAGGTGCTAGTGATGAATGAATGTATAGAAAAGTGATGACCATGTCGACAGACCGGTTAACAAAGAGAGCAATTGAGATGACAACATTGCTCAAGGATTTGGATTAGGTTTTACAACCTCCCTTGGAGGACAAACCCACTTTGGATATTTGTTAGTGGTTTGCACCACTCCACCATTCGGGTGCCCCAAGGTGCTTATTGGTCTACACCGGGCAGTCTCCCTTAGTCGACTTTTACGGCACCCATGGGATAAGTCGGAGCTGGCCTATTCTACGTTATTTGTTCGCTCCCAGGCCAGCATAGAAGACGGAACGTACGCGTAACGGAAGGTACCTATGGCTATAAAAAGCTACTTATATAACTAGTGGCATATCATCAAACAGCCATCCTGACAAATATTAATAACCTCGCATGTATACGGGCTATTAACCTCACGTATTGTGTCACGCCGCTAATTTGATTTAACGATCTCAACCAACAATGGATACGGACTTGTTGTTATTAGAAAAATTTATGAGTGTTTTTTGGCTTGTAATTAAAAGGATTTGTTTGAGTGGTCTGAAACAGAGATGCGTATAAGATGGATGTGTGGTGTGACACAGAGAGACAAGATAAGGAATGAGTATATCAGGAAAGTTTGAAAATAGCGCCAGTGACAGAGAGACTGCGGAGTGATAGACTTGGATGGTTTGGTCATGTTATGCGAAAAGATGAAAGCTATGCTGGAAGAAGAATGTTAGGTATGAACGTGGAAGGACGTAGAAGGAGGAAGACCAAAGAAAAGATGGATGGATTGTGTAAAGGAGGATAATGATAGCGAGAGGGGTGGATGAGAAATTGGTGAAGGATGTGGGAGAAGAAAACATGTTGTGCTGATCCCGCCTAGAGCGGGATAAGGGCAGGAAGCAGAAGTTTGAGTGGTCTGAGGAGCTCGATAGCGCAGTTGCCAGCGATTGCGTAAACCAAGCAAAGTTCGCTACGGCCAGTCATTGGATGGGTGACCAAAAATTTATTAGGTTTATCGATTTTCCTTCGTGCTTTGGAAGGCACGCGGTCCTGGGTCCTGGGTCCATTTGCAGACGTTAATATCCACCAATCCGCATTGGGCCAGCGTGGTGGGTCATGGTCCATTCTCCCTGTATTCTTCTAACGATAGGGAAGACCTGTGCCCCAGTGGAGACCTTAAAGGGCTGGTGATGATGATGATTTTATACGAGATATCTCAGGGGCGTTTAATCGAGGCTTACACCCAGTTTTACTTGTCGAAGAACTCGTAATACACCACCATTTTACTAACTCCGCCATTACCAACACGAATTCATATCAGCGCCCAAATGAGCGTTCAAAAATGAAAATAATTAAGGTCAAACAAACAAACACCCGACACTCCCATACATAAATCAGCTTAGAAGCAATCACGTACTAATATCCCGGATTCCGCGCCCAACTAATAACTATGGAGAGGACATATTTTATTAATTACCGTGCCACTACGTTATCACGAAATATTACCTTTATGTCCTATATTTGCATATCGTGTTAGTCTATACGAAGCATTAGGTGCGGCGGCCGCATGCGATGGCTGCAGCGCGAGCTGCGAGCGGAGGCGGGAGCGTGAGCGGGGGCGTATGGAACATAAAAGTAAATTACTGCGTACAAATATTATTGATCAGTCGAAAAGTATGATAACGCGGTTACATGGTTGCGCTAATTCGATATAAGTTCGAAATAAGCTATCGATTTTTACCACTATTTACATCATAGTAGCAAACAAAAAAGAAACATTAAACATTATTGCATTAATTAGCAATACATACATAAATCACGCTTATATCCTCGAAGGGGCATGCAGAGCTGAATCAACAGTATTAACTCCCATGTTTCGCCAATGAGGACAGCCCATGTAATACATGGTGGCGAGCCTATTGCCATCGTAATGGGCTCGTAAATCACAGGATATTGCTGGCTGTTATATAAAAATGTAAGTCATTCTGCTGCCAATTACTCATCGCTGTCTTTACCCAGTCGCCTTGTACGACACCCGCGGGAGTGATGGGGGTGGTGACAATTGTATTATGCTATGCCATGACCAGACAGGCATTAAATAATAGCTATGATCTTATAACAAGGTTAACGCTCCTCGATCAAAGTGATTCTGAGTTTGAAGATTGCAAGAAGACACCTCTGGCCTAATATATCTGAAAACGCTAATCGCCAGTGACTCAGACGGCGTCATAAGTTTGATGGAAAATTTGGGCGTAGCCATCGGGCCGTTCCCGTATTATTTTTAATGATCCCGATAGGTTGGTGTGACACATGCGATTTGTTCGAAGTCGATATTAGCTTGATTGTTTCATTATGCTCAATCTGACGGTAGAGGTAAGAAACAATTATCATTATCATTATATTCCTTCCTTACAATGCCTCATAAGAAGGCTCAAAGTCATTCAAAGAGCAATAGAGATAGCTATGCTAGGGAAACCATTTTGCGCCTAAATAGGTTCAAAATGGTTTCCCTCGGAAATCGCAGGCTCTTATTGAGTATGTGTTTCCTCCATAAGCTTGTGAATGGCCAGGTCCGGTGTAGTAGCCTACTTCAACGCATTTCTCTCTCGGTACCTCATAGATACCCAAGGTATAAAATTAATAAAGTCTTTTTAAGACCTCCTTCCAGAACAAATCTTGGGCTTCAATCTCCAATAAATAGAATTTTAACAGAGTACAACAGTCTTCAAGAAAATACAAGACTTGAACATATTCCACGACAACCATAATAAGTATAAAAATAAAATCATACAGTTCATTGAATCAACTCATGTTGCTCAAACTCTCTTAATGAGATTACTATTTCTTAAATGCTCGAAACAAAGAATGATGTACTCACCTGTAATTGACATGTATATCAGTTCCACTACATAAGGAATACTGATAAAGCGTATGTTTAATATATATGTTGTTGGTGTGCCTAATAAATAAATAAATATGCTCGGTGTTTCCCTGGGTGATCATATCATAAATGATGAGATTCGCATTAAGGTAATTCGATAATTAAGGTCAAAGGCATAAACCGAATGCGGACCTTAAGTGGCAGTGGACAGGGTACATATGGAGAAGGACTGACGGCCGTTGGGGCTAAAAGGTCCCGCAGAGGACTGACGAGTTAGTGAGGGCCGCGGGAAGCCACTGAACACGGGCAGAGTAGGACTGATAGGTTTGGATGCTTGGGGGGCCTATGCCCAACAGTGGGCGCCTCTCGGCTGACGAACTGATTAAATTCCTGCCCTGTTTCCAGACTATCTGGGGCCACTGCTATATGTTCCCTTTCCCCGCATTAATATCGGTCAGGCATCATCGAGCCAAGCACTCTCTATTATTTCATATCATCCACCACACAGGAAAGGCATAACGCATGAGGATAATGTTGAGAAAAGTGTCGAAAAGGTCCACGTCCAGAAACCGATATAGGGATTGTCAAAATCAATTAAATTGTTGCTTTTTCGATTACCAGTCTCTCATGTCGCGCTGTGTCAGCCATTGAAACTGCGAAGTCTTCTTCTTCTATGAATATCAGTCAGACGTCATCAAGCCATTCACTCCGCTTTGATTCATGATAGATGATCCATCACACCGAAAAGAGTTGGAAAGTGATCTCGATGAAAGAAGAGAGTGATTGGGATGACAACATTCTAGTCCATACTGCTTAAGGTAATCAATATGTCTTGCCATCAATATGTAACACAGTATAAAGCGAATAAAGATTTCTGTTCTATTCTATTCTAAGGGTTTGGCTTAGGTTTTACAGCCGGCCTCTTTGTGTATAAGTACTTAACCATTATTTAGCTAAAGTTTAAAATGTACATCTACACACTACAGGTCTTCAGCTAAAGTATGCAACATCTACACACCTGGGACGTGTCAGAGAGCGCTTTGAGGTAAGCCTCATCAAGATCCCCATACACTTATTGTTAATTAATTTAACCAAGCTTCAAGACAAACGCAATTATGGTCGCATGTTTGTGAGCTAATAACTCGGAAACTAAATCGGCTGAGTCAATATGGGTCAAACTTCGTGGGCAAATACGTTGCCACCTTTGGTTGTCTTGCTACGGTGACCATGGTTTCGAGCAGGTCGTGAGTAATTACAATTTTGCAATGGATAATGGAGATACAACATGTAATAGAAATAACTCACGCGCTGAACTGAATACTACAACCCATGCTAATTTAGTTATATAAATACTAAGGTTTTATTAAAAAATCGATATTGTATTTTTTTTGTTTTGTAGTTAAAGCCATGTGGTGACGGCAGAGCAGAATACAATAGTCACCACACCAAATCTCTCCCGCGGGTGTCGTAAAAGGCGACTAAGAGTTAAAACAGTGATGAGGAATGGCTCCTGCCCATTTCCTCTCATATCACCTAGCAATGTACTGCGACTTTTGTGCCCGATAAATCGGAAACGGCTCGCCACTCGCCATAACGGGACCTAACATAATTGGCGAAACGTGGGTGTTATTTCACCTCTGCCTACCCGTTAAACCCGGCTAGCATGACCACCATAACACGATATAATAAAGCCATTTATCGCTTTGAACTGTAAAAAATCATTGGGTTCATGAAAGTTCAAGGCGATAAATGGCTATATCATAAAGTCGATAAGGCTATAGCATAAATATATAGTCATTTATAGCTTTGAACTGTCATAAATCCAATGATTTTTGTAAGTTCAACGTGATAAATGGCTATATCATATCATGTTTGGGTGGTCATGCTAGCCGGGCAGGGATATAGGCGTGATTTATGTATGTATGTATCTTTGTAAAACAAGACTTCTGAAGAGCCAGCTTTTGGTCACCCCACTCCACATCTCAAAAGGCAGGTACCGGTACAAGTTGGACACGCGCCCATACTTGTAGCCTCGAGGGTTATTGTTTGATTTGCCCTAATCAATCCGGGTTTGGCGAAGGTTTGTATTTGGGTTGAATTTGCAGTTCAGCTCAGAGCGGGCTACCATCAAAGTTTGATGGCAGACGCGTGGAATGCAAAACGAGTATTCATTACAAAAATATTTATCAAGATATTCCTTAATTCCTTTACGACCATTATTGAAATACTATTTATGGCGAAGGTGAGTGTTGACTGTACGGGGCCCCTTGCCCCGGACACCTCCACTTGAGTCACAAGTCCCAGGCGCTGCCACTGACTCCATTCTCTGCCACACCATGAGCCCAGCACCCTCACGGTGAATCCATCGAATGCTAAGAGATTTCATTTCATCTGTTCACACCTATCAATCAGCCCGAAGTATGCTTACTTCGTTAACCAATTGTGTTAGTGGTAGATGGCATTTTGTGATTACAACGAAAACCTATTAGGACCCTATTAGGTCCCTAACAATAAACATTAGGGACCTAAAATTGGCAAAACGTGGATGTTAATTCACCTCTGCCTATGCCTTCAGGGATAAAAAAAATTATGTGTATAACGAAAAATGGGTCAGAAATCTGTGCCAATTCCTTTTTGTAGAATGTACGTTTGTTGTGTAAATAAATATTCCGGGCAGATGCCTAGGTATACCACTAGGCTTATTTACCTGTTTTGGAATGTTTGCGGATACACGGATACCCGTTGGCTTACACCGTGAAGTGCAAAGGCTAGAAAATTTTATCAAATATTAATCAATTTACATACATACATCAATTTATATATTTGAAATATCTAATGAATTAATATTTAATAAACCTTGTTCTTTTTTATTCTGCAAACTCCAATCTGTAAGGTCGTAAGTGCCAATCATACAGCAAACGACTTAACACAATAGTTCGATGCGCCACGAGCCAATATCCGCTAAACCGCTTTAATTGCAATAACACCTCCCCCCGGGGTGAACTAGCTGCACTACCCTATTTGGCTGAATAGTCGATGACACCCCCACTATGGGACCGGCGCTGAAAAGCTTTTAATATCAAATGAACCGAAAATTGGTACGTGTCAAACGGCATTATTAGGTGGAACTTTCTAGAGCTGCTGTTACGACTTTCGAAATAATTAATCAGCCAAAGACACATACAAAGTACGCTTGTTTATCCCAAAGGGGAAGGCAGAGTGTAAAAACATCCACAATTCGTCGTCCACAAGACATTTGGACTTTAATAAATTTCAATTCATATAAAAATGAATTGCTGTTCGTCTTTTCGCCAAAACTCGAGGTGAAACGGCTGGGCCCATTTAGCCGATTTTGGTTTTGAAACGATTGTCTTGGGCCAGGCAAGGCGTAAAAGTTAAGAAAATATGGAAAAATTCCGAAGATAATAGTAAAAACAACAATTCCATTTTCTCATATTTATATGCTCTCCTGTCAAACATATGACGTTTGTGTGAGTTCGGTACCGTAGAGCCGGGTCCGCTTATATATTTTCGTGTTTGGCCATGATAGCACCAAATCGTAACCATGGCTACGGGATAATTTAAATAATAACAACGTATGCCGCCGGATCAGCTAGTTAATTATAAATTTTCCCAAGCAAGGTAGCATACCTATTTACGTTAGTGGCGAACATAGTTATCTATCTAGCACGAAAATCGCATTACATTGCTAGGTAGTTTATGAGATTTATGGATCACTCATCGCTGTCTTTACCCTAAGTCGCCTTGTACGTCACCCTAGCGAGAGATGAGCGTGGTGACAAGTGTATTCTGCTCTGCCGTCGCCACACGGCATTCGACATCCAATAATCAAAATATCACTTACGGTGGTAATATCAGCTCTATACGAGACATCGACAGGATCAGTCGACGGGCTCTGGGTGAGTACTGAATAATTATCACACTTGTAGGCGCGTAATTACGTATTATAGTGATGTGATGAGTTTTGTTCCAGTTACAACGTAATGCAGCTAGTGTTGTGCTACGTGTGAAACTATGGAGCTCTCAAACTAACAATACGGCCGTTACGTTTCAGGCAATATCATCAGATTTATGTGCCTTTGCTTTACGCTTATTTATCATGCATGTAATGAACTGTGTTGTCGTTTTTATTAGGTGTTTGGGGGGTTATCTGCCGTTATCTGTCAATGGATTACAGTTTCATCATGCAAAGAACGTTACCGGATAATTTGAGTCCTGTGGTGATTACAATGTGTCATGTATTTCCAAAGATGTCTCAAGGTAAAGTTTTCGGGGAATACACAACAACATTTCTTCCGCACAGTCAACAGTAGAGTCGTGTGGTAGACTACATCTGCCCGCGGGTGTTGTACAATTTTGTACGATTTCGTGCCAGTTAGATGAAAATAGGCTCTACCGTAAATACAGCATGCAGTATTTTTGGTCATTCATACAGTTCCGGAATGATGCTTAGATCATTAAAAGCCCACAGCTATCACCTGATTTAGGTTAGCTTACAATATGAACAAATGAATAGCAAGAATCAAAATAGTTCAAGAACATTATGTGACTATTATTGCAAATAATCGTCAACAGTGTTACAAAAAAAATCCGGTTGATGCTAGATAATATCAACAGCCTAAATCCTTAAAAACGTCGTAAGGGACTTTAAGTTTGCAGCACGATAATATCTCTCAAGGAAACGGAAACAAAGAAGTTTCTCGACTAAAGGGCGAAATTGCGGCATACGCGGATCAGTCCGCCGGCATTCAGCGAGCCAACTAATTACATAAGAAGCACTAATAAGCTGTTGCGATTTCAATTATAATTACTCGTCTACGTAACGACTCTCGTGCGTTACGCAGTTTTGAAAATTTGATAACTTTCTACAAATTGGTAGGTTGTAGGGCACGTTTGGGAAATCTCGGGGCACTCGTTATTGTTTGTATCGCGGCTCGGGGAGAGATGCGTTCGCTGCCGCTAATGTAGGCGGCCGCACCTTACGCCCCGCGCGTCGGCAGCGGTGGACGCGGTATATGCCACTCTAGACAAATAGGCATTCGAACGAGTAAAATACAAAGCATATGGTTCAGTAATATGGTTCTGATAATAGGTTATTATAATATGGTTCTTTATACAGATAATACTAAGTAGTAGTATGTGTAGTAAGTTTTAATAGTATCAACAGTGTAGAAAGTGAATCAATTGGTTTATAAATAAACGAGAGATATCCACTCTCATTTATGAACTAATTCTTTCATTCTTATTTTTTCTTATTATGTTTTTTTTATTATTTTGTAATTATAAGTAGGTGTGTTTTATCAATTTTGCTCAAAAAGTGGTGTTTGTCCGCCTTCTGGACTACATTAAATTGCAACCATTATACATTTTTAGTTACTGTTATAATTAGTTAATATACAGATGTACTCATTTAAAGTATAGTAATTGGTGGATAATGGTATTGGTCACACATTTACAAAATTCTATATAATTATGTGATAGTAGTTATAGTAACATATAATGTGTTACTGTTAATTGTCCCAAATAAATGAAAAAAAAAGAAAAAAAAAAAGAAATTTGTGGTTAGAAAATGTTTGAAAAATTATAGTCTTGATGCGGGAATCGAACCCGCGTCCTCCGCGTTCCTGGCAAATGCAATCCACTTTGTAAGCAAACCGATACCCTCACAATGTAGAAATAAATTGCTAACATCTAAAGCAGGTAGGTATTGCTTGCATATGGTTAAGTTTGGGTTTGCTTTTTAATTATTATTTCATTTTTATTTCAACATTATACAAATGTTAGAAAAATTATCACATAGAAATTTGTGGTTAGAAAACAGTTCGAAAAAAAATTATATTATAATTAAATAATGTTGAAATAAAAATCAAAATAATGAATAGAATACAAAACAAATGTATCATAATGAATATCATAGGCGTCTTCAAATTACCGCATCCACAGTTACGTGCGTCCGGCGGGCCATCGCGAAGAGTACTCCGGAGTTGGGGATCGGCAGGGCCCTAAAGTGACAAGTTCCAGATGGATTTTTGCTGTAGCTCCGTTCTCTTAATTACGAGGTGCTATCGAGCGGATCCGTGTCAGCAAGTTTCATCTTTTGGGAGATTTAAATTCATTAGTTGGGCTACCTCATGGAGGAGCGAAAGTCGACGGAATGGAACTAAAGTTGTTGGGCTTAATGGGGTTAAGGGTGGAGTGCCTAATACCCAGAGAGGGTCGGTGTCCGGCCGGCGGCCGGCTGTAAAACCTGAGTCGAAACCTTGAGCAGTCCGGATGGGAACGTTGTCATCCCATCACTCTTCGTTCATCGGTCTCTCGACATGGTCCTTTACGTCTCTTTTCTATATTCAAGACTAGCACCTTTCCGGTGTGATCGATGATAATGTATCAAAAGGGAGTTGATCGCTTGATGATTTCTGATCGATATGAATGGAAAAGGAAACATACTGAGAAAAGACCCTAGGTAAACTGGGAACAGGTCAGGAAGAAGAAGAATTTTAATTTTGAAAAAAAAAAACATAAAAGTTATTATCACCTTTTCATATCTTTCACAATCAAAGCAGACAATCCAATTACTTTCCGCGAACAGAACAATCCCGCGACTTCGACGGTAAGTCATAATAAAAAATAAAAAACAAAAACAAAACAAAACTTCCGTGAGGAACGTTGCCATTAAAACGGTGAATTATTATCGTGTATAAATAACGGTTATTTTATTGTTAGCGCACCTTGTGTCCCTAAAACAGCTAAGTTTAAAACATTTATAGCTGAGACGCCATCCCGAGTTGGTTGGATTAATAAAATGTGACTGTCACACTTCTTAATTAATAGGACTTTTCAAAGAAAACAATATCATTTTATTTGCATAACTGTTAAGGGGGTTGTATACCAGTGCAACAACGGTAACAGTTGCCTAATAAATACTGTCCGTTTTTATTCTCTTATATTTTTCTCGATTGGTCAGGTGATACCGACTAAGAGGTCCTTGGTTCTAATCTTGACAGGGGCAAAATTAAATACATTCTTATATCTGATACGTTTATTTGTTATTACCAAGTCATGGTTGTTTATATTTATCTTACTATTTTATTTTTATAGTTATTATGTATGTTGTGTTTCATCTAATCCTTCCTACTAGAATTTAAGCTGATTATTTTGGGATAGACGATAGCTATAATAAATAATAATTATTTTCTGAATACCTATAACTTAAAATATTTCATACTAAATATTTGAAAAAACGTGTCTTTTTAAGAAGTCATGCTGTTTTTAATAATTTAACATCCGCTTTCAATCTACAGATAAATATAAAATTGGCAAACATGACAGAGAATTATTATTTTTATATTTATCAGAATAATGGTAGGAAAAATTTTAACAAAAAAAAGACCAGAAAGACGTCCTGGCTAGTCTAGTTGAAGGCAGTCGACCGGATTCCAGATTTCGGTTCATTTCTCATATCACGCGCAGAAATATTTCGAAATAATCGCAAAATCTTCTTTGTAGCAACAGAGGGTGCTAGTTAACTAAACTGTGCTTGCTTGGTTTCATGTCCTTACTATATTAATAGGGAGCAAACAAACGCCGCGTTTCACAGCCCAGTGTAAAGTCTCCCTAACGATCCCCTAAATAAGCATCCCGATGACAACCCAGGGCAGAGTTCCCGAGTTAGCTGTTCCCGTCGTTTTTAGAGTTAAACTTTTTTGCCTTGGATGCTTTGAATTGATACATGAAGCTATTAAAAGCACTTGGGACGTCAGCCATTTTGTTTCTGATTGCGCGAGGAGGTGCTCTGTTGACTAGGCTTGCGGCTTTTGATTTATTGACACTTGAAATGTAATAAATACTAATGGTGGTTTTTTTGTGAGGCATCTCGGCAAATTTCGTCTGCTCTGATTAGACGGGACGGGCGGAAGCGGTAATTTGGATTTTTTTTTCAAAGATCTGGTTAAAGGGGTCCGAATTTGTGAGATTTTTGTTAGAGAGGCGATAACTCTAACTCTTAGAATTCCACGGATTTACCGTGCGGGTGCCGGGTCCATAGTGTGGCTGAGAGGGGAGTCAGTGGCAGCGCTTGGGACTTATGACCCAAGTGTAGGTTTACGCGATCCCTTCACAACATGTCAACACTCACCTTTGCTATCGCGACTTCTCTTTCTCTATGCCTAGCCATATTTGGTAAGATTCGGTGAGAGCCGCTTAGACACACGCTCCAGTATAGAACTTACGAAAGTCTTTGGGTTTGCTGTTGTTGGTGGTTTGCCCTCCACCATTCGGATGCCCTATGGTGCTTATTGGTCTACACCGGGCAATTTCCCTTAGTCGGCTTTTATGGGATGAGTCGGGGCTGGCACATTCTCCGTAATTTTTTCGCTCCCAGGCCAGCATGCCAGCCTTTTTAATTCAACATTGTAACAAATTCAAACGGAGGTATCACATCAAAAGTTTTGAATAAGGCGTTGACAGCGGTACACTCCGAAGACATATTTCTGGATGCAAATGGTATCAAAGTTGTCTCGCGAACCCCCCAACTACGGATCCGCATTACCATAAAATAACACTTAAAATTCGCGGCTTCCCTCCTCAACTTTATTAGAAGATATCACGGCGATAACTTCGCAAAATATAAATAAAATGACAATAGAATAATTACACGGCTAACGTCGGGGCGGATACACCCTTAACCCTTCCGTGGGTTGCTTTCAGAAAGAACAGTAATTAGTTGATGCCGGCCGATTGGTAGCTTCGTACTTGCATACATAAACCACGTTTATTTATCCCCGAAGGGGTTGGCAGAGGTGAATCATCGCCCACGTTTAGCCAATTATGTCAGCTCCCATGTAATAGTGTGCGTATAGGTTCATACATACCTACATCGTAGTATATTGCTAGGCACTTACACATTGATTTGTTTATTTTTCACAAATAATAATCGGGTACCCATGCGACTAACAGTGTAGGTATTACGACACGACTAGCTAAAGGTTAAGTCGCCTTATACGACACACCCACGGGAGAGATTTGGGGAGGTGGCAATTGTAGTCTACTCTGCCGTCACCACGGCACATGAACAGGTGTCCATGGCAATAGGTTCGCCCCCTATAACATGGGACTAATACTCTGCCTAAGTGATTTATGTAGGAATGTATGTATTCATCACACTGATCTGTATGACGTGATTTATGCAGTATACCCACATCGATGCATCTGGCCACAGACTAAATATTTGCGGAGTGCCGGTCATCCCACGAGCATTCACACTTGACAAATGTTGACTAACTTACAACTACCCGCGACGCAGGTGTGTTCACATCGACTAGTTCACTGGACTGACTAGGATGTCTGACCCAAATAAAATAAGTAGGCGGCGTTATGTGCATTTGTATGCTGTAGGTAGGGTGTTAATTCACCTCTGCCTACGCTTTCGGGATAAATAGGCGTGATTTGTGTTTGTATTTGCTCATCTCAATTTTTGCCCAATTAATATGTCCATCAGATCTTGCCCTTCGGGGACGTATGTGTTAATATGCCCATCAGCTTCAGGGTAAATTTGCCTCCATAGGGAATTTTGCCGACAAGAAAAGTCACCGATTCGTTACGCTAACCTTAATTCTCAGACTTTCTGGTTTTATTTAGTGATTTAGATGTAGGAAAAATAACGAGTGCACAATTTTTCAAAGTAAAAAAAAAAGCCTGTCGGCTTTGGTTCTAGGTAAGGTGTTAATTCATCTTTGCCTATCCCTTCGGGGATAAACAAATACAAATAAAAAGCAACCAAAAATTTATAATCTCGAGTTCCTCCGTGCTCCGTTGGTCCCGGCTGCATCTGCAGTCGTTAATACCCATCAACTCGCACTAGGCCAGCGTGGTGGGTTAAAGCCAATTCTCAAAGCTGTGGGGACATTAATAATGCTGGTAATGATGATGATGATGATGATAATACTCCATTACGCTTCCAATGGAATGATTCCCGCAACCCGACTGCGTTCTCTACTGCGCTACCCAAAGCACTATTCAAATATTTCGTCTCAATACCCTGCGTAGTCAAACGAGGCTCGGTGGGCCGCGGCGTAATGATGTCCTATTGACTTGCCGGTCAGAGCATTGAAAGAAACGTCGCCCGGTCAGTGTGGACACAGCCTAATAGGCCGTATTCACTCGCGACCCTCCACGCGGGCATAAGGAAATGACTCTATCAGAAATCGTATTGCAAATGCATAAAGACTGTATCTCTGATAGTAATAAAATACGCGGTCGGGGATGTGAGTTGGTTTGTGTGGAGGATGTTGCGCTTTCATCGCTTCCTTGTTTGTTGACTGCACGCCCCAGAATTCTAGGGACTTTTTGAGAGAATGGTTAAAAGTCTGTGAAACCAAATAACGCACTTTTATTTGAGTGGATAAATGTAGGAATATTTTGTGATTTAAGCTGCTAAGATAATTTACAAATCAGTAGCTTCTAAATGAAGAAATCTTTCAATCTCAATAATTATATTATGAGGCAGTTCACTGCCTAGAATAACTCTGGAATGGTAAGTTGTAGAGGAATAGGTCTTAGATAGAAGCAGAGAATTGTAAACCGTATCACTTTGCGTTAAAGTACGTAAATGCACAAATCAGGGTTAATAGTTTTCTAGTTGAAGGACGGCAGAATTCTCGTGTTGTTTGTTTCATCGTCATTTGATCTGTTAATTCGAGATGAATCTTCCACAGATCTGTCGTAAGGTCAACCAAGCCACTGTCCTTCATATCGTCTTTTACGCCAAGCCTTATTATTCTGGGGTCCTCGGAGAGAGTAAGAAATATTCATTAATAATTGAAGCAATACCATCGACCATTCCCTCTAAGCATCCCAACGTCACCAATCTAGGGGTTATCACTAAACCACCGAAGCTCGATCCAGTTTTGTCAGTCACCATTCGACCGCGCCGCCTTATCCGGCGAGATTTGAATAATTTTTACATTTAAAATCATTCGCAACGACAACATCCAAAGGGTAACCACTCTGAAGACGACCATTGCGAAGAGATAAGGAGAACTCTCGAATTGTGGTGCGCCAGTCACAGGCGATAACGGTTTTCGGAACGATATTAAGAGAGACGAAAACTCTTAGAGTTACATGGATTCACTGTGTAGGTGCCGGGTCCATAGTGTGGCAGAGGGACATTAAGGAAAGACAGTGGCAGTCTTGGGACTTGTGATCCGAGTGTAGGTTTACGGGATCCCTTCACAACATGTCGACTGAGACTTGGACGTAGCAAGAAGTTGTGGCTGCGCTATATCCGGGAATTGACCGGAATCGCGGGGTTCGCGGAGCTTTTCAATCTCGCCAAAGACCGGGTGAAATATGCGGTGCTGCGGCCATCCTTCACGAGTTGGAGAGGCACTAGAAAAAGAAGAAGAATTTCCTAGACTAGGTACTATAATTATATGTGTATGAGGACTTCAGTTTAGAATGGACGAATTTTTGGGAATGGGACTAGTGTGGATGATTATGGCATATTCTCCCTATATTTTCTTTCTCCCTATATTTCATAAATAGGGAAGGCCATGTCTCAGAAATTTGGACATTCAAGGGCTGTTGATGATGACTAACGGCGGGTTTCTTTCTATAGTTACCACAGTTTGATTGCTTAGCAATTTCAAATATAAACGACGAGCTTACTAACTAAAGTTTAGTAAGCTTACTCTTAACTGTAGACAGAATTTGGCCCCCTGCGTAAAGCGAGTACACTGAAGTACATAATATTTCCGTAACTACATCGTAATTTTTCTTTTTAGAATCCATAAATATTTGTAAAATTGTGTTCTAAATTGAACCTGTAGTCCTACATTAGATTTTTGTATTTAACGACTATCGGCGCGATTTTTAACAGTCATATCCTCTCAAAGAAGCAGTCAATATGAGTCTAACGAGAATACACCCGTTTTTTAATATACGCGAGAGAAGGTACTCTGCGCAGGTGCAAAGCAAGGGCCTACCGCCTAACTCGGTTGCTAAAGCAAAAGCTGTAGTTTATGACGTCACGCTGTAATTTCACCTTTGAACGAATGATCACCGAATGATTTTGTATGAATTTAGAAGACAATCCGTACCACCTAAACATTCACGATGGTTGCTAGCTAAATTGATAGCCGTAAGCAATGCATTGCTATCATCAGCAATCGAGTTAGGCGGTAGGCCCCCAGGTGTAGCAAGTTCGTTTGAGGCCAGGGGGCCTACCGCCTAACTCGATTGCTGATGATAGCTATATTGCAATGCACTGCTTACGGCTATAGCAGCCATCCTGAATTTTTAGGCGGCACGGATTTTGTGCCAAATTCATTCGGTAATCATTCGTTCAAAGCTATCGCTAATAGTTTAGGTACATTTGGTGCGAAATGACAGCATGACGTCATAAACTATAGCTTTTGCTTTAGCAATCGAGTTAGGCCCCAGCTTCCCCAACATGAAATAACGAACGTACAGAAATTTGTCAGTTCAAAAACGCTCCCCGCTTGCCGCTCGAGCCACATCCCAAATAAATTCCGAGTGATTCTTTTAATACGGATTTTAAGCAGATTTTCTGTGGAATAAGTAAAAACGAATCCGTCAGCCGCTAAAGGTTTAAGTCGGTTTTGTGAATATTTATAAGTTTTTCTATTATTATATTACGCCTTTTGAGTTTGCTTGGCTTTTATTTTAATGGTCCTATAGATTTTAATTCAAATCTTCCCCCGGACATTCAAATTATGCCAAAGGGTATTGTTTGGGTAAACAGTTGCTGTTGTTACTGTGATTCTATATAAAGCTCAAATTTATATTAACATCAACATCATCATCTTTATTGATAATTTTATATTATCGTATGGTTATTATTTCACTTTACGTTTTAACGATCTTCATATAGATAATTTTTCTGGTGTGTGGATTGATTCCATGGTGTTAACATGATATTCACGAATTTGACAGTTACATAAATTAAGTTAGTTCTATTTTGTTCATTCTAACCATGCTTAAATAATTTATGCTATAGCAGAGATTTCATTTACTAGTACCGAACAATGGTATACAAAGTTGTTTGACTTAGTATACCAATATCGCATGTTTGAATACAACGTCAATCATAAGTTTTGACCGTGAGGCCTTGACATAAGTTTGGTTCATGACTTTACTTGTATGAAGTTGTATTATAATAACTATTGATAAAGCCCCGTAATTACTCTCATCACCATTATCAGATCTCTGCCTGATGAGCCACAGGCCCCTCTTATAGATGGAAGAATGCAAGAATAATAGGCCTTACCCAATTATGCTGGGCTAGTAAGCGATGGTGAGACCTAATCCCCTCCGAAGCACGACATAATTTGTTTTAGGTCACCCATCTAATTTTAGGCCTAAGCGGATATTACTTATATTTATATGTAGACACTCTGCCATCGAGGAGGTCGCTAGCGCAGTGGCATAGCACGCTTGGCCTGTGATTGCGTAAACTAAGCAATGTCGCTAAGGCCGGTCATTGGATGGGTGACCAAAAATGTATTATCTCGAGTTCCTCCGTGCTTCGGAAGGCACGTTAAGCCCCGGCTGCATTTCCGGCTACATCTGCAGTCGTTAATACCCACCAACCCGCACTGGGCCAGCGTGGTGGGTAATGGCCCAATTTCTTTATATTCTTCCATGCGTAGGGAAGGCCCGTGCATGGGGACATTAAAAGGGCTGGTGATGATGATGATGACTCTGCCATCGAACTTTTTGCCAAATGGAGAATAAAACAATAATTGATGCCTACTGCAGGTCAAACGTTAAAGACTATTAGCGTAATCTACTGTTTAAAGTAGCACGGGGAGTCGAAATGTATGGTAATCCATCCAAGGTTATCATAGTTCGTCGTGTTATGATCATAGGTATGTAAATGTTATTAATGTATTCTCACGCCATGCTAGTCGATGGATACAAGCCAATCATTGAATTCAACTAACTTGTCGTGAGAACAAATGGTCATCGATATTTTCCTCTGCGAAGAATCGAACCCAGGAGCTCGTGGTTCATGTTTTGACGACTTTACCACACCAGCAGCTCAAGTTGTTTATGCCAGACAGGGAAGCTCTTGTACTTCATGGTAAGTGAAGGATAAGGGCCGAACATGTAATCGAGCTTCACCTGGAACCCTCAACCACAGAGGGGCTGGCTATCTTATCACAATTGTCGGAACACAACAATGCTGTAAACATTATTATTATGGCGACAGATTTTGATAAGATGGTGGTAGCTAGCCAGGCGGACTTGAAAGAGGTCCTACCATCAACCAAACCGAATCAAACTCTGGATCTGAATTCGAATCACTTGACCTCGGAGGCGATTACATGTAGAAGCATGTTGACATTAATTAGAACTACATTCCGAAATAATTGCTTCCGGAACGAACGTACCTCCGGACAACTTCTTCTCCCTGCCATGTTCCCAGTCTATCTGGGGTCGGCGCAGGATCTTTCCTCTTCCCTTTTTTCATATCGGTCAACGTCATCAAGTCATCCACTCCCTTTTGATTCATATCATTCATCACACCGTAAAGGTGCTTGTGATGAATGAATGCTTAGAAAAGAGACGGAACGAACCATGTCGAGAGGCCGATGAACGGAGAGAGTGATTGGAATGACAACATTCCAATCCATACTGCTCAAGGTTTTGGCTTAGGTTTTACATCCGCGCAGGCGGGCGGCTGCCTGACACCAACCCTCTTTGGGTATGCTGTTGTTGGTGGTGTGCCCTCCACCATTCGGGTGCCCCAAGGTGCTTATTGGTCTCACCGTAGTCGACTTTTACGACACCCATGGGATGAGTCGGGGCTGGCCTATTCTACGTTATTTGATCGCTCCCAGGCCAGCATAGAAGGCATGGAAGACATTAATTAGTACTACATTCTGCAATAATTGTTACGGAACAAACGTACCTCCGGACAAGACATATAAATCCGGCACGAAGGACCGCTGTAATGTTGACACCAACTTCGCCAGTATATTGGACAAGTTTCAATTTGCCTTCAATATGGCGGTCTGACTCCCGCTTGCTATATCACATGAATCGTGTCATCACTGTGAACATGATAAACGAATACACTGCTCAACAATATCTAGGGAAATAATAATGCCAAACACCTAATTATACGCGAGTCGAATCCGTAAAATTTGTTTTATTTCAAATGTCTAAGCATATTTTATGTTCTATCTCCTTCATGTTCTACCAGCCTCCATTCTTATAATACTGTTTGCAGTTTTTCAATTACTTACTAAATTATATTTTATGGTCATTCGTTATTACATTAAATGAACTGCATAGAAATCTTCGGTATTTTTAGAATGATCACCGTTACAACTTAAGGTAAAGTCAATAAAATACCCTTAGATAATTTGATGACTGTATGTCGTGGCACTATTTCACGGAATAGCTGCTAAAAATCCAATGCTATCCATGCTAATCTACGAAGTCCATGCTATCCGGGCAGGCTAGCACGGATGACTGAAAAGTGAAACGCGAAATAAAACACGAAAAACTCTCCTGCTATGCTATTCTGTAATCATAAAATAAATTTTCACTGCGAAATCCGCGTTTAAATGTCAAAAGTGGAAATTATGTCTTTCAAAATAGTGACGCCATGCTAAGGAAGTGGAGAAACAGTCCCAATATTATGTCAAAACCTACAGATTTCACATCTCATCTCACTTCAATTATTCTATAGAATACCACGGCAGCTGTTATGCTAGAAAAATTTAACAAGGTGACGAGCCATTGAACGAACTAGCGTCACAAAGCCGCTCCCACCCCTAGCGCTGTTGAAACCTAGCGGAAACTGAATGTATTTTTTTCAGTCGACTAATTGTCGTCGCGCGACTATTAATTAGGCGCGAGTGGTGACAGCGGTGCCCTCTACAGGCGCTAATTGAATCTTGCATTGTCTAGGTTTCATGAGCGCCATCAGAATCTATTTGTACGAGGCCCATCGAGCCTGGGGTCGACATGACATGAGCTCTTGTTCGCAATTTTAAGTTTTGATACTACTTTTTCAAGTATTCCATGGTAGTTTGGGAGCGAAAAAGTAACGCAGAATGTGCCAGCCCCGACTCATCCTATGGGTGTCGTAAAAGTCGACTAAGGGAGATTGATCGGTGTAGACCAATACATACAAACATAAATCACGCCTATGTCCCCGAATGTGTAAGTAGAGGTGAATTATCAGATACTTCCGGGATCACGGGCTCAACGTACCTTCCGAAGCATGGAGGGGATCGTGATAATAAATTTTTGGTTACCCATTCAATGACCGGCCTTGGCCAACATTGCTTGGTTTACGTGATCGCAGGCCAAGCGCGCTGTGCGCTTGAAAATAAAGCGGAGTGGCTTTATTTTAATGAAAATAAAATTATGGCTTATTCAATATAAGGTATTATATACACTCATGAATAGTCAAATCCATCCGTCCTGTAACAAGAAAATTAGATATATACAATCTTTGTACTAATTTTTCTAACATTTATATAATGTTAAAATTAAAATCGAATAGTAAATTACATATATGTCATACATACATATATAAATCACGCCTACATCCCCAAAGGGGTAGGCAGAGGCGAACCAGCACCCAGCAAAGTCAAATGGTTTCCAATATTCAACGCGTAAGCTACACTTAGAAGAACGGGCAAGAAACTCAGCAAGTTTTGTTCCTTCCTTTTCATTAAATTAATTTCTAGTTAAGTTCATAGATCGACATGTATTCTGGAAAGAAATTCGATTTACCCTTTTGTGTACATTGTTAACCCTGACGACGGCGTCGGGTTTTTCGTTGTCTCCACAAACGACGGAGGTCGTTACGGCGGTTACGACTCTTTGTTGGTGCTGCGAGGGATTCCTTCATTAACAAAAACAACGGAACGTCGATGCTGCCACCCCGTAATCGGTCCATTAGCGCCCGAAATTGTGATCTCGATAAAAATTCAATTCGCCGACGTCCGCGGCCGGCGAGATCTGTGACAATCCGCCCGATAGACATGGAAGGGTTGAGTGAGATGGCGGCCGATAAAAAAACGGAGAAAAAGTTAAATTAAAGCTCGCAGCGAGGAAACGAAGTGTTTGCAGGCTCTTTTCGGGCTCGCGGATCCGTATGGAGCTGGCCAGGGTGTGACTGTAGGTAAAGCGGTCGGATGTGGACCGCATTACAAGAAAATGGGCACAAGCATTCGCTGCCCTTCCCCTGACATGTGTGCAGAAGGATCACCTAGGAAATATTTAGTGGGTAGTCTCGGCGCTCTTTACAAATAATCCCACGTGCTAACTAACTGCCGCACTCAGAGACGTCAATTAACTTTAATGAGTATTTAATGTCAAAAATTTTCATTCAAATCTAGACCATAGACCCCTCAAGAATAGCGATGTTTTGAATTGTAATTTTTTTTGACGTTAAGTACTCGTTAACGTTATTTGACGTCTCTGAGTGCGGCAGTTAGTCATATAAAAACTAAGGTGATATTCAAAATTAGAAAATCAATTTTAGAAGTTTCTATACACTTTGCGTTACTAACCGAACAATTAGTATGGGGAAGAAAAAACAAATTAAGCGGCTGGCGAGTGCGGTCATTTGTGCTATAAAATTAGTGAAGATGCTAGGCTGCTTATTGAATGGCTAATTAAGCTAGTTGGTTGAGACATGCATGGGTAGTATTCAGGGTGTGCGTTATTTCTGTTACATGACATGTAATATATCAAGAATCCCCCAGCGGTAGCAGCAGCTCTCAAAAAATCCCGATGGACCCCCAACAACCGAAAAAAGGAATCAACAGAGACAATACAACAAGGGACATTCTCCTAGTTAACTCCCCATTATAATTTACTCCTGATTGGGATCAGCTTGAAATTAAGAAAAAATAAAAAGGGAGCCAAGTTCCCGCTGATTGTCCTTTTTTATCTCGCCAACTTACTCCTACAAGCAATCCCTCCCTTTGATGTCGAAAGGGTCAAGCCGGGATCGATATAAGAAAACAATCAAAGTACAATTACCCTTCTGGCGACGAGTTGTTTTGTAAAGGACTGTATTTCATCGTTATTATTCCTATATTCGACGGCCGCCTTGGTCGAATGCTCAGATTGCTGGGTATTGGCCAAGAGGTCCCGGGTTCGAATCCTGGTAGGGGCAAACTTTGTGATGAACACAAATGTTTGTTTCCGAGTCATGGTTGTGTATATGTTTATGTAGTATATTTTCAACATTTATATACATAATTATATTAAAAATATGTCCGTCATCTAGTATCCATAACACAAGTGCTTAGGCTACTTACTTTGGGCTAGATGATAAGAGTGAGTGTAAAAAATATTTATTAAAAAAAATATTTATTTATTTATTGTGTTCGTGTTTTTATTGTGAACGGAAGCTAATTTTCTTTTGGTTGTCAATGGGCGACTTTTTAGGAGCAAAAATTGACAATATTTCTTGTATTATAAATATTTTTTATTTTCTAATACTCACGCCTAGCATGTAGCTTAAAGTAACTTATAAACAGTATGGATACTGGATCACTGGATGACAAACAAATTAAACATACATACATACATAAATCACGCCTACATCCCCGAAGGGGTAGGCAGAGGTGAACTAGCACCCACATTTCGCCTATTATGCTAGGACCCAGGTGGCGAGCCTATTGACATTTATCGGGCACAAAAGTCGCAGTTACATTGCTATTGCTAGGTGGTATAAGAGGAACGCTGCTGCCCATTCCTCATAATTGATTTATCCTTAGTCGCCTTGTAAGACACTCACGGGAGAGATTTGGGGTGGTGACAATTGTATTCTACTCTGCTGTCACCACACGACACGGACAAATTTTAATTTATAAACCTAATATTATGTAAGCATGGCTGCTACTGACTTCACCCTCTGCTCCACTATGCACCAGGCACTGCACGGTGAATCCATGGAATGCTAAGAGTTTGTGTAATATGTAACATAAACAACCAAATTCAAGTCATCAAGCCCACTCCCTTTTGATTCATATCATCCATCACACCATATCATCCATCACACCGAACAGGTGCTAATGAATGTACATATAAAAAAAAGTCGGAAAGGACAATGTCGAGAGGTTGATGAATGGAGAGAGTGATTGGAATTACAACATTCCTATTTCATACTGCTCCTGCCTGCCTGACACCAACCCTCTTTGAGTAACTTTCTTCTGTATATTAAAATAAGATTTTAGCCTCGCAACCGTCGCCAAAAGAAGCGAACAGAGGGTCTTTTATCTATTCGAACGCATAGGATACAAAACTGTAACACGTCAGTTTCATACATTTAATTTTGTTTTCTATGCGTTTGAATAGATTGGCTACTCGGCTAGGAGGGCTGTTTATAAACTAACATCAAAATCAGATCAGGCACGCCCGACCCCGACGGCGGACATTAAATATCGCCACAGTCCAAAATACTCTAATAATGACCTATAACAATAATTAGTTCGGCGATTGCGCCCGAACCCAGGGGTCAAGTTGTCCTTTGAAGGGATGATTAAGATGACCGGTGGGGTTGGGTCGCAAAGACCCGGCGAGGGTTACATTCGAACTTTAATGCGGGCACCTGACATTCGTTGGAATTAACACGAGTTGCGTTATTTGTTTCCGACAGGTTTTTTAGTGTTAATTACTCGGGTTGGGGTCTATTTGACCCGTATGGGGGAGGCTGGCAATTAGAAGGCTGTGTGCGTTGAGACATGACTGGACTCGCGGGTTCGACAATGAAGAGGCGATTACGTGTGTACAGGTATTAAGTATTGTTCAAGTAGGTACAAGTTTATTAAGAAGATTGTGAAGCTGTTAATTTTGTGAATGACATTTTTCACACCTTATACATTGTCCAATTGGATATTTTTTGGATATGTTGTAAATATAATATTAAACTAGGTCCGAAGGTTTTTATTTTTACAAAATATACATACATACATACATACGTCACGCCCGTCTCCCACAGGGGTAGGCAGAGATCACTTCCTTCCACTTGCTTCGATTCTCACATACTTCTTTCGCTTCATCCAATCTCATCAATCTCTTCATGCATGCCCGTCGGTTTCGGGTACTCTTGACCTGGCCCTTTTTCAATAGACTTTCAATTTGATTATGAAAGATCCGCCTAGGCCTTCCCTTTCCCATTTCTCCATTCACTTTCGCCATGTAAATCCTTTTTGCCATTCTCCTTTCATCCATTCTTTCGACGTGACGAAACCATGCGAGCATCTCTTTCTCAATCCTTGTCATTACATCTTCTTTCAAACCACACCTTTCTCTTATCACACTGTTATACAATCGGTTCTTCAGCTTTACTCCAGCCATGCTCCTCAACGCTCTCATTTCTACTGCATTTATTCTACTTTCATGCTTCTTCTCCCACACCCAACTTTCACTTCCTAAGTAAGCACTCCATTATGAACAGCCATACGAGCCTTTCTGGACACGCTTTGGCTGTTCATAAAAGCAACAAAATATGGTTTACGATAAAAGTTTTTACTATCGAAATTTACTATCTTTTTTGACAGAAAAACTTCCTCGAGCATTAGATATATATTTTTCATCCCACCATCTCGGAAAAAGCGTTTTTGCTCTTCGATATCTGAGTGCAAAAGCCGTTTTTATCCTCTAGAGGATAAGTAAATTTGAATTTAGAACATCGTGTGCAATGAGTTTATGAATTCAAAACATCGTTATACCTATTTATTTCTACCTCCATGGTACCGAAATTATCATGCAACCTATTTTAATTTGTTAAAAACTCAGACTCGGAACCTTCTTGGTGTACTTTTTTTGTAATTTGCTTTGCGCGCGCCATTTTCTTTTCACGTCATAAATTTGTTAAAACCTTGGAGTTCCGTGACAGTCAAACAGCTTGGCGTCAATCTTGCTTTAAACATTTTGATCGTCTACAATGCTTGCTTGATGCTTGAGTCAAGCATTTAAAAGCTTTTTAGGTTGGTTTGATTTGTTTGCGCTAGCAACGGAACAAAAACATACAGAAAATCAACGTGCTTGACTCAAGCTGATTGACCGTCTCGGAACTCCATTAGGGACGGTAATATTTATTAGGTACTTACAGGTGTGTCTGGATAAATTTTGCGGGTGTGGCTGGGTGGATGGGTGGGTGTTGGAGGTGTGTCTGGGTGAATGGGTGTTTTGTGGGTGTGTCTTGGTGAATGGGTGTTTTGTGGGTGTGTCTGGGTAAATGGGTGTTTTGTGGGTGTGTCTGAATGGATGGGTGAGTATTGTGGGTGTCTGAATGGATGTTGTGGGTGTGTCTGGGTGATTCGATATTTTGTGGGTGTTTCTGGGTTAATGGGTGTTTCTGGGTGAATGGGTGTTTTGTGTGTGTTTCTGGGTGAATGGGTGTTTTTTGGGTGTTTCTGGGTAAATGGGTGCTTTGTGGGTGTTTCTGGGTGAATGGGTGTTTTGAGTGTGTTTCTGGGTGAATGGGTGTTTTGTTTGTGTTTCTGGGTGAATAGGTGTTTTGTGGGTGTTTCTGGATGAATGGGTGTTTTTGGGTAAATTGGTGTTTTGTGGGTGTTTCTGGGTGAATGGGTGTTTTTTGGGTGTGTCTGAGTGGATGGGTGTGTATTGCGGGTGTGAATGTTGTGGGTGTTTCTGGGTGGGTGTTGAGAGTGTGTTTGGGTTAATGAGAGGGTGTTGTGGAAGTTTCTGGGTGAAAACAGAAACTGTTGTGATTGTATTTTTTTTTGTATTTTGCAATTTCCTCGTTGGGGGGGATGAAAAGTTACGTGTTGCACTCGAGTGCAAAGATTTTTCACCTTGTGCTCTTTTGATTCCCTCGCTATCGCTCAGGATTCTAATTTTTTTTTTTTATTAAATTTTAGAATCCTTCGCTAGCTCGGTCATCAAAATTGAGCACGCGGTTAAAAAACAACTTTGCACTCACGTACAACAAATAACTATTTTTATTTATTTAACAATAGTGAATTAATGAAAAAGAAAACGGTACAGACTTAGATTAGGATGAACGAAATAAATTAAAAAAAAACATCTTTTGTAAAGCCGCTGGATGGAGCGCAGGACCGACCGGTTTGGAGATCCTTGGGGGAGGCCTATGCCCAACAGTGGGCGTTTTTTTCGGCTGAATGATAAGGGAAACTCTTGCCCTTCATCTCACCTAATGGTAAGTGCCGATAAAGGCTGAAGATGGAACCGAGCTTCACCTGGAACCCTCCACCACAGAGGGGCTGGCTATCTTATCACACATTGTCGGAACACAATAATGCTGTCAACATTATTATTATGGCGACAGATTTTGATAAGACGGTGGAAGCTAGCCAGGCGGACTTCAAAGATGTCCTACCACCAACCGAATCGAGCACAAATTTGTACCCCCCTGGGGATCGAACCCGGAACCTCTGGATCTTCATTCCGGTGGGCGAACCACTAGACCACGGAGGCGGTATGTCTCGTTCAAAGAAAAAGCAAACACTGCGCTGACCCCAGATGACCTGAAAACAGGAAGGAAGATCTTCTGTATGTATATTCCGCTTTACTTCGAAAAAGGGAATCTTATTATATTTATTATTTATATATTCTATAGAGCTAACAACGACAAAGTAATGGAAAGTAGAGGATTCTTATAGCGTCGTTCAAGTAAACAAAACACGAAGACAGTCCTATTATGCCTGTAAGAATTGTAGAAAGGGTTAATTAGTATAGCCTGAGAATTAAATTAAAAATGGCGTTTAAACTAACGTGGATGAGACAGGGAATCTTACTCGTGAATGAATATACATCATCATTCTTCTCATCACCATATTTTATTAGTAGCAGTGGCACTTGTTTTCAATTAATTAAGACTCTAAGGGCCTGTTTCACAATCGACAAGTAAGTTCTAAGTAGCTTACTTCGCAGATCATTTACCAGTTGTAATTTGAAATATATGTCAATTGAACTGCAAAGTAAGCTACTTCGAACTTATTTGTCGATTGTGAAACAGGCCCTTATTGTGAAAAGTTTACGGTCCAGTTTAGATTACTTGACTCGTACTAACCGGGCGATGTAGGATGGTCCGAAGTTCGCTCCGACGGACGGCATGACTAGCTGTCCTCATTAACGTGGATGAGACAAGGAATCGTGCTCGAGAATATTTACATTCATCATCTTTTGACTCATCACCAGCCCTTTAATGTCCCCACTGCTTTTCCTATGGATGAAGGAGTATAGGAAGTCGGCCATAATTACCACGATGACGGAAATCAAAATTATTAACATTTCTAGATAATATTTATAAATAAACGCATTGAAAATATACTACATGAACATGAACACTAACTACATAACCATTAGCCAACATACCTACTCCAAAGCAGGCTGTTTTCGAAGAAGGAAGGTATGGGGCTGACATGTCTTAGAGACAAAAGTCCCTAAAAAATAAAGATTAAAAAAAAAAAAAAAAAAAAAAAGAAGGAAGGTTTACTTCACATCAATCAAGCCTTGATAGTAGTCAATCCATCTCCTAGAGCGATTGATTGTCTCATCATTATTAGAGGTAATAAAAGATAGCCTATAATCAATCAAATTATTATGAAATAGACATTTAGAACTTGTGACCTGAATGTGATGTGTGCATGCAATTGTGATCTTAAGGTGGAGAGCATTTTCTGACCGCGACTGTACATGGGCCAGTCTGGAACATCACATACATACATACATCACGCCTATATCCCCAAAGGGGTAGGCAGAGGTGAATGAACACCCACTTTTCGCCAATTATGTTCGGTCCCATGTAACAGGTGGCGAGCCTTTTGCCATAAATCGGGCACATAAATCGCAGTACAAATTTATATTGATAGGTGGTATGAGAAAAATGCTGCTGCCCATTACTCATTGCTGTCTTTACCCTTAGTCGCCTTGTACGACACCCACGGGAGAGATGGGGGTGGTGACAATTGTATTCTGCTCTGCCGTCACCACACGGCCACTGGACCTGGCACCTTTATCATTAATACTGTTACTATGTAGCGAGAGCGTTTTTCTCTTGGCACAAGTGTTGTTACACTCAAAAGGACAAAACGAAACTCGAATATTGTAAAAACTATTTGTTTATTGAATAAACCACTTTTAATATTCGATTTTAATTTCAACATTATATAAATGTTAGAAAATTGAGAACAAAGATTTTGGTGGTTAGAAGCAGTTCGAAAAATTATGGTCTTGGTGCGGGAATCGAACCCGCGTCCACTGCAATCCGGGCAGGTGCCTAACCGCTTGGCCAACCAAGATTCCCGCATCAAAACTATAATTTTTCAAACTAACTACCAAAATCTTTCAAAACCATTTTTTATTTTCATCTATCACACTTACGACACCCCAGGAGTGAGCCGAGGCTGGCACATTCTACATTATTTTTTCGTTCCCTTACCAGCACGGAAGGTATTAAGAAACATAACTATTTATTAACTTTATACTTGTGCGGTGCCGTGTGGTGACGGGTGAGTAGAATACAATTGTCATCACCCCAAATCTCTCCCGTGGGTGTCGTACAAGGCGACTAAGGATAAATCAATGACGAGGAATGGGCAGCAGCGTTCCTCTTATACCACCTAGCAATGTACCTACTGCGACTTTTGTGCCCGATAAAGGGCAATAGGCTCGCCACCTATTACATGGGACCTAACATAATTGGCGAAACGCGGGTGCTTGTTCACCTGACTTATGTATGTATGTATGTATACTTAACGATTAATATCTTAATCGAAAACCACGCAGAAAGGTCATCCTTAATATTTCTCAGCGGAGCCGATGACAATGAGTTTCCCGCGGTTTTCTCTTCGGGGGCGAAAAAAAACATCGACGCGATAAAAAAAACAGCGAGACAACGAACGAAAAAAGCCGACCGTCGTCCGTCGGAAGAAATAGCTTTTATCTTATAATTATTTTTATCCCTTAAGCGAAAGGAAAATATAGATAAAAAAGAGACGGACAAATAATTAGTTTGTCCAATTCAGAAGGGGCTATTGTTGGCTGGCATTGTGACCTACGGCTTTTGAATATCGCGTTTTTAATTTTTTTATTTCGTGTGCGTAATACAATTTTTTGAATTTTCAATCCCCCATTGTTTTACACGGGGACTGGTAATTATTTTACTAATGGAACTTAATGCGGTTGCGTTGTTAGGAGATTCTCTGATAGTGTTCCGTTTCTGATCACAGATGGCGTTGAAATCAATATAGACATGCATAAATCACTCCCATATCCTCGAAGGGGTAGGCAGAGGTGATTAAACACCCATGTTATGTATGTTAGGTTCCGTGTCAAATGTCACAGGTGTGTGTGGCGAGCCTGTTGCCAATAAATAAATAAAAAATGGTTTATTCATGTAAGATATCATTACCTACAATCATGAATCGTCAAATTAATGTGTTTAAAATTGGAAACGTGTGTGTCAAAGTCAAAAGGTTTCCAAAATTCAATGCATAGGAGCTATGCCATCCGTTCGCAAGCTATCAGGAGGCCTTGTTGTGAGAAAAACGGGCAAGAATTTCAGCATGTTCCTTTCTTTACATTAAATTATCATAAACTATTATTATACGTCATAAACTATATCTGAGAGTTTCCAAATAGTTTTAATACACTTTTGTATTTAAGACGTACCTTAGCAAAAGTCATCTAACCGTTTTGCTACAATCTATACATTCTATACGTTTTCAGTTGTCAAGGCATTCCCTCCAATAAAAAAACGTTGGCATCTTGTCATTCTTTCCTGTGGAACCCGATATTAGCCAATCGAGTTTCCCTGTAGGCGTATGTGAGCGGGCGTGTTCGGCTGCTCCCATTGGCTGATCGGAAACCAATCGATAACCAATAACCGCGCTGCCCGCCGCTTCGGCCTGCCCGGAGGCGCAGTTTGAAAAAGGAACTCTGTAAAAAATATGGTAATTCGCCTTCGCTGAAAGTCGGTTTGGAAAAAAATGGATAAAGGGCGTTTCGTAAAGTTTGACTATGGATATTGGGACTAATATTTTAGTAAAAAATACTTCGAGTACGGACATTAGATACAGGGCCTGTGTCACAATCGACGCGTAAGTTCCGGATAGATTACTTGGCAGATCATTTGACAGTTGTAATATGAAATAGATGCCAATTGAGCTGCCAGAAAAGGTATCCAGAACTTACCCGTCGATTGTGAAACAGGCCCTTAGATTATTGTAATTGAGCGAAGTACTCGAAACCGACGGGCATGCATGAGGACATTAATGAGATTGGATGAAGCGAAATAAGTATGTAAGGATCGTAGCAAGTGGAACGAAGTGATATTTACGCCTAAAATAGGCGTCATAATTATGTAAAATGAAAGGAGACAGTGATTGGGATGGCAACATTCCAATGCATGCTGCTCAAGGTTTTGGCTTAGGTTTTACAACCGGCCGGCCGCCTGCCGAGCATCTTCTCTTTGGGTATGACTTTTTATGATAATTACAAATGTCAATGCCGTGTGGTGACGGCAGAGTACAAAACAATTGTCACCACCCCAAATCTCTCCCGTGGGTGTCGTACAAGGCGACTAAGGATAAATCAGTGATGAGGAATGGGCAGCAGCGTTCCTCTTATACCACCTAGCAATGTACCTACTGCGATTTCTGTGCCCGATAAATGGCAATAGGCTCGCCACTTATTACATGTGACCTAATATAATTGGCGTAACGGGGGTGCTAGTTCACCTCTGCCTAACCCTTCGGGGATATAGGCTTGATTTATGTATGTATGTATGTACATAATACATCATACAGTTAATCTTTATTCGATTTTAGCCCCCATAATCTATTTTTCTGATTATCTATGAGGAGATGACGAGTGATGGAATGGAGTGCTGAAAGAGGAAATAATGAGCTGTCCCCAAATAGGATTGGATACGGGCAGACGATGATGATGATGATCTATGTTTGTTGAATATGGGGCTTTATATTGCGTATTAATCCCATCAAAAAAAATTTCACCGATGCAATACAAGCAATACATTTCAGTCTCGATGCATGCAGGCAGTTTCAATTGTTACAAACACTGCAGAGCTAACAGAATCCGAACGTTCTAGAAAAATCCGCGCCATTCATATTTAAAAACTATTCGAATACTACATTCATAACATCTGGCTACGAACGTTGGATACAGCAAAATTGCGAAGATTTAAAGGCACTAAAATAAAAGATAAAGTTTTACGCCCGGCTCCGGCGTTCGACTGTATCAGGCTTAAAGGCGTATCACACACAACGGAGATGCTGTAAAATATATCTTATCTTCGATGTATCGCTCACCGTACTATTCAACGGACCACCACACACAATAAATTTTAATGTAATACATATTTTACCTTACAGTATCATAAGATACCGGTCGATATGCAAGAGACATCTTGAGATGTCAAAATATACTATTCTATTTCTAATTTCAACATTATATAAATGTTAGAAAAATTAGTACAAAGATTTTGGTGATTAGAAAAAAAATTTCGACAAATTATGGTCTTGATGCGGGAATCGAACCCGCGTCCGCTGCTATCCGGGCAGATGCCTGACCGTTAACCACCACCAAAATCTTTTTATTAAATTTTTTAAAATTTATATAATGTTGAAATTAAAAATCGAATAGTTTATAAAGCAAACCCAAGCTTAATCGAACGCACGGTATTTGTAAAAATATCTGCTTTGGAATGTTTGAAATTTATTTCTACATTGCGAGGGCATCCTTTGGCTTATAACGTGAAGTGTAAAGGTTTCGGCAAGTTAATTAGTGTCTTAGTTGGCCGAGCGGTCTGCCCGGATAGCAGCGGACGCGGGTTCGATTCCCGCATCAAGACCTAAATTTTTCGAAATTCTTTTTCTAGCCACCAAAATCTTTGTGTGAAAATATATTATTATGTTAAGATATGGAATATAGTATCTTAGTTGTATGTGGTCGTTTAAGATTAAAATATTAGACTCTATCGGAAGCCTGATTCGCTCCATATCTTAACATATACTTCGACATCTTAAGATGTCGTTGGCATTTCAAGATCTCTCTCGCTTTTCGGTCGGTATCTTAAGACACTGTTAGATAAAACATAATACATTCAATGTGTCTGGTGGTCCATTGTATAGTATGATGACCGACACTTCAAAGATAAGACACATTTTACAGTATCTCCGTTGTGTGCGACTCGCTTTAGGCGTACGTATAGCTGGGTGCAACGGGCGGCGCATATAAATTCCAAGCGTCGCAAAGGTCGTACCCCGTCCTGTGGAAGAAACCGATCGACCGATCGGTCATGCGCGTCGGGACGGATTTTTTCTCAGTCGGGGCGTGGCTATCGGCTACATCGATAGCTATCGATACACGCCTAACGGCGAGTGGGAGTGTTCGATTTGTTGTTACCGCTCCACTGTGTGTGGGCGGGTGATGGGCAGCGAATGTGTGTCTGTTTTAAACCAACCTCCTCAATATAGGTAATAAGGTTTTTAAACTAATGCCACATTGGTCAATTGACTTATTTAACCAATACGTACACCCTTATAAGGTTCCGAGATGGTCAAGCAAGTTGATTTTGGCTTGCTTCAATCACCTTGACCGTCTACAAAGCTTCCTTGACGCTTGAGTCAAGCATTTAAGAGCTTTTAATGTCTGTTTCATTTGTTTGACCTAGCAACAGAACTTCAAACATACAGAAAAAAAAACGTGCTTGATGCCAAACCGCTTGGTCGTCTCGGAACCCCATAAATGAAGTTTTAATATAATAATATATGGGATCTATTATGCAATTTTTACAAATGGAGATACGATTTTACAAATGCGTTTGCTTAAATAAACGTCTCTATTATAATGATAGCTAGTTCTGTTAATATAGGCTGGGTTTGGGCAATGGAATGATTTGTATTGAACGAATAAGAGCGATTTACCTTAAATAAATTGGAGTAATGTATTGTGAATTCCTTTTGCTTAACTACGTCCAATTGATTGACTACTTCTTCAGCTTAAAGAAAGTTTTTTTTTAATTAAGAAACTTAAACGCACTTTGTGGAAACACTAACATGTGGAAAGACTGCCTACCCCTGGAGAGGTGAGAGAAAGGTGTGGCATATGTATAATTATGTATGTAAAGCTACTTCACTGCAAACAATATTGAAGTTTAAACCTCAAATCCGTCTTCGAATCCAATCGACTCACTGCGCAGAATCGAACCGATACTAGTGTCCGATAGATAGGTGGAGTGGGGCGGGCGGAGCCTGACCGACGTATTCCTAACAGCCTAGCTGTTCTCTCATTGCGTGTACCTTCTTTTGGTTGGTTTACCTTCGTAAGGCCTCTTGTACACACACGGTTTTTCGCCGTCAAAATCTGCGATTGATTCGCCGTGTGTAGGCACGGTCGTCAGTGTTGTATGAACCACTATGGAATCTTGTAGACGGCCTAAGAGCAGCTCGGTGGAGCTGTGAATTAGCGCGCTTGGCCTGCGATTGCGTGAACTAAGCAATGTTCGGTAAGGCCGGTCACTGGATGGGTGATCAATTGGATGGGTATTCGTTCGAATGTGAGGCCACTTGTCGAGACCGGCTTGTGACCAGTGATCACAAAACTCCTAATAGAGAAACCAATCAAGGATCACCACCATTTCCCGCATAGAAGTTCGTCTCAGCGGTAGCCGAACCTAATGCTAATTCCGTAAAACTCACCCAGCCACCTCATTAACACAATTAACGAACTTGAAAATATAAATAATCATAAAATTTCGTCGCCGCGGCTTAAAACGAAAGCTGTGTTACTAAAATGGGGTAAGGAAGTGATATTTATTGCTACATAGCAGCTCATTACTGAATTAGTGCCTTGCGGAGTGCCGCTGGAGGAAGAGTTGATATTTTGTTTCATTATAAGGCTTCCAAATGAAAATATAGGCGATAGCGAAGAGCTGTAGCGGACTTGTAATATTTCTTATACTATTTAGTTCAGGTCAGGTCAATGCCGTGACGACAGAGCAGAATACTATTGTCACCACCCCCATCTCTCCCGTTGGTGTCGTACAAGGTGACTAAAAGCGTAAATACAGCGATGAGTAATGGCAGCAGCATTCTTCTAATACCATCTAGTAATATACTGCGCCTTATGTGCCCGTCGGCAATAGGCTAGCCAACTATTTTATGGGACCTAACCTGATTGGCGAAACGTGGGTGTTAGTTCACCTCTGTCTACCCCTTCGGGAATATAGGCGTGATTTATGTATTCAGGTTATGGTATCATTAAACTATATATCTCTGTAATAATTTTACTAACATTTAAACATACACCCGTTTAAATCTGAGGGGGTACTTAGAGGTGAATTAACACCCACGGTCCGCCACTAAAATAATTAATAAAGTTTTATTTACAATAATCAAAATTCATAAACATCAAACATTATAACAGCCTGAATCTACTCTGAAACACAGATATTAATATATTATTTAATTATTACAATAATTACTATAAATCTATAATAGATAATAATATTAAGTATCAAACATATTTGCTTTTTTCAAAAACTATTCAAGCAGACTTCTTTAAAATTTTCTCTATACCGCATGCTACGCCGTCCGTAGCGTCAACTATGGTGTAGTAACCGTGATATGTAGGAATTCGTAGCACCATTAAATGCTACAAATACCTCATAAAGACTTTGTATTGTATTTTATAATAAGTACTTACATGAATATTTCTAAACAAAACAGTATTCTGACGATATGACTTACTGAGCAAAAACAATCTTAGAATGTCTACTCGATACTAGATGGCGCCAGTAGCTATAGTGAATTTTTCCATTGCAAGCGTTTTAGACACAGTGTACCTGCCAACAAAATAAACGAATTTCATTTATAATAAGCTTTTATTTAAAAAAATAACTTTTTTAGAGTTAACTTTTTTTTTAGAAATTAAAATAAAACTGTTTTTTAAATTTTTTTATGAAACTCTACCTTTTTTCTCATATATCGGTTTATATATATGGTTTCTGATATTAAGCGCGAAATCAAGATCCGTTCGTAAACTATATCCTTGTTCTGAGGAAATCTCGCAAGAGAACCAAGTTTTGTTTCTCCCTTTACATGGAAATTTAAGTCCATGAAGGAAGTCCTAAACGATTCTCAAATGACAGTGCAACAAATTTACTTTCGTTCTTATTGACATACTAAATTGAGTAAATAAATAATGCAACATTCGTCAGAAAACATGAAACATTAGTTTATTAATTGGCCGTGTGGTGACGGCAGAGCAGAATACAATTGTCACCACCCCCATCTCTTCCGTGGGTGTCGTACAAGGCGATTAAGGGTACAAGGGACACCAATGAGTAATGGGCAGCAAGAGTTCTCTGATACCACCTAGCAATATAAATTTGTACTGCGATTGATGTGCCCGATATATGGCAATAGGCTCGCCACCTGTTACATGGGACCAAACATAATTGGCGAAAAGTGGGTGTTAATTGACCTCTGCCTACCTCTTTGGGGATATAGGTGTAATTTATGTATGTATGTATGTAACATTAGGTAAAATATACACAGTTAGTTGTTAAACATACCTTATTATATTATCATATATAATTATTTTGTAAAAAAATGGAATACTCCTTGAACTAAAATGCAAAAGATAGTTGTTTATTTAATATAATATATTTAAGTATCATTATCATTATTTTAGTCAGAATCAAATCTTTTTAATATGTTATAGTGTGTCCAAGGACAAAATGGGGGGAGAGCGCCTTATGTTTCACCTCTAGAACTAACCCACGATTCGTAACTTTGGCGAGGCTCAACGTGCCTTCGTAAGCACGAAGTAGATCAAGAAAATATTCTTAAGCACACAACTTAATTCGCCTAAAGCTTAAGTTTCTCAAACGTAGATCAGCTGAATTATTGCGTTTTTAGTGATGTAACTGCATCCATCGATTTAAAATAAAAAGAAAATTACAGCACAATTGTTATGTATACGTATTCGCCACAAACAAGTTAAAATATTCCCGTGTATATTTATCACCTACATCCGAGTGGTCGACGTAAGAAGGTGAAGACGTATTTATGACCGGGAAATAAATAACGATAAGGCACGAGCGAACGCTCAAGGACGGCTGGGTTCCGTACTGTATTGTCAACGTGAGGAGAAATTGCCGGTGCAAAAATGGACAAGGTGAACTGTTAAACTAGTGTAATGGGTCAATGCAAATAACAGTAGATATTTAACTTACGACGTTTCTGTTGAAAATATCAAGGAATAAATGCTTTATTTAATTTTACTGTCATGAAGAATGTATGTCAGCCGTGTGGTGACGGCAGAGTAGAATACAATTGTCACCACCCCAAATCTCTCCCGTGGGTGTCGTACAAGGCGACTAAGGATAAATCAGTGATGAGGAATGGGTAGCAGCGTTCCTCTTATACCATCTAGCTATGTACCTACTGCGACTTTTGTGCCCGATAAATGGCAATAGGCTCGCCACCTATTACATGGGACCTAACATAACTGGCGAAACGTGGGTGCTAGTTCACCTCTGCCTACCCCTTCAGGGATATAGACGTGATTTATCTATGTATGTATGTATGTAAGAATGTATGCTTAACGTCGTCATTGTGTTCCATGTTGGCCTGGGAGCAAAAAAAATGTAGAATGTGCCAGCCCCGAATAATCACAGGAGTGTCGTAAAAGTTGACTAAGATAAATTGCGCGGTGTAGACGAATAAGCACCTTAGGGCACCCGAATTGTGGAAAGCAAACCACCAACAACACCATACCCAAAGAGGGTTGGCGTCAGGCAGGCGGCCGATGTAAAATCTAAGCTAAAACCTTGAGCAGTATAGATGGGAATGTTGTCATCCCAATCACTCTCTCTTCATTGGTTCATTGGTCTCTCGACATGATCCTCTCCATCACTTTTCTGTACAGTATTATGTTTAACTAAAAGAGATGGGCATGTGAGTGCACGCTTTAGTCGGGACTCCAAAACCCACCCACGATCTGATTTATCATAATAGTCATCCTACTAGCATCGGACAGATCTTCAACCAGAGCCTGGGCATCAACTCGAAGGGTATGTATATTAAGGGTATGTATTATTTATGTATGTAGATTTCCCAGTGAGTGGCATTAGGATTGCTTCATATTACATGGGAGCTGAAATGCTGGCGAAACGCGGGTGCTAAATCTGTAAAAAGTTGCAAAGTTACAAATAAAAATTGATTCGTGAAGCAAAAAATAAAGTGCGATTTCTTCCAAGCAGCACCGACCCCTAAATGTAAAGGTAAAAAACACTCATAAATATGTCACTGTGCTCCAAGGCGGGGAGACAGTTTGATGCATGTGTGGGAATTAATTTTTTTCCCAGTATTTAGGGGAAATTACCGGTGTCATCGTACCGCAGGCACGGGCGATGTGTTGTTATTTTTAATTTATCGGTTTTTTCTGCTGATATTAGTTGAGTGTTTATATATTTTTTGCGTCTCATACAAAAGCCATTGCATTTTTCCTTTTTGAAGTAGGTAATTAGAATCTTTAGGTAATTAGAAGCAAAATTGACCAGAGTAAAACGATTAGGTATTATAATTATTATGATTTTACTTTTGTTTCAATATTATATAAGAAAAAAATATTACAAAGTAAATAATGTAAATTATGTTTACCGTATGTTCGCCGTGTGGTGACGGCAGAGGTGAAACAATTGTCACCACCCCCATCACTCCCGTGGGTGTCGTACAAGACGACGGATAAATCAATGATGAGGAATGGGCAGCAGCATTCTCTTATACCACCTAGCAATAGCAATGTACTGCGACTTTTGTGCCCGATAAATGGAAATAGACTCGCCACCTCTACATGGGACCTGACATAATTGACGAAACGTGGGTGCTAGTTCACCTTTGCCTACCCCTTCGGGGATATAGGCGTGATTTATGTATGTATGTTTGCCGAAGCCGCGGGCGACCACTATAATATAAAAAGGTTGGACCTGGGCTATGGAATGATTTTGAAATCTCTTTTTCTTTTCATTAATTTAATCACTAGCACATTCTAGGTACGATGGATGACATGGCATGAATTAAGAATTTGTGAATTCGATTTAATACATACAAGCGTCACGTCTTTCTCCCACAGGGGTAGGCAGAGATCACATCTTTCCACTTGCTACGATCCTTACATACTTCTTTCGCTTCATCCAACCTCATTAATGTCTTCCTGCATGCCCGTCGGTACTCTTGACCTGGCCCTTCTATAATAGACTTTCAACTTGATTATGAAAGATCCGCTTAGGCCTTCCCCGTCCCATTTCTCCATTCACTTCCGCCAAGTTCCTTCAATTCGATTTTGCCAGCAGCACAATTGGCGAGTGTGCGACAGGCAAGCCCCAACAGAGCATCGAAGCTACACCCATTTTTCGCGGCTTCCTTCCACCGGACGCCCGCGCCATAACTCTTGGTTTTGTCCTGAGCGTCTTAAGACGCGGTACCAACTTTGGTACTCTCCTATTGTTCGGATATGATATATTGCTTTCGCGGAACTTCCAAGTTTCTGTTTGACGATTTTTGCGGCGATACTCTGTTTATGGCTTCCGTTTGCCGTAATTAGTGTGGTTTAGTTGCGGGCGATAGTGGGGTGAAGGCATTGTAGGAAGCAGTAAAATAAAAATACTGATTATTCATAAATTAACTTAGTTTTCTACCAGTAACCTATTACATGGGACTGAACATAATTGGCGAAACGTGGGTGCTAGTTCACTTTTGCCTACCCCTTCGGGGATATAGGCGTGATTTAGATAATTTAGATAATTATGTATGTATGTATTATACCAGTAAACTAATGCCAAGTAAACAATTTTCTTGTCTATTCAGTTCTGTGTATAGAAGTTAAAATTTTTATGTATAAATAAATATTTACTACACTCACAACTATCATCTACAATGAATTTTTTTTTATATTACGTACTTACTCATTAAAGTTAATGGACGTCTCTGAGTGCGGCAGTAAGTGTAACTTGTATGAGATGATACAAAAACAAAATTCTAAGTAGGTTTATTGATTTAAGGATACAAACATAAATCACGCCTATATCACCTAAGGGGTAGGCAGAGTTAAATTAACACCCACTTATCGCCAATTCCTATTGCCATCTATCGGGCACATCAATCGCAGGATATTGCTAGATGGTACTAGTGATGGTACTGCTGCCCATTACTCATTGCTGTCTTTAACCTCAGTCGCCTTGTACGACACCCACGGGAGAGATGGGGGTGGTGACAATTGTATTCTACTCTGCCGTCACCATACGGCCATTTAAGGATACATTCGTAAAATTCCTTGAAACATATAAAGAGCTGTTGCTAGGAAAAACGGGTGTCCCACTATCGGCCTCCCCCCTCCTCCCGGGGCCGTCCTCCCACTTTTTCCGATGTTCCAGGAATCTGGAATTGCTCCATTCCAAGGATTTATGCTCACGTGTTATTGCGCGGCGGGCGTACTTCGACATGGGGGTATGTAACGGGGCTCCTTTTGTTTTCACTAATTGATGGGACTTTGTCGCATTCGGAGCGGGGCCTGTTGATTATTTTACTGTTGCATGTTTAATGAAGGTGGTTTTAAACAGTTGCTGTATTTTAAGATAGAGTTAATGTAAGAATATTTTTACTGATAGAGTAAGCATTTTGAATTTTTAAGAATGTCTTCAATTCTTTTGTGTCTTTTAATAAAATGACTTACAAGTTTGGAACTAATTGCGATAACCTAAGCTAAGCATTACTTTCTTTATAAAGGCAGAGATGGGATAGCGGTCGAATATCTCCAATAGATTGTCAACCTTAGGTTATTTGACCCAAAAAAAGTAACTTTACTTTGAAACAATTTGACATATAGTCTATAGCCTAACGTGCTGTTGACTGTACATAATATTATCACTATTTTGATTTTAATTTGAACATTATATGTATAATAAATTATATTGTGGTTAGAAAAAGTTGGAAAAATGCGGCCAACCAAGACCAACCAACGATCGCAGAGGACGCGGGTTCGATTCCCGCATCAAGACTAAAATTTTTTGAACTTTTTCTAACCACAATATTCTTTGTAATAATATTATCGGACATAGTATCGCATACAACTCTGTCTCCAAATAGAATAACAGACGAAGCCACGGGAGAAAACTAGCCCGTTTCGTCTGCAGGTACTTGGAAATTTATGTTGTCGTAATTAAATCCGGCATCGCCTTGAATTCCTGGGTGTGGCAGGCATTAATGCACAGCTTAAGGCAGTTTTTTAAATTCAAAGCGTAATATATTGACCATAATAATTATTTCACGTGTTTTCTAAATTATTCCTCTACAATTACTACTCCTCAAAAAAATTCTGAAACCTATGTTATATCACGATGTAATATTTGTAAATTATTGTCATTTTTTACCTTTTGTTTTTAAATATTTTTTATATTTATTAATTTATTCATCTCAGAACACACAACAATACAAAAGAATGGGTTAATTCAAAATGTTGTTCAGCTTGCATTGTCAATATCAAAGGTTCATAGAATTCACACAGGCCCAGTTCTTATTGGTGGATATTATTGACCATAAATAGAACCAGGACAATATTTTTTATGAAGTACATTTAATTTTCCTTACATTACAACGAGCACTGTGCCATGCAATATTGCATATCAGTGTAGTAATAGCAATTTAGTACTAAATATTACGTAGCGCGCTACGAAATATTATGTAGCAGTAGAACGTAGCAGTAGAACATTCAAAATTCAAATTCAAATTCAAAATTTCTTTATTGCGATACACAGGTTACATTGGTGTTACATTAATAAATTGATCTTACTGTGATCTGCTATCAAAGCATGCAATGCATTAACATGATCTATGTTAAAATTAATTATATATTTTAAACATTCAATACTATCATTAATTAATTATATATTTTAAACATTCAATACTATCATTAATTAATTTTATCATTTAAGTACCTATTCTTAAAATTATTATGTAATTACATAGGTCAATTTAATTTAAATATTTAACATGTCATACATTAAGATTTAAAATTAAAAAAATCATTTAAGTCATAAAATCTATTGCCAAGAAGCCATTTATTTAATTTAATTTTGAAATATTTTAGGGGTAACTTTTTAATTTCTTCAGGTATTTTGTTAAAAATCCTTATACACATACCATAGCAATTATTTTGACATGCCATAGTTTTAAATTTGTGTTCAAGCACTAATCTTTCCCCTTTTCTTGTGTTTCTAGGATATTTCATTGTCAACTTCATTAACAGCATGGTGGCAATATTGCTATTTAGCGGTCAATACTTACGCAATAATGTATCGAGTGGTAATTTCAAAAGTCGGCTATGCAATATTATCAGTCTAGCAACTGGGGATAATAATAACTTGATAATTAAGGTGTCTGTATAAAAGTTTTGTATATTTATTGAAATACTCAATTTTTATAATTTAGAAGATTTCATGTTAATTCTAATGCTCGTATTGCTGCGCCAGACAAGAATAGGCAGAGGTGTTTGAAAATATATTTCGCTAGAATAGATTAATTTAGTTCATGTTTGGGTCAATATCGACATTGAAGAATCGTTTTGCTGATTTTTCCTCAGATTTTGCTAGACTTTTATGATCAGACGTGTGCCTGACACAGTTCTAAGGAATGCTGGTATCGGTGGTTTTGATAAACATTAATTTTGAGGGATGGAGAGGAAGACCGCAGAAGAGATGGATGGATTGCATGAGAAATGACATAAATATGAATGAATGAGGAGAGTGAGTCAAGTGTATGGAAGAAAGAAATTAAATGGGATAAGGGCAAGAGAATGGTGATGATGAAATTGCTGAAATATCCAATAAAATTAAAAACATCGATAGAAACATTTTTAAATTTTAAAAGACGATTTCCTTAAACGCCATCTCAAATCTGTCGCCGCTTTAGTAAGCTGCGAACCAGCGAGTAACGTCGCACGAATATACGCGATTATAATTTATTATGAATAAATGAAATATTATGAACGCATCGGCGCACCGACCCGACAGCGCCACTGGCAATGGCGTTTGCTTTGTTGGGTTAGTGATGTGGTGCATCTTTATCGATACTGCTTTTTAAGTACTGAATATTTACATAATTAGGTTCATAACTAACTTATTTTAAAAATGAATAAAATGACGTAATCATAATGAATAATTTTATTTTTTATTTGATAACACGTGTGCGGCATTTTAGTACAATAATACAGGTGCCCTAGGAGTAGTAAAATCTCCCTAAAGCGCCTTCTGTTGGCGAAGTATAAAAGTTGTAAATGAGTGGTTATTTAAGATGAATAAAGCAATAAAGTATATACATATATGTAAATTTAAACTACTATTTAAATAATAAGTGAAAGCAGACGAGGTTTTTGTCGAGCAGGGGGATCTTGTAGACTAATTAAAAAAATATATATCTCACTTACAATATATAAATAATATACTTTTGGACAGGTACAATAAAAATAAAACTGATATCAGCATAGCATTATTATCATTTACAGCTAATTAGAGATAGGTAAGAAAAGCCTTTGACTTCAAGGTAAAGTAATTAGTGTAGTAATTAAAAGTATCTAAAATATCTCTCAAAGAAAATTGTGTTTAGAAAAAGGTCAAAATAATATTATAGTCTTGATGCGGGAATCGAGCCCGCGTCCTCTGCAATCCGGGCAGATGCTAGTACCACTCGTCCTTGACTATAATTTTTCGAACTTTTTCTTACCACAATTTTGTTTGTAATATTTTTTTTATCGATAATATTTATCGACAACGCCAAAGTGTCCCATCCCTAAGCCCCCCAGCAGCCGACTTCCTTCATACTGGCGGGCACTCGTTCGTGCCGTGCCTTTGTCAGAACAATCGTCGACAAATTAGAAACGAATTGAGTTATTTAATATCAGCAAGTAATAACCGTTATTGTTTATTACTGGCGTAATGAGCTCCTGTGTTGGGATGTCTGGAGATTGGAGTGTTTTTGTGAATAATTGGGTTGTGGAAAACCTACTTAGAAGATAAATCTATTAGGCTCTGATGGTACAGACAGCGGCATGTCACTACTTACAACTTAGGTGCTCAGCGAGCGAAACCGAAACCATACATTAATCATTATTTATCCCGCGAGTGGAAAGCAAAGGTAAAAAATTATAACACCTACGTTTTGCCGGATAGGTTATATCCCATGAGGGAGAGCCTTTTGTCATCTATTGGACCATGAGCCACCTATCCAGAGAGAAATGCGTGATTTATGTATTTGGTTATTTACAAGACGAGTCTGACAAAATCAATTCCCAATTAGTCAGTCACGATGAAAACATATTGATTACTGTAAGTCAGTTAATCCTAGTCTACGTGTTGTGTTTATTTTTATATTGCCGATTTATATTATTCTTCTTCTCCATTTCCTGTTGTATTTGTTTCTCTTCAGCTTTTTTGTATGTGTGCAAGCAGTATGTAAATTAAGTTTTTATCTATCTATCTTAAAGTTACATTAAAACTTAAAGATCTGTATAGCTGAAAAGCAGTCGACTGTACAAACAAAGCCGCCGCGAACAACGCAAGGAATAAAGGCCTTATCGACCCCAAACACTTTTTATCTTGAAACAACAAATCAAAAGGGTTAAAAATGTATAGTAGTAGCAAACCAAGTAGCGAATACATTGACGCCACCCGGGAGATACGGGCCGATCATATTTTATACTTTATTGAGGTGCAATAGAGGACTGCCCCGGGCGAGGACTTTTACGGGTTATTGATGTCATCCGAAGTTGTGACAAATATGGGGCATAAAGCATTTTGCAAGATTATCTGAGGGAACGCTTTGATGGGTCAGAGGAATTGCTCTTCTACTTCTTCCTAGAATAGCGGAGAAGTTTTCATCCTGCAAGTCCTGCAACTATCATCATCCTCATGAAGAATCTTGATAATTTCTACGGATAGAAGATAAACCATCGCGCTGGTCAAACTGACATTAGAAACATATATAATACTATTTTAAGGGTGGTCAACACGTTTTCAATCTAGGCCTTAGTTTAGGCGTTAGCAAGCCATGTGCGATTGTCAATGCGCCAATGAGCTCTTCAAGAAAAATAGGTTTATAAATTTAGTGTTTAGAGATGGCTTTCGCGTTCGGTATAACTAAGTATTGTTCGCTATAATGTAATTGGATGGGTGATCGATAAAATTATCTTGAGTTCCCCCGTGCTTTCGAAGGCACATTAAGCCGTTGTTCCCGGCTGCAGTCCTTAGTATTCACCAATTTGCACTGGGCCTGCGTGATGGGTTATGGGCTATTCTCCATATATTCTTCCTCCATACGGAGGCTGCCCCAGCTGTGGAGACATAAAAGAGCTAGTGATGATGATGACGATACTAATTTTTAATGCTAACTGAGACTCAGAGACGTCAATTAACGATAATGAATACTGAATGTCAAAAAATGACAATTCAAAACTAGTCTCTATTCTTGTCAGGTCTAAATTTAAATGAAAATTTTTGACATTAAGTATTCATTAAAGTTATTTGACGTCTCTGAGTGCGGCAGTAAGTAGCAATATTACCACCACGCTATTGTTGTTTACAATTCCAATAATGTGGCAAGTTTACAGAGCTAATACTACTACTCTATCGCTACACAATATGCTACGTAATATTGTGTAGCGATAGAGTAGTGCTACGCAATCTAGTATAATAGAGTAATATGCAAGATTGCGTAGCACTGCACAGATAATATTACTGATTATGAGCATTTCTCCACCATACTCTTCGGCTGCAGATATCGGTATTTCTAATAAAGTATTATAACGCGACAGAAGGCAAAGATATACTTAAATTGTCACAAGATAAATTCCTACTGACAAAAACCTATTCTTGCAAGACGACAAAAAATACCCCAGACAAAGAATAACAAGAAGCAAACAAATCAAAGAAGAATTCCCTTGTCAATCGTCCAAAGGGTTACAAACGAAGACTCTGCAATCAGATCATATAATAGATATATTTCCTCCGCCGGGGTGACTCTAACATGATATACTGCGGATAAATCGGTCGAAACGACCCTCTCGGGTGTGTTTACGAATCGACACGGGCCGAAAGGACCGGAAGGTTTTTTCTGCGAAATTGTATCGGCGTGAGAGGGTTAGCATGTACAGTCGAAGTCGTGTGTGCTGTGAGTTTCTTATTTCAACGTCGTGTAGAATAAATGTTTGATAAAATATTACTGGTCGCGTGGTGACGGCAGAGCAGATAGAAAAATAGATAAAAAACTTCAAATTTGGAATACCCAAAGAGGGTTGGTGTCAGGCAGGCGGCCGGCTATAGAACCTAAGCCTAAGCCTTGAGCAGTATATGGATTGGATTGATTGGAGTGATGTCATCCCAATCGCCCTGTCCGTTCATGGGTCTGTTGATATGCTCCTTTCTCTCTTTCTTCGTCTTCGTCTCTTTTCTCTACATTCATTCATCACTATATCATCTTTATCGTGTGATGAATGATATGAATCAAAAGAGAGTGGATGGCTTGATGTCGTATGACCGATATAAATGGAAGAGGAAACATACTGCGTCGACCACAGATAAACGAGGAACAGTAGGCCTATTCGCTAACTTTTTTTGACAGTTGAAAGTGATGATCACCGAACTATTTACTTATCCATTACTGTTTTCACAGGCCTAGTGTCACAATAGCGTTATAGTAAAGTAGTAATGGATCAGTAAATAGTTCAGTTATTATCACTCTCAAGTGTCAAAAAAAATTAGCGAATAGGCCTACAGAGCAGGAATAAGAGTAGTGATGACAAAGCAATGTGAACATTTTATACTGTCACACTCTTTTATATTGTCAGCAATACACCACGTACCCATGACTGACCCCATTGGGTGTCTGCAGAAAAGAATATACAGCGAATCCACGCCGTCTACGCTAGGATTACGACAACCCACCCCTCATTCTGGATCATAATTATTTTAATATGCAAATAATGATAATAAAATTTTCGCTTTTGTTTGAGTCCGGATTATTGGGTTACGGTTAATTATATTTAGAAGTGAAGGGCCCTAGGTTGCTTAGTCTTAATTCGTATTTATGCTTGCGCGCTTTTTTTGTGCATATTTTACCTTTGCCGCGGTGTGTTTTTGAATTTAGACGGGTCACGGTTTTAGACGAAGTTATGCAATAATTCGTTGTAGGAGTTTATTTTTTGTTACAGACAGATAAACTCTTGACCTTCATCTCACCTGATGGTAAGTGGTGGGTTAAGGCCATTCTCCCTCAAAAAAAAAAATGTATAAGAGCATTAAGTGGAATACGCAGCAGAGACTCTTGTAGGCCTATTTTAAAAAAAAATAATATATTAAACCTAACATGTTTATACATTTCAGAAATGTGCTTATTTGTAAAAAACTACCCTAGTTTCTTTACTCAATTTAGCCAGATAAAGGTAAATGTTCGAAATTGCAGACAAAATGTGCTAGCTAATCCAAGATGTAACTTAACTCTATTTAAGACAAATGCATATTACATGGCTATTAAAGTCTATAATAAGCTGCCCGCAGGGATCAGGAACTTACCAATGAATAATAATAAATTTAAAAACAATTTAAACCGCTGGCTTATTGACAAAAATTTTTACTCAATAAAAGAATATTTAGAACATAAGGAATAAGTGTGAAAATCTGACATAAATACCATTGTTATGTGACATAAATACCATTGTTATGTACCATAATCTATGACTGTCTGTACATATTTTGACTTCTTATTTTTAGATTTAATTGATTTGAAAAATGACATAGAAATAATTTTAATTGTGACATTTAATGATTTATATTGGATACGGACTTTAAATGCATTGTTATTATGCTAAAATTATATTTAATTAATATGTGAATAATAATAAAATTTTAACTTCTCAATTCCAAATTCTGGAAACATTTGCATGCCTACTAAAATTAAGGTATGATACTGATGATCAAACTGTAACCTATTTTACATTGTATTTTACCATCAATATGTAACTCAGTATTTAAGCAAATAAAGATTTCTATTCTATTCTATTCCCTATATTCTTCCATTCTTAGGGAAGGCATGTGCTTTAGCAGTGTGAGGACATTATAGGGCTGGTGATGAATGAATGAATAGATCTACTATTCACAATCGTGTGAAGGTTAGAAAAGGAGGGCATAGAGAAAACACATTTTCACTAACGAATAACATCGAAACCAAAGACATCTATTATTATCTAGTGAAACCGCAAAGCATTTTTTTTTCTTTTATTTTAATTAGGAACTTTTATCATGACGATATGTCAGTTCCATCATAGCCTAATCTTTGACATTTTTACACTTAATACATGATTGACCTATACACAGAGCGGCAGTCATTGACGACCTAGTTTAAGGACAATGTTACTGACCATGATAGCAGCTTTAGATGTTGGTTCTGCCAAGATCTGCTGTATCACCCCAACGTCATATGATTTAAGGTTAAAATAAGTCATCAATGCTTGTCGCTCCGCTTGATTTCTAACACATTCCACTAACAAGTGATGCCCATCTTCGATCACCACGCAAGTGTCACAATTCGGAGACTCCTTCTTCTTCATTAGATGTGCAAACTTGTTTGTTGGAAAGTGTCCTGAACGTAATCTGTGAAGCAATACAATGTAAGCAAAGCATTAATAAATAGGTACTAGAAGGACCGTTCAGGTACTAGAAGGACATTAATTACATTAGAATATAAATTAGCACGATCGTAGTATAGAGAAAAAATTCGACCGCTGCCACGCAATTTAGATCTCTAACACGAGACGGTACAGTTGAGAATTGCTTGTTGTGTTAATAACTCGCAGAGGATAGAGGTGAATCCGTTTGATCATTTTGTGTTAATTAAGTCTCATAGGGTTTGAATATAAAAATGTAGATTTTATAAGGGTTAATAAAATGTAGGTGCCGTGTGGTGACGGCGGAGAATAATACAATTGTCACCACCCCTGCCTTCTTGTGGGCGTCGTACAAGGCGACTAAGGATAAACACAGCGACGAGTAATGGGCATTCCTCTTTTGCCACCTAGCAATATACTGCTATTGAATGACGGCCGCCTTGGTCGAATGCTCAGATTGCTGGGTATTGGCCAAGAGGTCCCGGGTTCGAATCCTGGTAGGGGCAAACTTTGTGATGACCACAAATGTTTGTTTCCGAGTCATGGTTGTATATATGTTTATGTAGTATATTTTCAACATTTATATACATAATTATATTAAAAATATGTCCGTCATCTAGTATCCATAACACAAGTGCTTAGGCTACTTACTTTGGGCTAGATGATAGGTGTGAGTGTAAAAATATTTATTTATTATTATTGTTATTTATTGATGTGCCCAATACATGGCAATAGACTCACCAACTATTCATCATCACCTGCACTTTAACGTCCCCACTGCTGGCGCACAGGCATTCGCTATGGATGGAAGAATATAGGGAGAATGGGCCATAACCCACCACGCTGTCCCAGTGCGGATTGATGGCTACTAACGACTGCAGATGTAACCGGGACCACTGTTTAACGTGCCTTCCGAAGCACGGAGGAACTCGAGATAATATGTTTTTTTCACGCATCCCATGACTGTGTGTTTAATTTACCTCTGCTTCGGGGATGTAGGCGAGATTATGTATGTATGTAAAACAAATAAATATTGACAACAACAAGCGAGCGAATTTGAAAGTCATTACAAAAAGGCCAGGCAAGAGTACCCCAAACCGACGGGCATGCATGAAGAGATTAATGAGATTGGATGAATTCTGCTTTGCCGTCACCACGCCGCGCCGTGTGGTGACGGCAGATCTCTCCCGCGGGTGTCGTACAAGGCGACTAACGCACTCAGAGACGTCAATTAACTTTAATGAGCATAGACCATAGACCCAGCAAGAATAGCGACTAGTTTTGATTGTCATGTTTTGACGAAAAGTACTCATTATCGTTATTTGAAGTCTCTGAGTGCGGCAGTAAGAGTTGAAACAGTGATGATTAATGGCCAGCAGCGTTCCTCTCCTTGCAAAGTACTGCGACTTTTGTGCTCGATAAATGACAATAGGCTCGCTACATATTACATGGGCGATTAATTGGCGAAACGTGGGTGTTATTTACCTCTGCCTACCCCTTCTACATGTATGAAGCAAGTATGTAAGAAAAAAAAGAAGTGATCTCTGCCCACCCCTGTGGGAGAAACGCGTGACATATGTAATTGTATGTAAGTGTATGTACAAGCGAGCAATTGCAATCACTATTAGCCGAATCTCAAATGAAAACAGAACAGCACCGGCATAATTGCTCAGTGGTCGATTCGACGGCCCCGTGGTCGTTCCCAATTACAGGGTGCTCGTAAAGCCGGCCCTCAGATATAAAACAGCCTGTATAATGCTGTATCGATGGCGGTGCGACATTCAATTTGTGTTGTTCGCCGTTTGTAGTGGCCAAGGGTGCGTTTATACCTCAAGAGTCTTCAATAGTCCCTCAACGATACCGTGATGGATAAATGAATAAATAAATAATAAATAAATATTTTTACACTCACACCTATCATCTAGCCCAAAGTAAGTAGCCTAAGCACTTGTGTTATGGATACTAGATGAAGGACATATTTTTATTATAATTATGTATATAAATGTTGAAAATATACTACATAAACCATGACTCGGAAACAAATATTTGTGGTCATCACCCCCTACCAGGATTCGAACCCGGGACCTCTTGGCCAATACCCAGCAATCTGAGCATTCGACCAAGGCGGTCGTTATATGATTGATTTGAGTCAAAAGGGAGTAGAGGCTAGATGACGTCTGACCGATATGAATGGAAGAGGAACATACTGCGCCGACCCCAGATAGACTGGGAACAGGGAACTGGGAACAGGGCAGGGAGAAGGAGATCCCGTGGTATTTTTTCAATGATCGTCGTCCTACCCCGTTGTCAGGTTACCCCTCCCCCCCAGCCTGGCTAGCATGACCACTGAAACACGATATGATATAGCTATTTATCGCTTTAAACTGTAAAATATCATTGGACATTTGACAATTGAAAGCGATAAATGACTATATCTTTATTTTAAAGCCAATCCATAGTGCTCAAAGTTTTGGCTTACGTTTTACGCCTGCCTGAAACCAACCCTCTTTGGGTATGCTGTTGTTGGTAGTTTGCTCTCCATCATTCGGGTGCCACAAGGTGTTTATTGGTATACACCGGGCAATCTCCCATAGTCGACTTTTACGACACCCATGAGATGAGTCGGGGCTGGCACATTTTACATTGTTTTTTCGCTCCCAAGCCAGCATGAGAATACTCTTACAGTATGCTAGTGTGGTCTATATACCACGCGAGCCACGTTTTCACGTCACATCCCCTGATCGCCGTGTGTAAACCGACCCCCGTAAAGGGCAAGCAGTTAACACTGGATCGCTCCATCAAAATGGCGCGACCGATAAACTATGATTGTCCGTTCGCATCGGCCGAGGTCGGGGCCAATTGCCCGTGAAATCGTCTAACCAAGCGGAAAATACGACAGGACCGTGTGCCTTTTCGTTAATGCAATGAGCCGGAGAGGACGTAGGTAGACTCACATTTCCAATTGTTGGTAGCACCAAGCAAAAACTAAATTTAAAACTATTGGTTTGTCTATGGGTGACTTGGGTCGCGGCCATTTTCTTCTTCTTACTTTGCCACCAACTGTTGTACTGACAGTGTGCAGTGCAGTGCAGTAAAATATTTGAATTTAGAAATTTTCATGCAACCTATTTCAATTTGTTAAAAACTCAGACTCGGAACCTTCTTGGTGTACTTTTTTGTAATTTGCTTTGCGCGCGCCATTTTCTTTTCACGACATAAATTTGTTAAAACCTAGGAGTTCCGTGACGGTCAATCAGCTGGGCGTCAATCTTGCTTTAAAAATTTTGATCGTCTACAATGCTTGCTTGATGCTTGAGTCAAGCATTTAAAAGCTTTTTAGGTTTGCTTGATTTGTTTACGCTAGCAACGGAACAAAAACATACAGAAAATCAACGTGCTTGACTAAAGCTTATTGACCGTCTCGGAACTCCATTAGGGACGGTAATTTTTATTAGGTACTTACAGGTGTGTCTGGATGAATTTTGCGGGTGTGGCTGGGTGGATGGGTGGGTGTTGGAAGTGTGACTGGGTGAATGGGTGTCTTGTGGGTGTGTCTGGGTGATTAGATATTTTGTGGGTCTTTCTGGGTGAATGGGTGTTTTGTGGGTGTTTCTGGGTGAATGGGTGTTTTTTGGGTGTTTCTGGGTGGGTGTTGAGAGTGTGTTTGGGTTAATGGGAGGGTGTTGAGGAAGTTTCTGGGTGAAAACAGAAACTGTTGTGATTGTATTTTTTTTTGTATTTTGCAATTTCCTCGTTGGGGGGGATGAAAAGTTACGTGTTGCACTCGAGTGCAAAGATTTTTCACCTTGTGCTCTTTTGATTCCCTCGCTATCGCTCAGTCATCAAAATTGAGCACGCGGTTAAAAAACAACTTTGCACTCACCCTACAACAAATAACTATACTTCCACGATCAATCTCCACTCCAATTCCACATTTTTGATTCTCCCAACCAGCGGCTGCAACATCTACAGCCCACACCAATTTTGAGGCGAAGTAGCTCCCACGATGTTGTAAATCCATAAGCAATCTATCTATCTTACTTATCATTCTTATCATTTAACGATGGTCGGCCAAGAGACCCAGGTTCGAATCCTGGCAGGGGCGAAAGTTTGTCAAACACAAACACTTAATTTTCTTCTCTAGGGCCAGCGTGATGGGTTGTGGCCCATTCTCCCTAATACTCTTCCATCCACAAGAAAGGCCTGTGCCCATGTGTCCCATTCTGGGACATTAATGGGCCTGTTGTATTTAGTTTAAGGTTTTATTCTGTTGATATTTAGAAAAGCAACTATGACAATGTTGCCGTGTGGTATGGGATATGGGACCTAACCTAATTTGCGAAAAGTTTCATTCACCACTTTTAGCCACGTACGGGGATATAGGCGTGATTTATGTATGTAATGTAATATGACAGTAAGAAGTGTCACATGACAGTCTGAATGAATGGCAACACCAGAAATGTAATAGTATAATTTACTGCTCGCTCTCCTAGCATGACTCTTGAGTGATGATGTTGAAGGTCAGGTCAAGAAGGGTCTACTGCCCAATCATTCATGAAGCAGTTAATAAATAATTCACAACATCACAGCCCACTACATCCGTCCCGCTCCCCCGGCAGGAATGGGCAGTAAAAAGCAGCACTATTCGTCACGCGCCATCCCCATCGTTCTCTTTATCGCGAGCGCGGAGAAAAAATTGCGAGCGCGGACAAGTTCCTGACCATAAATTCATTAGACAGCGACGACATTTTTTTAAACTCACGTCCGAGTTAGCCTTGGAACGGATAGAAGCGGCACTGGAAAATTATTGTCCGAATTCAAGCTCCGTTCCTCTTATGCCACCTAGCAATGGACTGCGGGTTTCCGTGCCCGATAAATGGTAATAGGCTCGCCACATTATAGGGGACCTAACTTAAGTTCTTTGCATACGGAACGAGATAATACCCCGGACGAAACGGGGACGTGACTGTCTCTCTCAAAAACGCCCCGTGAGCGCAACGGTCACCAATTAGGTTAGGTCCCATTTAATAGGTGCGCTCCTATTGCCATTTATCGGGCATGAAAATCGCAGTATATTGCTAGGTGGCATTAGAGGAACGCTGCTGCTATTATTCATTGCTTGTACAACACCCACGGGAGAGAGAGTAGTGACAATTGTATTCTGCTCTGCCGTCACCAAATGGTATTTTTTTCATTGTAATATTTTTCTAACTTTTATAACAGTTGAATTAACAACAAATAATACAGTTCACTGTCTGTTCAGATTAATAGTTCAAGCTAACAAAATTCAAATACCTAAAATGTCACTACAAAGATAATTGTGATTAGAAAATGTTCTAAAAATTATGATCTTGATGAACGAACTATCTTAAACTATAACACTACCTATAGACTATAACATAACATTATAACTATAATTCTTAGAACTTTTTCGAACCAAAATTATTTTCGTTCTAATATTTTTCTAACATTTATACAAAAATAATAAAGTGTCCCTGTCTGAGCGTCCCCAGTCTTCACATCCGGCGAGATGAGAGAGCGGTTAAAAAACGCACCACCCACTATATCATAATTTATTTATTCTGATGACCTCCCTTGCCCGGCCCCGTTTTTCCAGCAGCTAATATATATATTACGTTTTGAAAATATCCCTCTTGTACAATGTGTTTCAGTTCTAATTTGCAACATGGTGGTGTTTTTATCTTTCTGTTTTTTGTCCTTTTCGGGGGTAATTAAAAATATTATAGGTATTTATTGCTACGGCGGGCCGTTTGGACTGTTTATGCCGACCCCTAATCGTTCCATGTTTACATTAATTAGTGATACTTTAGCTGTTCCGCGGGTTTATTGCCCAAATAAATTTTGGCTCTGAACGAGGAATATGTAATTGAGCTTTTTTTTTAATATTTAAGACGCATTTCTCCCCAGATAACGGCGACTGGGCCTGTTAAGTGGAACATTAGCCTATTGTTGTCCATAATTCAACGTTTCATTCGCGGAATACATTAAGGCAGTTGTAATTAAGCAACTTCTAAATGGAGCTTCGGTCTGTATATTAACAAAAAGTAATTTATGATAAACAGCTGAACTATTGACAGTATCTGAATATTGACAATTGAACCATATCAAAAAAGTACAGCCAATACTACCTTATGGTACCACAAAATGTCGTCAGAAAAGTTACTTATCCCAAGAATAACATAATGGAACCACATATATGATTTTCATGTCTCCAGTTAGCTGCTTTTTTCAACATTATTCTTAAAATACATAAATTACGCCTCATTACCCCAAAGAGGTAGGGGTACCCATATAATAAGGGACGAGCCTATTGCCATCTCAAGGGCACACAAATCGCAGTATAATAATAGGTGGTAAAAGAGGAAAGCTCCTCCATAACTCATTGTTACGTCACCGGAGTCGCCTTGAACGACACCCGCAGGAGTGATAGGGGGTGGTGACAATTGTAGTCACCACAACATAATTATTTTTTTTCACATAATTGACTTGTCTCCTCTGGTTTTTCTCTAAGAGTTTATATTAATTGACTTACAATGCATAGCTTTTATGCCATAAAAGTAGACTCAAATAATTCCATAATATAGGTTACATTATTTAAAAAATACACTTATAACTGTCTTATAATCTCCAATCGATTTTAAACCATAACTAGATTGAGGTAAATCACTTTATAATGTACATTTCTCTCATGAGTAAATAAAATGTGAGGGTTAGTGTCATTATCCCATTGACTCATACACAGAGAGTGAATGAGTGGTGATCGACAATTTTCTCTCCCCTCTATCAATTCTCTATATCTCATTCTCTCTCTGTTGCTCTGCCACAGGATAAGATCTACCAGTTCTTTTGGTACCTCTCAAACTCTGTGTGCTATATTTGTAATAATACCTCTAGTTAATTAATAACGAATCGAGCGTTATATTGCAAGTAAACACAGAGTGTGTTAAAACTGAAGGCGTCGGACGCTGGCTGGTTTGATTGCACCCAACGGCTATTACTGACTATCTCGTACGCTGTGCTAGCGCGCACTGTTGCGGTTGATACTTGGGATATTGATAAATTTTATAATATAACCAACCGAAGGGTAGTAATATCATACAACATGGTCGACGGAGTTTTCTCTGACACGTTTAGTAACTGCGCTTGGTAACGAAGTACTGACCTCAACGCATTCGATTCTTTGGTATCGAATGCGTTGAGGTCAGCACTTCGTGGGCGGATCTGGGTGTGGGTTTTGGAGACCTATTATAGACGGCTGCGCACTCCCCCATTCCCCCTTGGACACAGAGTTCTCGATGTCTAGCGTCTTGACGATTCATACGATCAGCAACGGCAACACCAACAATTTGTTTATTTGATTTCGAACACTTTTACATACATACATAAATCGCGCCTATATCTCCGAAGGGGTAGGCAGAGGTGATCTAGCACCCTTTTACAATGATTATTAATTCAACATTAGAAAATTATCACAAAGAAAATTGTGGTGGAGTAAAAGTTCAGAAAAATGTGGTACCTATACGCATCTGCCCGGAATGCAAAAACCGCGGTGACATTTACAATGATTGCAGGCCCCTGTGTAATAGAAACATATCGTCGAGTATCAACTCCTCTCGCCTCAACTGCCTAGTATGCAGACTCGTGACCCAAATGTTGTGATAGCTCCCAATAACAGCCGGGGGCGGCCAATTATTGCTGTTATTAATTAAGGCACCTGCCCTCAGCCGAAGTTAGACCTTCTTCGGGGGCGTGTAGACTTTCAGGTGTAATAGATTGATGTGAAACCGCAACTTGTAATTGCGATATTGGGGATTATTTCATGTGGTGACGGCAGAATAGAATACAATTGTCACCACACCAAGTCTCTCCCGTGGGTGTCGTACAAGGCGACTAAGGATAAATCAGTGATGAGGAATGGGCATCAGCGTTCCTCTTGCACCACCTAGCAATATACTGCGACTTTTGTGCCCGATAAATGGCAATAGGCTCGCCACCTATTACATGGGACCTGACAATTGGCGAAACGTGGGTGCTAGTTCTCGTCTGCCTACCCCTTTATAGGCGTAATTTATGTATGTATGTATGTAGGGATTATTCCCATGGTACAACCCTGGGGTCATTTACTCATTGTCGGCTACGATTGGACAGCTTACATACATATGGCCGCGGTCATAAAATGTAAACCAGTTTTGAAATTCGATTCTTTATCACACTTTTTTCACTTAAGTCAAAAATGCCATATTAAGTTACATATTACCTTTTAAAAGTTATTATGCAAAATGAAACACCAAGAATAACAAAGAGAATTTACAGAGGTTTATGATGGTGAAACTCATTTCTTTAATTGTTGAAATAACATTTTAGATCAAAAGCCATGATGTTATATAAATATAATATCATTGATCAATAGTTATTGTTTGAACGTCATTTAGACAAGAGCAAAATTTTAAGAAAGAACTTTTTCTAACAAAGCTTGATAGCAGTCAGCCCATCTGTTGCTATTAATTTCCAAGAGCGATTGATTGTCAATTCATTAGAAAAAAGATAATCTGTTGTCAATCAAATTATTATGAAATAGACATTTAGAACTTGTGACCTAAATGTGTGCATGCAATTGTGATCCTTAAGATGGTAAACATTTTCTGTCTCCGACTGTACATACTTAGATCATACATAAATCATAAATTTCCCCGAAGGGGTAGGCAGAGGTGAATTAACACCCACGTTTCCCCAATTATGTTAGGTCCCATGTGATAGGTGGCGAGCTTATTGCCATTTATCGGGCACGGAAATTGCAGTACATTGCTAGGTGGTATAAGAGGAATGCTGCTGCCCATTACTCATTGCTATCTTTACCGTTAGTCGCCTTGTACGACACCCACGGGAGAGATGTGACAATTGTATTCTACTCTGCCGTCATCACACAGCTACATTTCACAACATCTAGAAATATCTTGAAAGTACCGGAGAATGAATGGTTTGCTCAGTAGCCTATGATTAGACTTTTAGTCATCACCACCACCATAATATCATCACTAAGGGTAAAGGCAGTGATGAGTAATGAGCAGCATCATTCCTCACATACCATCTAGCAATATACTGCGATTTATTTGCCCGATATAAGGCTATAGGCTCGCCACCTATTACATGGGACCTAACTTAATTGGTCAAAAATGGGTGTTAATTCTCCTCTGCCTTCGGGGATATAGGCGTGATTTATGTACGAGTATGTATATTATAACGCTGGTGAGTTTTTTGTTTGGTTGAACGCGTAAATCTCAGGAACTACTGATTCAAATTGATTTTTGTTGTTGTTGTATAGTTCGTTTATCGATATCATCATGCTACGACCATTGAGCATCAATTGAAAATGTTGCAAAAACTGGAGAAAATTGCTATTTTCCGACACTTACGCGAACATAGTCGCGGGCACAGCTAGTAAATGCATAAAATACAAAAGTTGAAAGCAAAGAAGACATCCGAGGCCAGTGGAGCGAGCGAGCCAGTCAGCCGTGAAGCGATTAAAAAATTTAGCGTTATCTCAGAAAAATGGCCGCGGAGTGAAATCGAGTTGAGAGATCATCGGAGCGGCGGAAGGGTTGAGCTGCGGGAGTGTTCGTTTCTTAATAGAGCGACTAGAGCAGTTTGGGGTTGGTTTCCTGTATCTGTATTCTGAATAATACAATTATACAATTGTCACCACCCCAAATCTCTCCCGTGGGTGTCGTACAAGGCGACTAAGGATAAATCAGTGATGAGGAATGGGCAGCAGCGTTCCTCTTATACCACCTAGCATATTAGCAATAGTACTGCTACTTTTGTGCCCGATAAACGGCAATAGGCTCGCCACCTATTACGCGGGACTTGTCATAGTTGGCGAAACGTGGGTGCTAGTTCATCTCTGCCTACCCCTTCGGGGATATAGGCGTGATTTATGTATGTATGTATTTTGACTATGACCTAAAGAGGGTTGGTGTCAGGCAGGCGGCCGGCTGTAAAACCTAAGCTAAATAAATTGAAGAGGAAACATTCTGCGCCGACCCCAGATAGACTGGGAACTGGGCAAGGGGAAGAGAGTGACTGTGACCTCTTCACCTACCAATTGGGATCGCGATCTCCGCATAGTAGCACCTTCAAAGCGTGTGGTGACGGCAGAGTAGAATACAATTGTCACCGCCCCAAATCTCTCCCGTGGGTGTCGTACAAGGCGACTAAGGAGAAATCAGTGATGAGGAATGGGCAGCGGCGTTCCTCTTATACCAACTAGCAATGTACCTCCTGCGACTTTTGTGCCCGATAGATAGCAATAGGCTCGCCACCTATTACATGGGACCTAACTTAATTGGCGAAACGTGGGTGCTAGTTCACCTCTGCCTACCCCTTCGGGGATATAGGCGTGATTTATGTATGTATGTATGTAACACCTTCAAAGCGACCTTACGTTTTCAGACGTCGACCGGGACCAATTAAAGCCTCTAAGTGCTCGTCGTGTTTAGAATATTTTTACACTCTGTACCAACAATCCGTCGTTGATAAGAAAAGTTGGAAGGCGGACCTTAAAATGACGCATAATGATTTGTGGATGTCGATGAACAAGTAAGAAAGGATCGCAGCAAGTGGCAAGAAGTGATCTCTGCCTACCCTGTGGGACAAAGGCGTGATATATGTATGTATGCATGATGATCTCAGTTCCTATGTTAGAGTCTGATAGGTCTGCGCGTGGTCAAAATTGGAACTAAAGTTGTACATACATACATACATAATTCACGCCAATATCCCCGAAGGGGTAGGCAGAGGTGAACTAGCACCCACGCTTTGCCAATGAGGCTAGGTCCCATGTAATAGGTGGCGAGCCTATTGCCATTTATCGGGTTGTTGTGTAACTAAAGTTGTGTCTGCTATTTAGTTTGTCTAGGAGTGTCAATGTTAGCGAGCAGCGCGCAGACTTATCTGGGGTGCACTCTATCTGGGGTCGGCGCAATCGGATCTACTACGTTACGTCTACGACAGACGACAGGTGTTGCTACGACGTAGCATATCTCTGGTTATTCTACGGCGTAGTGTAACTTAGCATAAGTATAATGGTTGGTTCTGTGCCGATAGAATTCCGTGGTTCGCAAAGCCAGAGTGGCGGGTGATGGCCAATTATCTCTATATATTTCCAGTCATAGGGAAGGCCTGTGCACCAGCAGAAACATTAAAGGGCTGGTGATGATATGAAGGTACACACTTCTACCCATTCCTCATCACCCCGCGGAAGAGCTTGTGGTGGTGACAGTTGCTTTCTGCTCTACCATCACCACACGCAAATAAATATTATAATTTTAATAATTGTTATCGTCTCTGAGATTTAACATAAATTATCGGTATAAGCGACGTGGAAAGCGTCATTTTATCACACCTAATGGATGCAATGCGACCCTTTGACATCGACTAACGTATTTAAATTCATAGTCTTATGAAGTTAGCCGGAGGGGGGAGTGGGGGGAGATCGAGGCGTGACTGTACACTTTTTGGCTTCGGTTAAGCCGGATCGCCACTAAAGGAACGGTAACGGGAAAGGTGATAACTGGAAAATTACGAATTCGTAATTTTTTATTTTGAATGTAGTTTGAAACTGAAATAATAATAATTATTTATTTATTTTATTTCTTTTCATAATTTTTTATTTTAATTATTATTTCGTTGAGTTTCTGTGAAATAATAAATAGATAGTAATGAATTTAATGAAATGAGTAGAAACAACAAGCTAGTATATTAATACTAGCTGATCGGGCAAAAGTTATTTTGTCGGGGGGGCCTAAAAAATTACATACTTACCTATTCTCAGACCCATCAAATATCCACTCAAAGGAGATGTTCCAAAATGGCCCATATATTTGTACACAATATAAAAAATTTTTGAAAAAAATTTTGATTTTGGGAAAATTGAAAATAATTATGAATAATGTATAGTTTAATTAAATTACATACATCTGTAAGTAGGTACCAATCTAATGTCAAAGAAAATACGTACGTCAATGTTATAAAGTTACATCTTCCTTCCGCCATGACGGTAGACTAGGCTGTTGTTTTGCAATCTAGGTCAAAACATAAGTACAACAAGCCAAAACACAGAGCTTAAAAAATAGGAAAAAAGGGATTTTATAAAAACTTAAAAACTATTTTGTAAATTATTGCCTACATTTTGAATAACTGTACAAATGAGGGAACAAACTCCTTTCATTAAAATCGTTCCAGTTTTCGGAGGAGTTCAATAACAAATACTGTGACTGTGTTTTATATATTAGATCTAAATTTAACGTCCGCTTTAACTAAAATTCAATTCCATCATTTCATTTCTAAATCGATATCAAGCCTATAAGACACGCGCATTAGCATTATCAGTTGACAGTTTTTTATTATACACTTTTATTAAGTTATTATCAGTGTTAATAATGAAGCAATAATTTCAGTTTCAATTTTACAGCCTTCCCGTCTAACTACATACACGTCTAAAAGCCTTTTTGTCATTTCATACCTACTGTAAAAAAGTACAAAAATATTTTATCCCCAAAAATGTACTTATCTCACTTTACCCCGCTGTCCCTCCTCAGAAGGAGTTAAAATGCTATAGTTCGTGCCTCGGCATAAATTAGCGACAGCAACTCGCCTCCAAGAAACCGCCGCGCATATTATCGCCATTTCGCTTAAGATCAACGAAATATTCCCCACATTAATATTCATACAGTGACCGCAAAAATTGAGCAAAGTTTCGATTGGCCGTTCTGCTGGGGAGCGGCCGTCTTGTTTAGTGTTGTTTTTGTAGGAAACATCAATGTTTTTATTCATTCGTAATCAATATTAAATCATAATTTATTTATTTTGTGGTGAACGAAAACGCACATCTTCTTCAGCTTCTTCTCCAGGCAATCTGGGGTCGGCGCAGTATGTTTCCGCTTCCATTCATATCGGTCAGACGTCAACAAGCCATCCACTCCCTTTTGATTAATATCATCCATCACACCGGAAAGTGATTAATGAATAGAAAAGAGACGAATGGACTATGTCGAGAGACCGACCAACGGAGAGAGTGACTGGAATGACAACATTCCAATCCATACCCCTCAAAGTTTTGGCTTAGGTTTTACAGCCGGCCGCCTGCCTGACACCAACCTTCTTTGAGTATGCTGTTGTTGGTGGTTTGCCCCTCACCATTCCGGTGCCTCAAGGTGCTTACACTGGGCAATCTCCCTTAGTCGATTTTTACGACACCCATTGGGATGAGTCGGGACTGTAAAATTCTACACTCCCAGGCCAGCGTACATTAAGATAACATACAAACATAAATCACGCCTACTTGTCAGAGTTTAATTAACACCCACGTTTCGCTAATTATGTTTGATCTCATTTAATAAGTGGCGAGCCTATTGACATCTAATGGCAGTATATTGCTAGGTAGTATGAAAGGAACGCTGCTGCTCATTACTGTCTCAACTTTAGTCGCCTTATACGACACCCGCGGGAGAGATTGGGGGTGGTGACAATTGAGTGTAAGAAATCTTTATTTCATTTTTATAAGAGCTCATGAAAGCATTTAGAGCTCGGATAGTTTTGTTTTTAGACCAACTCGTGTGAAATGTGAAAATGTACGACAAGGTTTAGAATTCAATGAATTTATTTTACATTAAATATTCATTAAAGTTAATTCGACATCTCTGAGTGCGGCACTAAGTAATGCTTATCCTGATTTGGATATATGTATTTCACAACAGTTTTTAAAAAATATATATATTTATGTAAGTGTCCTTATTAGACCAAACATTTGGTAGATGGGTAGGTCTGGATTGGGTAGATGAGTAGCCACTGTATTCTGTACTCAGCTCTTACTAGACTTAAGAACCATATTACTTGTCCTTAATATACAAATAAAAAAAAGGAAAACAAATGTCTGTATTTATATCAAATGTCTGTTAGCTTAAGAAATTCTCCCAATAAACCCCAGTACACTCTCAAATACAGTTACCACTCCATCGGACACGACTTCTCATAATTAACCCGCACTAAGAACGGTCGGCACGCGATAGATCGATACATAAACAGTTTGCGAACAGTTGTAGGTACACTCGGACGCATTTTCTTTTACGATCGGCGGCCTGTTTACGTGGTTGCAAAGATATGGCCGATCGGCGGAGCTACGAAGCTTATCGGCGGGAGAAGGTGGCACTTTTAAAAATATAAATAAATACATACTAATTATCAGAAAGTACTTTGTGGGGCTTGGGTGGGTTTTGGAGACCTATCATTACAGACTGAGGCATGCTGCGCACCTCCCCCATCTTTTGGACACACGGGTTCTCGATATCTAGCGTCTTGATGATTCATAAGTGTATTGTAATCATACCAGATATGAATAAACGAATTTTTGACTGTGTGGTTAGAAAACCATATTTTTTTTGTGATAATTTTTCTAACATTTATTTAATGTTAAATTAAATAAATAATACATTAATCACGTTGGCAGTGTGGTGACGGGCAACTCCGATTTAGGTGCCCGATAAATGGCAATATTATTTCATGGGACCTACTTGGTTAAGGCTAGATGATAGGTGTGAGTGTAAGAAATATTTATTTATATTTAATAACAATATGTGAACAATATTTTAAACTTAAACTTACGCCGCGTGGTGACGGCAGAGTAGAATACAATTGTCACCACCCCAAATCTCTCCCGTGGGTGTCGTACAACGCGACTAAGGATAAATCAGTGATGAGAAATGGGCAGCAGCGATCCTCTTATACCACCTAACAATGTATCTACTGCGACTTTTGTGCCCGATAAATGGCAATAGGCTCGCCACCTATTACATGGGATCTTACATAATTGGCGAAACGTGGGTGCTAGTTCACCTCTGCCTACCCCTTCGGGGATATAGTCGTGATTTATGTATGTATGTATGTATTTTAAACTTTCGCGTTGCATCATTAATCTTGTATAATGAAATTGGGTCTATACGCGATATGTTTACAATGTTTAATGCGCGTATAGACCCAAATTCATTATACCAGATTAATATGTGAACAAACATCGAGAAAGTAGCGGAGAGACGAGTTGGAAGCATACAAACTGCAAGATTTGGACGGAACGCTCGAGATGAAGAGATGCGGGTTAGGCTTTTGCCCAGCAGTGGGATTAAAAAAAATATATAAATGTGGTCAGAATTAACGCCTCCAAAACTCTATAGATTCACGCATCGATCTCCACAAAGCTAATAGCGATTCCGTAATAGTAGGCGGGTAGCCCGGGTCGTAAAGGACCCGGCTGTTTATTGAGCGCTATCGGCTAATGTATGTTGCGTGGGTCACAGCGACCCAGGGAATCAATTTGGGCCGAAGAAAGGGAACAAATAATGATGTCTTCTCGGGAAAACCGATTGGGCTAGGTTATAGGCATGATGACAAATTTTGAAAAACTACACCTTGTTGTATTTACGTGTCTCCTTTACCCAAAATAAATTATATTTTTGTAAAACTTCCGATTTTTAATGAAAAAACATGTTTTTAATATTGCAATATAAAATTTCCGCCAAAACGCCAATATAGCAATGGCGTCCATGTGACGTCACTATCTCGTAAAAATGACAGTTTCGCTATTAGACTAGTGATGTTGATTGGCAAATAAAATGTCAAAATGGAGATAACGAAATATTGACGTCACGCGTCGTTTTAGCAAATATGGCGGATTGGTAAGTTTTGTGTTTTTATTTTTATAAAATAAATATAAATCACAAGTATAATCTGATAACAAATGACTATTAACGAGTCTCCATATCCTAATTTATTATTATAAATCATTACTTCACTGATTCTTTGTAAGTGTCATCATCCCTATTGCGTTGTCCGCCCAAGTGGTGATGTGAGACTTTTCTCAGTTACACAGTTCGATAGGCTTTGGTGGAATGGTCAAATTGTTACCCGCCAAGAGATTAGGGCTCTAATGACACCCGAATACAGAAACGCTACTCAATTTTCGAGCACTTCTTAAAATGGTAAGTGGACAGTAGATGTCAGAATTGGTGTGGAAAAAACTCGATTTTGACAATACTTAAATGTTAGGCAGGACTCAAACTTTGAGTAGCGTTTCTGTACTCTTTATTGACCGCTATTGGTTAATGTACGTTTCATGGGCCACTGCGACCCAGGGAATCAATTTGGGTCGAAAAAAAGACATCACTATTTGTTACCTTTCGTAACAAATAATGATGACTTTTCGGGAAAACCTTAGCTGGGACTAATCGCGTTGTCCCGTGGTGATGTGAGACTTGTCTCAGTTATACACGCACTAACTGTCGGTTTGATTGGAGTTGGTGGAATGGTCATTGACGGCTGATTACAAGATTAGAAGCCACGTGACCAATCTATCCGAGCACATTGTATAAAAATGACGTATACAGGGAAAACAGCTTCGCGACCGTCTTGCCAAATGTAAATGAATAAGTTGTCAAAAATTGACGTTTGTATTCTATGCGTTTGAATAGTTTTGCCACTTGGCTAGGGGGGCAGGTCCTGGGTTCAAATCCTGGTAGGGACAAATTTTGTAACGAACACAGATATTTTTGCATATAAGCTACTTACTTTGGGCTAGATAGTGTAAGAAATAAATATTTATTTGTGGATTCTTAGTAATAGGGTCCCGTTTAACCCTTTGGGTGCGGAATCCTAAAAACGTGCCAAATGCTGGTACAAATACTAATTATCTATCTACGGTTATCTTGGTCTCCATTTCCTGTCCATTCCTTGTGATAGATCAAATCATACCATACAAAGATAAAACAAGCTCAATTTCGTATTAGTGCACCAAAGTTATGGCGCATAACCATCCCATACCACCACCAACTAATCACAATATTACTACCGATATCGCGAAAATGAAAGGACGCGTTACACACAGGCGTTTCGATAGTAAAATGTTAGTGAGAATTACTAAGAAAAAATGCCTGAAATTTTTCGATATACATAATTATTGTCAGTAAAATTAAATCTTTTTAGTAATTGATTTTTCGACTTGTTACTGATTTACATTACTTTTGTGGAGTGGCATTTTCAAGCGGACAAAGGAAGGTGGGCATACTGCCTAAAATAAAATACATTATTGATTAATTAATGGTTTCTTAAGAGGACTAATGAGAATATAAAATCCCCATTTGTCACCTAGGGTGTATGGAAACACAGAGTACCTGGTTTAGGCAGCATGCTAAGTTTATTATATTCATAATTATGTATAAAATACACAAGTACGACGACTAGGTTGTAGTTTCATTGAAAGTACTTAATTTAACTATTTATTTATTTATTATTTATTTATTAATTATTATTAACCTCAAGTTTATGCAAGTTTTAATTACTTTTTGTTAACTTAATTTATCGTCACTGTGATTATAATTGATCACAAATTGATCACTCATCAGTTTCTCACTAACTATTATTATATATTATTAGCTTTGTACTAGTTTGTGATGAGAAAAATAAAGTTATTATTATTATAAAGTTGAACCCCAACGGCCCGGTGTAAACACAGCAAGGGTGTATGTATAGCCCATAATAATTATGAGTTATAATCATAAAATATGAGGTGACATTATTTTTATTTTGCCATAAACATCACGATGAGCCTTTACTGCACCGATAGGGTATTGATGGTCATCTAATTTAGATTATGAGTGCTACTTGGGGGAGAAATTAAGCAATGATTGGTCTTTTATGGTAACGTTGGTTAGTTAAATTTACACCAGAATTGATCAGAACTTTAACTAAGTATTGTTACATATAGGTGTACACGTATCTATATTTATATCAGAAAATATTAACACTGAATATATTAAGCCGTGTGTGACGGCAGGGTGGAATAGAATTGTCACCACCCCAAATCTCTGCCGTGGGTGTCGTACAAGGCGACTAAGGGATGAATCAATGATGAGGAATGGGCAGCATCGTTCCTGTTATACCACCTAGCAATGTATGTACTGCGACTTCTTTGCCCGATGTATGGCAATAGGCTCGCCACCTTTTACATGGGACCTAACGTAATTGGCGAAGCGTGGGTGCTGGTTCACCTCTGCTTACCCTTTTGGGGATATAGGCGTGATTTATGTGTACCTATATAATATTTTTATACCTATTTCGCATTAAGTAGTCTAGACAATATTTATCGGTCACCCATCCAAAGACGGTCTAACTTTGAGCGCCACCTAGCTCCTCATATAACAGCGACTAAAGTCAACATTTCAATCAAGCCCCCAGGTCTCTAGCTAGACAAACCAACCCTTCATCATAAAGCTGCAAGCAAAAGCCAATTGCCCGTCGCAGATTTTGTTCTACACGGTGCACACGCTAACATGCCGCCGACAGTACCCAGGCGGTCACAATGCAAACAAAAGAACGACCCGCGGCGAACAAATCTTAATCTTAGCATTCATTACGACGAAATGGCGAACCTGAATTTATTCTAGGCTACCTTCCCTCCGCCGCTTATTATTCGCGAGTAGCTTCACTCTCCTTGTAGAGCATGAAATTTTTTTAAGTTTTCTTTTTTATGCTACACATTGTGGATTGGCCAGCAGTGGGATCTTACAGGCTGATAAATAAAAATAAACATGCTAAACAGCTAGGCTTCATCTCACCTGGAATAGAGCTTCACCTGGAACCCTCAACCTCAGAGGGGCTTATCACAAATTGCTATCTTATTACAAATTGTTGACACAGAAATATTGTTAACAGCAGCTTCCTGAATGCTTCCTTGCTGGCCTGTGAGCGAAATTCTTTTCATTTGCTTCGATCCTTACATACCTAATTCTTTTGGGTACTGTTTTTCTTTGTAATATCATCCTTTTGCCTATACTAATACTCTTTTTCCAATTGATCTTTACTTTGATCTTACTTTACTTTACAGCGGCCGTGGTCGGGGCCCAGTCTCCCCGTGATCACGGCCGCTGTAAAGTGATAAAGTGAAACGTCGGGTTAAATAATAACACCTGAATATACGCGAGTCTAATCCGTAAAAGTTGTTTATTTCTCAATTAAAAGTCAAAATAATATTTGTGACTGTAGAAGTTGGGAGGTGGTGGCAATCGAAAAAGATTCACAAAGAATTTTGTTTATGGCTTGAGTATTTTATTTTATTTACTCTTTCATTCTCTCTCTTTCATTTGTTACCGAAAAACATTGTGACTCGAGCGGAAATCGAACCCCGAACCACCGCGTCCCGTCCACTGAGCCACACACGCGCCCCAGCACAATACACCTGTACCGGCGATTTACCGCGGAGAATATTACCAGATTGGCCGGAGGCGTTTTTAATTTTCGCCGGGATCACTTCGCCGCTTTTTTTTTTGCACAGTTCAAGAGCAATTTTTTTTATTGATTAACTTCGAGATATTCGCGGCGAGATAAGATAAGAATGTTTGGGCCTCTTCAAGTTTGAGTTTTTGGCGAATGGCCCTTTGGATTAAGACAAAATTATGACGTAGCCCGCGTTAACTTTATCGCAGGCTTTATCGCGTGATACGAAAGCGCAGTTAAATTTAACCGTTTACATGCGTAAGTCATTTGAATGTTACAAAAAAAGAGGGAGTGGTGAGAAGAGAAAATTTGGAAAAATCATGGTCCTGATACATGTGCGAGGACTTGCGATTGCGTAACCTAAGCAATGTTCGCTAAGGCTGGTTACTAGATGGGTGACCAAAAATTGATTATATCTAGTTCCTCCGATTTGGAAGACGCGTTAAGCCGTTGCTCCCGGCTGCATCTACACACATACATACATAAATCACGCCAATATCCCCGAAGGGTTAGTCAGAGGTGTTTTAAACACCCACTCTTCGCCAATAATGTTAGATCTCATGTAATAGGTGGCTAGCCTATTGCCATTTATACATACATATATACATAAATCACGCCTATATCCCCGAAGGGGTAGGCAGAGGTGAATTAACACCCACTTTTCGCCAATTATGTTCGGTCCCATGGAACAGGTGGCGAGCCTATTGCCATTTATCGGACACGGAAATCGGAGTACATTGCTAGGTGGTCTAAGAGGAATACAGCTGCCCACTACTCATTGCTGTTTTAACCCTTAGTCGCCTTGTTCGACACCCGCGGGAGATATGGGGGTGGTGACGATTGTATTCTGCTCTGCCGTCACACCACACGGCGAAAATGTAGTTTCAAATAATCAATCCATCCACTAGAATCCTTCTTTGTTCGGAGTACGTTAACACTCGATTTACCCTGAGCTCCATGAGTATTATACAGGCTGTTCGATAAAGTGGACCATTACCTACGTCGCGTGCACGAATTAATGTTGATTTTATTCTGCATCCTGTATATAGAAGGCCATTCGGAATGTTTATTGTTTATATTCGATGAGTGTACCAATTTATTTGAAGGGTTATTTATTTGTATCGTGGCTGTTGGCTGTGGGAAAACCAATTAGTGTGAGGTTCTCTACAAGCAATATTATACTCAAATAGTGTTAGTGTCCTTTAATGTCCCCACTGCTGGGGCTCGGGCCGTCCCTATGGATGGAAGAATATAGGGATATTGGGCCATAACCCACCACGCTGACCCAGTGCGGGTTGGTGAGTATTACCGACCGCATATGCAGCCGGAACCAGCGGCTTAACGCGCCTTCCGAAGCACGGAGGAGCTAGAGATAATAAATTTATGGTCACCCATCCAATGCTCGGCCTTAGCGAGCATCACTTAGTTTACGCAATCGCAGACCGAGCGCGCTATGCCACTATGCTAGCGCTTCTTAATAAATATCTCTTTGAATATTGGGTTAGGGTCGGTGTCAGGCAGTAAAACCTAAAAACCTTGAGCAAAAAAAAGCAAAAACATTCCAAGGCATAATAATATTATATCCTTGGAATGTGGTCTTCCGAATCACTCTTTTCGTTCCTTGGTCTCTTTCCGATGTGAGTAATGAAATGAGATAAGACGTCAGAGCAGAATACAATTGCACCACACCTATCTCTCCCGCGGGTGTCGTATAAGGCGACTAAAGGTTATGTGAGCGATGAGTAATGGGTGAGCGGTACTCGTATACCACCTGGCAATATACTGCCATTTGCGTGCCCGATAGGCTCGTATGGGATCTAACATATTAATTAGCCAATTCTAATTCACCTATGTCTAAATCATATATTATGTATGTAGGGGTTTGAACGCCAAACTTAGCCCTCTCTTTTACCCAATTTTAGCCTCTTTTGAGTTTCGTCGATTCGACGCTAGTTCAAAGAATATCTTGTTCATAATTCATCAGTGCAAGAATTGAACGAACATCTTCAATCTAACCTAAGAAAAGGGGTTTCTTGGTCCGACCACATGATTAAATAAACGGAACAGAGTGACAGCTTCTCCACTGGCTGTATGAGCGTGAACCGGTTTTTTTCCACTCTCGCCAAGCAGCCAGTAGACAAGCTGCCACTCTGTTCCGTTTATTTACTCATGTGGTCCGACGGTAGTTAACAGTTACAGAAAATCGATCTGTCCGCGTAACGGGTAGGCCCCAAAATCGATTGAGGGTGTAGTGGATAGCGTTCTGCGTCCACAACTACTCAGGGAACACGTGTAAACGTTGGCAACAGACCCCGCTAATGGCTGGCAGTCTCTTAGTTTTTATTGTTCCTAAGCGATGTGTTTTCCTTATTGCTTCGCCAGGCCGATAGGTTCGGCCGAACGCAAGATTTGCTCCCAGTTAATGTTATAGGCTGTTGGGACTAGTTGGGAGTAAGTGGGACAGTATCCTTGTAATATTAATCGAGGGCCCTGTTCGATATTGCCATTTTATGGATGTAGTCGGAGGCAAACAGTGTAATAGTATGTCCTTTTGGTCGCCAGATTGAAAACTTGCAGAAATCTTCATCTTCATTAGCCTTTTAGAAGTCTTTATGTCAAAGTCAAAGTCAAAATTCGTTTATCCATATCTGGTACGATTACAATACACTTATGAATCGTCAAGAGCTCCCACGCTTGCTAGAGGCGCTCGCCTGCGATTGCGTGAGCTAAGCGATGTTCGCTAAGGCTAGTCAATGAACGGGTGACTAAAAAAATAATATCTCTAGTTCCTTCGTGTATACGACTTTGTGGCACGTTAAGCCGCTAGTACCGGCTGCATCTGTAGTCGTTAATATCATCAATCCGCACTGGGCCACCGTGGTGGGTTATGGCCCAATCTCCCTATATTCTTCCATCTAGCTAGTAATAATAATCTATAACATTGAAATAAATCTGAAATTCACACATTTCACCATAAAATATCATGAAACAAGCTTACCCAATCAATTTGCATATTTATTATTGTCATCACATAAGCGTTAAATCATCGCAACGGCAGTCAATCAGCTGCGGTGTGGTTTAATTAATTACGCTTTGGGAGATTTAATTGCGATTGGGTTAATTTACTAATTAATGCGACGACGACCAAAATAACTTTCTGTAATAAAATAATGCATCGTTTATATTACATACATACATCACGCCTTGTTCGCACAGGGGTAGGCAGATATGACTTCTTTACACTTGCTACGATCCTTACATACTTCTTTCGCTTCATCCAATCTCATTAATTTTAACTTTTTTTTAATAGACTTTCAATTTGATTATGAAAGAGCCGGCTAGGCTTTTCTTTATTAGCTTCTGGCTAATAAACATGGTTTGGTGACGTAGAACGAATGAGAGAAAGGAGTTTAACAACCCTTTTGTTAAACTCCTCTCTCTCATTCGTTCTACGTCACCAAACCATGCGAGGATCCTTTTCTTAATTCTTGTCGTTAATACTTCTTTCATTGACTCTGTCGTTGATTCATCATCATCATCATCACCACTAGCCCTTTAATGTCCCCACTGCTAGGGCACGGGCCATCTCTATGGATGGAAGAATGTAGGGAGATTGGGCCATAACCCACAACGCTGGCCCAGTGCGAGTTGGTACAGATGCAGCCGGGAGCAGCGGCTTAACGTGCCTTCCGATGCACGGAGGAACTCGTAATAAAAAATTTATTGTCACCAATCCAATGGCCGACCTTAGCCAATCGCAAGGCAAGCGCGCTGCCACTGCGCTATCTCAGTTCTACATACACATACATACATAAATCACGCCTATATCCCCGAAGGGATAGGCAGAGGTGAACTAGCACCCACGTTTCGCCAACTATGTCAAGTCCCATGTAATAGGTGACGAACCTATTGCCATTTATCGGACACGAAAGTCGCTGTACATTTCTAGCCTAGGTGGTATAAGAAGAACGCTGCTGCCCATTCCTAATCACTGATTTTTCCTTAGTCGTCTTGTACGACACCCACGGGAGAGATTTGGGGTGGTGACGATTGTATTCTACTCTGCCGTCACCACACGGCTCAGTCCTACAGTCGTTAATCCGCACTAAATAGAACAGGTCATAGCCGAACACGGGCCAGCATGTTCTGCTATGACCTGTTCTCCCTGTAATAATATGCTTTCGTCTATAAGGGAAGGCGAGAGTGGGGTCATTGTGGCAAGTGATGCTTCTACGCTACATTTTGTGATCCCCGTTATCCATACAAACAAAACTTATCTCTTTTTTTAGTTTTGGTTAGCCTCGCGTGCTATTGATTGTACCTCATCAATCAACGCGACCAAACAAATTAAAGTACTTAAGTGGGAGCGCTCAGCAAACAGGAAAACAGGAGAGGAATTAGGAATCAATAAGATGGACAGACATTATGCTAGATTTATTGGTTCCGCCTCTTATTAGCTGAGGAGACTGCCTCTGGAATGTAGAGCTAAGACGCTTTAGACAGGAGCAATTTTGTAATTAAATAATTACAAGCTAAGCAATATTATGTCGATCAGTCCAATTCGTAGGTAAGAAGTGTCCGATGTAAAAGGGGGTAAGTATGTTTATTGTCAATTTTCGGACATGTAAATCGCAGTATATTGCTAGGTTGTATTAGGGGAGCTTGCTTGCGCAGAGGCATATAGCGCGTTTGGCCTGTGATTGCGTAAACTAAGCAATGTCGCTAAGACCAGTCATTGGATAGGTGACTAAATTTTTATCTCGAGTTCCTCCGTGCTTCGGAAGGCACGTTAAGCCGTAGGTCCCGGGTGCAACTGCAGTCGTTAATACCCACCGACTCGCACTGGGTCAGCGTTGTGGGTTATGGCACAATCTCCCTATATTCTTCCATCCACGAGTGGATTTAAAAATTTGCCGGTGTTTGCTGACCAAAATCACGCAGAGCGACGCCAAACGCATTGCAAGATCTCTAGTATATTATTGGATAATATCAATTAACTAAGCTGCAAAATAATAATAAATCATTTATTTTTTTACATTTATTAAAAGCAAAATTAATAGAAGTAAAAAATTCTGCTAACTTCACAATTATTATTGTCATGTCTAATGTCAATGCCATTGGTAGCTCTATGCGGAGTCTAATATACAAAAGTCTGTGAGAATGCGACAAAGTATCGGTGTATAAAAACCAAATGTCGGCGGACAGTCGCCTCTTTCCACGTTTAATATACTCCATGGTACAGTCGTTCTCACAACTGTTATAGTTTCTTGTTTTGTAATTTTATTATTAAAACAAATCAATAGATTATAATCGGAGATTTGATACTCGGATGGATATTTAATTAAGGTATTTTTTGGCTGACAAATTAGAAGTGTTTACTTTTATTATGTGTGTAGGTACCTATATGATTTTTGAAAATTATTGAAAATTAATGAAAATGATTTCGCTAATTATGCTAGGTAGCTAAGCCTATTGCCATGTATTTGGTAAAAGAGAAACGCTGCTGACCGTTACTCATAGCTGTCGCACCCCTTTTTAGTCACCACGTAAGACACTCGCGGAAATATTGGAGCCTACCTACTCCACACGGCTAACTTTAGGTGATGGATCAGAAAATGTTTCTGGCCACGGTTTAACGCACTTAAAAACACCTTCTTTCTATACCGCACCCATAGAACAAAAGTGCAGAGACCCAGCCTATACCAACCTAAGGCCTATACACAACACCTGAGTGTGTATAGGCCTTAGGTCTGCCGCCTGAGTATGAAAGGAGTGAGATTTGTAACAGAGCTGTTAAGGCTAGTGCGTGCATCCGTCACTTCTGCTATTGATAGCAGACAAAAAAATCAGCGAAACCACTTCCCGCCGCGCCAGTACCGAACATATGTCACGGCGGCCCACGACAAAATAAATAAATACCGCGAATTCCGAAGTGACCATCGCAGCGTACCAATAAAGCCAGACTGCCGTCCGGGGCTAAATAAATATTGCACGACGCAACATTTGTGTCCCGGTACCAACTTCCTTCTGGGATTGGATCGTATTTTCGGCAAGTACGGCTGGCACATTTATTTTTATGTATTTAGTGTGGGCCTAGGGTTTTATTGCTGAGCTCTGTGGTTCAGTTGTCGTGGCCGTGTCGTTTCGAACGCTACATAGGCCTAGCACGAGATGTGGACAAAATCTCTCTCCACCACTTGGCCGTGTGGTGACGGCAGAGTAGAATACAATTGTCACCACCCCAAATCTCTCCCGTGGGTATCGTACAAGGCGACTAAGGATAAAACAGTGATGAGAAATGGGCAGCGTTTCTCATAAACTACCTAGCAATGTACTGCGACTTTTGTGCCCGATAGATGGCAATAGGCTAGCCACCTATTACATGGGACCTAACTTATTTGGCGAAAATTGGGTTTTAATTCACCTCTGCCTACCCCTTCGGTGATATAGGCGTGATTTATGTATGTATGTATGCGTAACAGAAATAACGCACACCCTAAACTTCTACCCAGATGCTAACTACCATATAAAACTGTGGTGATGTCAAAAAATCAAAATTGTAAGAATATTTCTTGATATTTCTATACATTATGCTTTTCTGTACTTAGTATTTGTATGTATAGTACTTAGTATTTGGCCGCGTGGTGACGGCAGAGTAGAATACAATTGTCACCACCCCAAACCTCTCCCGTGGGTGTCGTAGAAGGCGACTAAGGATAAATCAGTGATGAGGAATGGGCACCTAGCAAAGTACTGCGACTTTTGTGCCCGATAAATGGCAATAGGCTCGCCACCTATTACATGGGACCTAGCCTAATTGGCGAAGCGTGGGTGCTGGTTCACCTCTGCCTACCCCTTCGGGGATATTGGCGTGAATTATGTATGTATGTATGTATGTATTTGTATGGGGGGAAGAAAACAAATATTGGAAAATTTCGATTATTTAGTAGCCCATAGTATTTAGATGACTGGTGTGTTCGCAAGGGTAGTATTGTGCGTTATTTCCGTTACATGTTGTATTTATTTAGTTTGATCCAGTATTTAGTGTACTGCCTTAATTCGATACCAGTGCTTGGACTATGAATCACACACGAAGGTCGTACTATCAGCATACCTAACGACACAACGCGGCATACCGAAGACAGGGCGGTAAATCGACAAAGGTCCCTGTCTGCAGTGGTATCAGTAAAAATATATACTTCCCCAATAGAAGATAAGAACTATGAATGCAACTGTCTGTGGAATTCCTCAGATTCTTGCATTAAGGTAGCGAGCGGGGTAAGCGAGTGCGGAAAGGGACTTTTTGGAGAAATATGACAGGGAAGCCCTTGCACTTTATCTCACCTGATGCTAAGTGACGATCTGAGGGGCTACTCTTTAAATTAATTGGAATCGGTTTAGTGTTGCCATCTCTTTCAAACGTTGATATCATACCTAATGAGTGAGAGTGACTGGTAGACTAAGACGATTGCAATCGGCTTGCAGAGTTAGGTCGTAGGGCCGTCATAATTTGTACATTTTTATGACACACCTGACCATAAAGTGGACTTTTCCGCCCTCTACATTTCACTTCCTGGTCAAGCGTGACATAAAACTATGATATAACATCGGGCGATAAAAATAAAACCTCAGTTTGCTTGTACTTGCGATCTGAGAAGTTCTTTGTTGTATCGCCCTTGGTATTTAATCCACTAATAGGTTCGCCACCTATTACATTGGACTGACTGGCGAAAAGTAGGTGCTTAATACACCTCTGCCTACCCCTTCGGGGATATAGGCGTGATTTATGTATGTATGTTATTTATTTCTAGCTCAGGCATATTGTTACATTTTTACCTAAGTATACATACTCATATTATTTTTAACTATAGTTAACTGTTTTACTGCCGCACTCAGAGACGTCATTTATGAGTATAAAATTTTTCATTCAAATCTAGACTATAGACCCGGCAAGAATTGCGACTAGTTTTGAATTGTCATTTTTTGACGTTAAGTACACATTAACGTTATTTGACGTCTCTGAGTGCGGCAGTTAGTCCTAAGTTTTTGTTAGTAAGATTATTATTATATATTAATTGCTGAAATAAAGCCGCCTCCACACCAGCCGGCGAGCAGGCCGCAGTAAATCAATCGCTGGCATTGGTACAGTCAGTGCACCGATCGTTGCATGTTCGCGATCGGTCGCGTGTCGATCGGGCCCGATACCCGCCGAGTGGCCGACTACTTCTTTTGTTTTATCACAGTGCTCGTACATATTTCGAGGGGAATTAGTTCTTACAGTCACTCTCGATCGCGATCCGAGGGGAATTAGTTCTTAGGCGGCCCGTGCAGTCACTCTCGATCGCGATCCGATGGGAATTAGTTCTTAGGCGGCCCGTACAAAGTCACTCTCAATCGCGATCAATGATCACGATCCAGATCTTTTGTGTACCAGCCGCCAATCTACTTCGTACACAATCTAGAACGAGATCATTGATTTTGATCCACGGATCGCCATCGAGATTGACTGTGTAAGGGCCGCCTTACAATGTTTGTTTGCCATAGTCATGCACGATGCAGTCCTTATTTTACACACTGTAGCACTGTTAGTTCTACGTAAATTGTGTACGGGCGGGCCGCCTAAGAACTAACTTACGATGAATGTTACGTAACTAGATGTATATTAAGTATGCATGTGATCTATCCATGTGATTGTGTGAAAGATGATATGAGGAAGAGAGGAGTTCATGCGGAGCTCACGTCCAATAGAAGCGAGTGGAAAAAGAAGACAAAATGTTGTGCCGGTCCTACTTAGAGCTGGATAAGGGCAGGGAGACGAAGAAGAAGGTTTACTAATCTTAATACCAGCTCTGGTACCTAAATATTTTTTTTTTCACACTCACACCTATCATCTAGCCCAAAGTAAGTAGCCTAAGCACTTGTGCTATGGATACTGATGACGGACATATTTTTTATTATAATTATGTATATAAATGTTGAAAATATACTACATAAACATATACACAACCATGACTCGGAAACAAACATTTGTGGTCATCACAAAGTTTGCCCCTACCAGGATTCGAACCCGGGACCTCTTGGCCAATACCCAGCAATCTGAGCATTCGACCAAGGCGGCCGTCATCTACCTAATACTGAACCAGCATTTCCAGACGTTCTACAAGACCTTATACATCCATTCCGCTTCAACAAACCAATGTTTTATTGCTTATAAACTGCGATTTCTGTAAAATCCACCGCTGTGATATTCTATTTCAGTTTTACGATTGGCTTAATCAATTTTCCCGATCACGCTAGTTCGTTTAGTGGCGGTTTTCGTGTTTATTTAACTTAACCTCGATGATTATCAAAAGAGCCGTGTAGTGACGGCAGAGAAGAAAACAATTGTCACCATCACAGAAGAGAGAAAGAGGTCTGTTCTCACCCCATCTCTCCCGTGGGTGTCGTACAAGGCGACTGTAATGTATGAATGGCCAGCTAGAATCTTTTAACTCTTTGCTAATATTGTTCTGTGTCATAGTCATGTGCATTTCAAAATACTTATGTCAGTCTAGAAATATACGTTCTATCGACAAGACGTTGTATATTATTTCCGATGTAGTATTAAGGAATACCAGGCCGGATATTTCTCAGCGACTAAGGGTAAAAAAAAGACATCAATGAGTAATGAGCAGCAGCATTCCTCTTGTACCACCTAGCAATATATTGCGATACTACTTATTTACTATATAGTATTTATTTACAATCGTATTATTGGTGTTTAAGTTCTTCATTTAATAATTCTCATTTCATTATTGATGCATCGCCATACTCTCTATTCGTGTTCTCTCTTTCCTGTGCATCCAAAGGTTGTCTGGACGAGATAGCTCGTAGCGATAAGACCGCCCATTGTACAATCATTAAACTTAATGTCATTAGCCTTAGGATCAAAATGTTGATGTATATATATAATAAAGTATATTCTATTCTAATCTATTCTACTACTCAAGTTTGACTTGGGTTTTACGGCGAGGCAAGGAGATAGTGGCTACAGGGAGGCCCAGAAATAGCATTACTATAGTCCGACAACTTTGTGCACGACCATCCTGCGGTATGGTGGCGGAGACGGGGGCGCTCTGGATGTTGGCGGGGGTGGGTGATGCGGGGAGGAGGGTCTCTCCGCATCTCCCGCCCCCGCTGGCATCTAGAGTGCCCCGTCCCCGTCACCGTCTAGTACAGCAGGAGGGTCGCGCACGAACTTGTCTGACTACAGTGATGTAAGGTGATTTCTGGTGTCGTGTCTGTGAGCGAAAGAAACTGTCGCCTTCAGAAAGTGGAGTAAGTACACTTAAATAGCTGTCGGGGTCACGTCGACACAGGCGATGTGTCCGGGTGGCATGTCATACGCACGTTACTATGTCAAGGCCAGCACTGCATAGATGCAGTAAAAAGGGCATTCCTACTTTCAGCACTGGATGTAGAGGAGCTGGATGTGGCCGTTTTAATACCTTCAACGGTCGATCGCGATCGATAGTTTCAGTTGCTTTTTGAGTCGATCTCGAGAAGAAAAATCCGATATAGAACTATTAGTACACATTTGTTTAGTCCCCACATAACTTTTTTTTATCATACTTTCCTTTGATAAGATACCTGGGGGCCTACCGCCTAACTCGATTGCTAAAGAAAAAGCTATAGTTTATGACGTCATGCTGTCATTTTGCACCAAATGTACCAAAACTATCAGCGATAGCTTTGAACGAATAATCACCTAATGATTTTGTATGAATTTGGCACAAAATCCGTACCGCCTAAAAATTCAGGATGGCTGCTATAGCCGTCAGCAGTGCATTGCTTTATAGCAATCATCAGCAATCGAGTAAGGCGGTAGGCCCCCTAGAGTCGCTAAGATCGCATAAAATACATTCCAATTTCGAACTTCCTCTATATGTCTTAAACCGTGTTGGTGACGGCCGAGCAGATAGATTTCAATTGTCACCACCCCAAATCTCTTCCGCGGGTGTGATACAAGGCGACTAAGGGTTAAAACAGTGATGAGGAATCGGCCGCAGCGTTCCTCTTATACCACCTAGCAATGTCCTGCGTTTTTCGTACCCGATAAATGACAGTAGGCTCACCACCCTATTACATGAGACCTAACATAATTGGCGAAACGTGGGTGCTAGTTCACCTCTGCCTACTCTTCGGAGATATAGGCGTGATTTATGTATAGTATGTATGTATGAATCGTCCGAACCTACTTCAGATGTCTCATCTAGCACCCTCATATCTTCAGGACAGTTGTCTGTGGTAATGGCGTTGTATTAGGAAGGCTTTCGTGTCAGTAGATGGTTATTGGGAATTCTGCCCCACCTCCGTTCGTCGGGCTCACGCCCTCACTCACTTCGGTTGACCAGAATTCCCAATAACCATTATGTATGCTAGAATCCTCCGGAAGATCATGCAACAAATACTTCTAAACTGTTCGGCTGGAAGCACCGTAGTTAACTCCCTGCGAGCCCGTGGTAAGATCACGCACTGAACAGACTCCTAACAGGTGTTGGCTGAGAGAACCGTGGTAAGTATCCCTCTGCGAGCCCATGGTAAGATCACGCACCAACACCTTCTAAACTGTTCGGCTGGAAGCACCGTAGTTAACTCCCTGCGAGCCCGTGGTAAGATCACGCACCGAACAGACTCCTAAACTGTTCAGCTGGAAGCACCGCAGTAACTTCCTGCGAGCCCGTGGTAAGATCACGCACTGAACAGACTCCTAAACTGTTCAGCTGGAAGCACCGTGTTAGAGTAACTCCCTGCGAGCCCGTGGTAAGATCACGCACTGAACAGACTCCTAACAGGTGTTGGCTGAGAGAACCGTGGTAAGTATCCCTCTGCGAGCCCATGGTAAGATCACGCACCAACACCTTCTAAACTGTTCGGCTGGAAGCACCGTAGTTAACTCCCTGCGAGCCCGTGGTAAGATCACGCACCGAACAGACTCCTAAACTGTTCAGCTGGAAGCACCGCAGTAACTCCCTGCGAGCCCGTGGTAAGATCACGCACTGAACAGACTCCTAACAGGTGTTGGCTGAGAGAACCGTGGTAAGTATCCCTCTGCGAGCCCATGGTAAGATCACGCACCAACACCTTCTAAACTGTTCGGCTGGAAGCACCGTAGTTAACTCCCTGCGAGCCCGTGGTAAGATCACGCACCGAACAGACTCCTAAACTGTTCAGCTGGAAGCACCGCAGTAACTTCCTGCGAGCCCGTGGTAAGATCACGCACTGAACAGACTCCTAAACTGTTCAGCTGGAAGCACCGTGTTAGAGTAACTCCCTGCGAGCCCGTGGTAAGATCACGCACTGAACAGACTCCTAACAGGTGTTGGCTGAGAGAACCGTGGTAAGTATCCCTCTGCGAGCCCATGGTAAGATCACGCACCAACACCTTCTAAACTGTTCGGCTGGAAGCACCGTAGTTAACTCCCTGCGAGCCCGTGGTAAGATCACGCACCGAACAGACTCCTAAACTGTTCAGCTGGAAGCACCGCAGTAACTCCCTGCGAGCCCGTGGTAAGATCACGCACTGAACAGACTCCTAACAGGTGTTGGCTGAGAGAACCGTGGTAAGTATCCCTCTGCGAGCCCATGGTAAGATCACGCACCAACACCTTCTAAACTGTTCGGCTGGAAGCACCGTAGTTAACTCCCTGCGAGCCCGTGGTAAGATCACGCACCGAACAGACTCCTAAACTGTTCAGCTGGAAGCACCGCAGTAACTTCCTGCGAGCCCGTGGTAAGATCACGCACTGAACAGACTCCTAAACTGTTCAGCTGGAAGCACCGTGTTAGAGTAACTCCCTGCGAGCCCGTGGTAAGATCACGCACTGAACAGACTCCTAACAGGTGTTGGCTGAGAGAACCGTGGTAAGTATCCCTCTGCGAGCCCATGGTAAGATCACGCACCAACACCTTCTAAACTGTTCGGCTGGAAGCACCGTAGTTAACTCCCTGCGAGCCCGTGGTAAGATCACGCACCGAACAGACTCCTAAACTGTTCAGCTGGAAGCACCGCAGTAACTTCCTGCGAGCCCGTGGTAAGATCACGCACTGAACAGACTCCTAAACTGTTCAGCTGGAAGCACCGTGTTAGAGTAACTCCCTGCGAGCCCGTGGTAAGATCACGCACTGAACAGACTCCTAACTACCTAATATATCAAAACTGTACTAGCTTTCTAAATATCTCTCTTTCTCTCTCTCGCTCTAGAGACTTCATATACTTACTACTTATACTTACTTTTGTTACCTTTTTAGCAAAACCAACCATTAAAACCTTTAGCTATCACATACTAGGCAAACTTGTATGTGATCGCTTATTACCTTTTATTACCTTTTAATACCTTTTACTACCAAAACTTCGAGTACCTTAAGCTATCACATACAATAAGTAAACTGTATGTGATCGCTTATTACCTTTTATTACCTTTTAATACCTTTTACTACCAAAACTTCGAGTACCTTAAGCTATCACATACAATAAGTAAACTGTATGTGATTGCTTATTACCAAATAATCATACTATCTCTAAGGGAATGGGGAATATGGGGTAGCATTTTTTAATAAAATTTTACATTGTTATCGTGCATACTAAAATTCTACGTTTGCTGAACATCCCTGTTGTCTTGCAATGAGCAGGAACTCACTCTCTGACCTGAAATCAACAACAATAAAAAATATTACATTAATTGAAAACTTTTCCTCATAATGCCCTTTGTTGCAGTGGGATACTTACAAGTTACATAAAGCAAACACCTTGTCGTTGTAATCACCAACACCCAACTCCATTATCGAACAAGTATCCTAAAATTAAAAACATGTATTAACTTTTATTACTAGCTAAAAATAAATAGATAATAATATGTCAATTTCATAATCATAATAATTATGCACTTTAATATATTCATTAGGAATAAAGAGGTTAGTGTGTCGCCTTTTTGGGGAAAACTTGGAGTAAGCGTTTGGGGCTCTATGAGAATTCAATAAAACTAACAAATAATTTTTTCTGCTTAAATCGTTAGGTAAAGTTGTAATAATTTTTGGGTCTTTAAATTTTTGAGATTTTTTTTCCAATTGCTAATTTTAACAAGTTAGTATCATCGACCCAATAAATGCATTTTATTAACCTTTGACTCATAATTTTCAAGAACATTTAAAAAATAACAAAATATATAAATCTTTGAAATAAATTACCTTGGTAAATATGCATTTTATGAAAATAGTTTATATGATGTATATTGGTCTAATAGATGTCCTGAATCGATTGAGACCGAAAAAGAGGTTGTCTGTTCGTCGATTATTTTGTCGAAATTTGTTCCTTACCTTTATATTTAAAGTAATATGACAAAACTATTTAATCGTTATAGATTATATTACTACCACGTGTTGCATTTACAAAATTTATTAGCAATAAATAGTACATTAATACATTTTGATCAGTTTCAAAAATATACTATTCTGGATTTTGAAGTATGTCATTAGTTAATTTAAAGTAATATGATAAAACTATTTAATCGTTATAAATTATATAACTACCACGTGTTGCATTTACCAAATTTATTAGCAATAAATCGTACATTATTTTGATCAGTTTCAAAAATATACTATTCTGGATTTTGAAGTATGTAATTAGTTAATTTAAAGTAATATGATAAAACTATTTAATCGTTATAAATTATATAACTACCACGTGTTCCATTTACCAAATTTATTAGCAATAAATCGTACATTATTTTGATCAGTTTCAAAAATATACTATTCTGGATTTTGAAGTATGTAATTAGTTAATTTAAAGTAATATGATAAAACTATTTAATCGTTATAAATTATATAACTACCACGTGTTGCATTTACCAAATTTATTAGCAATAAATCGTACATTATTTTGATCAGTTTAAAATATATACTATTCTGGCTTTAAATTAATAAAAGATAGGTTTGATAGGAAAAAATTAAAATAAAGAATAATTCTTGAAATATATTTTTTTTATAACCAGAAATACCTAATTGGACAAAAAAAGTAAGCAGAAATAATTGTGAGCACTTACCTGATGTTATTTATAATATTTCACAATTTTCTTCGTTTATTGTAATTAACATTGAATAGAAAATGTTAATTATTAATACACTGAACACGCACGTGGTCGATAGCTAGTTGCCGAAGTCGTCGCCGTTCCCATTGCAATGGACGAGAACGTGGGAACAGAAACTCGAGCTTCGCTTGCACTCCCCCCGCGTTAAAGTCTGAGAGCTTAGCACTATTTTATCAACACATTAAAACATACCAATAAGTCAAATTATAATAAAATATGATACGTTAGTTTTCATAAACTAAATGCTCTTAAATAATAATGAAATATTTTTAAAATAAATATGAAAACAAAAAAAAATACAATTCTAATTATACCATTGTTTTCAGTCATAAATCTTTATTTTTCTGTCACAAACAAGAGCATATAATATTTTTTTTAGTTTTTTAATTGTTTCATGTTGTTATAATGGATTTTAATATGAAGGTCCTAATTATTTGAAAGAATATTGCTACTTACACAATAACCTTTAAAGCTAGCTCTCGAACTATAATAGTGATGTTAAAAATTTAATGTGTTCGATGGTGTTTTATATTTACTCGATATTCCAATACATAAGGGTTAAAGTTTATGCAATGTTTTCTTTTACTTACAACTAAATAAATATTGGGTAAAACATTGTTCCTGCGGTATTTTGTTACAAATTATTAGCTTTCAACTACTGGTACTAGTTTTATAACTAAACTATTTTAGTATTAGATATATTGTTAAACGATAGAGAGGAGCCCTCTCAACACAGATTGTTAAAGAGAGGACACCTTCAACAATCTGTAAAATTGTGATACCAAAAATACATTCATTACTTAAGTTAAAACAAAAATACCCCGGGATCATTTAACATTCACAAAATTGAAATAACATGTCTTGAAAGTTTTATATGTAAGTAAGTACATTGTATTGAAAAACGAATGAAAAAATCAATGTTTTTAATGGGCTTGATAATTTACGATATGAATCGATTTATAAATTAACTCGATGTTTATTTCTATTGGAACGTCCCTAAGCAATAAAACGCAATCATAGCGTTTTCGCAACCAGCCACTGCAGCTTAAATTACAATGTAGTAGAATTAATAAAATGTTACTTGTAATATGATGTATTATAAAATGTCTTATGTGCAGCTGTCAGTTTCAAACAAATAATTGTTCTATTTAAGTTTCAGCAAAGTTTGGATTCAGAATTAATGAGTCGTTCTATGCTATAATAGTAATGATTAAACACTGTTAAAATCTTAGCGACCTTATTCTATTTACAATAAGAGTCATAAAAATGATCAGATTTTCATAAAAAGTATTACTTTATGCTCTACTGATTTTGACTGATTTTATTTAATGATGACATCTACCTTTTTCAACATAAAAACACAACAATTGAGGAAATTTCGTTATTTCCACAATTCACTTCGGTGGTTCAACATAATCGTGACTCCATCATAGTACCCATCAGTACCCGCCAGTGCTCAACAGTCACCATCAGTTTCCATCAGTGTTTGATTCCATCAAAGATAATATAATTAAAATGTGCGTAAGTACTTTTAGTTTTTTTTCAATAATTTACTTATTTTCCACAGATGGATAGCAAGCATATCGTACACATGTGTTGTTGAGGATAGCACATAATGTCTATGTTATAGATTGTTATGAAAATTATTAATTATTTGTGTGTCAGTGTTTCAACTGTAAATGATACATGTATAAATATTTATTTTAACAGGTCTGACTCAGAGTTTGAATCCACCGTGTTCGAGGCGCCCGAAAAGAAAACCACTACGAAAAGGAAATCGGTTGCTGTCAAGAGTGCCAAGCCACGCATTCGCCGGACGTCGACCGAATCCACGTCATACGAGTCTGTCTCTGCTCAGAGGTACATAATCATATACTATACCATAGTTACATACATACTATCTCATTACATAGTTATTATAAACTGAAGTCCCTCACCCCGTTTTTTCTTAATAAAAACACTATTACAACTATGCTAATCTTAGAAAATAGTTCAATAAGAAATGTAATTTTTTATTAATATTATTAATCCATCAGGCAGCACCACCGGCTTGCCTGCGAGCCAATCCGTATACTTGTTTCTTACATTATTATCCTAAAATAATAGTATCTGTAAATAACAGTATTTACGCTAACATAATAAAATGAACTTAAACTATAAATATCTTTTTTTTTACAGAGTAAACAAGAAACCACGCACTGACTTGTTCAACATATTACGGTCAGAGGAGGTCGTCAGCAACCAACCTAAGCAGGGTGGAGTGTTGACGTCAAGCTTCTCTAGCCGGGTCTCAACTGGTACCTCTCGTCGGACTGCCGTGACAACTGGGGACTATGTTATAGACCTTAAGGTCTATAATAAACGTGACTATCTAACTAAGCCGATCGATGTTAGATACAAGGCTGCGTTAGTGTCCGTCCGACTACAGAGCGACGACCAATCACCATCGTGGGAAGCAGTTCAAGGCTTCCTGAGCCAAGCCTGGAAGGAGTTCGAGCTTTCTGAGCCCACGCACTACTCGGATAAAGTTAATTTTAAATAATTAAGTTCATTTTAATTAAATTTTTTATATATGCTTATTATTATTATTATTTTCCATATTGGTAGGTAGGTATTTTCAAACCACGTAATACTTATATTTTACTTAGGTAACTGATAATAATAGAATATTAAAGTATTTTGTGGTATTCAATAACATGCCTTTCTGTACGACGTGTAACATATCTGTACAGAATAAATCATGGGTGGGTCATTTGAGAAGTAAATTGCACAAGCAAAACAACCACTCAATAAAACATAGCGATGGTGTGGAAATTATAACATCCGCTTTTCGCAATCGTATAATAACTTATAAAATAGTAGCAATCAATGATTACCAACTAACGTCTGTTGATAGATTTTTTGATGAAATACATATCAAAATAAAGTCACTCCTAGATGAATTCCTTATTAAGCACATATGTGTGAAAGTCAATTTTGAACTATTTGCAACATTTCTGCAATTTAAAAATAATTCACAATCAATAAAATCCTTTGGGTCGAAAAATAAACTTTTGTACTTTAATTATAACTTCGAAAATTTTTATCTCGAAGTGGTTAATTATCTAAAAAAACGTATCGAAGAATTTGAGCACCGTGACAGCGGGTGGGCTTTTTTAAACAATTCACATGTTGAGATCAATCTAAATAAATACCAGCCACTCGGAGGTTCTAGTTTTATTGAATTGCCTAAATCAATTCAACTAAAAAAGGCATGTCTAAATATCAATAATAAAGATCAATACTGTTTTTTATGGTGTGTGTCGGCAGCTCTCTATCCAGCCAAAAAACACCCAGAAAGAGTTACATCTTATCCAAATACTTTTAAAATGTTTGATATTTCTGGAATGCGTTTTCCTGTCACTTTTCGCGACATACAGACTTTCGAAGGTAATAATTCGAATATTAAGTTTATAATATATGGCTTAAAAAATAATAAAACTATAATAGGTCCGCTGTATAAATCAGACTTTAATAAAGATGACAACAACAAAATTATACATTTGTTGTATCTCGATAATGGTAATACTGCACATTATTGTTTAATTAAAGATTGTTCCAGACTTTTTCGAAGCCAGGTTACTTCACATCACAGCAGGTTATATTTCTGTGATTTATGTCTTATATTTTTTAATACGCCACAAGAAGTTGATTATCATATATGTAGCGGTGTAGTGACGGTGCTACCTGAAAAAGGTTCAGTAATTCAATTTAAAAACTTCCATCGTAAACAAAACATACCTTTTTGTATCTACGCTGATTTCGAATCGATGCTACAAAGATCTGATGTTGACTGTACCGCCACTGGCAGCAACACGTCTACGTTACATCAACATATACCCATCGCGTTCGCGTATCATATTGTTTGTTGCGAAGATCCGAGCTATAATCGATACGTGTCATATCGAGGGCCTGATTGCGACCAGCGGTTTGTGCGCTGTATATTTGAGGATGTGAAAAAAATCTATGAAATAGTGAGTTCAATCTCTCCCATGATATTTAGTGAGATGGACAAAGTAAATTTTGAGAAATCAACACGTTGTCACATTTGCCAACATTTAGTATTTTCAGACAAAGTCCGCGATCACTGTCACTTGACGGGACGATACCGTGGGGCCGCACATCCCTATTGCAATTTGCAATATAAGTGCCCTTCATTTGTTCCCATATTTTTCCATAATTTAAGTGGATACGATTGCCACTTATTTATTAAAGCATTAGGTGAAGCCGATGGAGATATAAAAATTATCCCAAAAACGAAAGAAAATTACATTTCTTTTACTAAATTTGTACCAGTTTCCAATAATAAGTTTTTTCAGCTCCGTTTTGTCGATTCATTCAAATTTTTGGGTACCAGTTTAAGTCAATTAGCTGAAACTTTAAAGCCAGAAGACTTTAAATATTTAAAAAGTCACTTTCCCAATGATAAAAAATTTCAGTTGCTTACTCGCAAGGGCATCTATCCTTACGAATATATGGACTCATGGGAAAGGTATCAAGAAAGATCCCTTCCTCAGAAGGAATGCTTTTTTAGTGCGCTCAATGGTCACGGAATTTCTGACGATGATTATCAACATGCTCGTTTGATATGGTCAACATTTAATATTTGTGATTTAGGAAGTTATACGGATTTATATCTGAAAACTGATGTGCTTTTATTAACCGATATTTTTGAACATTTTAGAAAAACTTGCAGACAACATTATCAATTAGATCCGGCTTTCTACCTAACCGCACCTAGTTTGTCTTTTGACGCGATGTTGTTAAAGACGGGAGTACAGCTTGAACTTATTGATGACTTAGCTATGTTACGAATGTTACAAAGCGGTATCAGAGGCGGTGTGTGCTTGTGTTCTCACAGATACGCTAAAGCAAATAACGTATTTTTATCAGATTATGATCGTTCTAAACCTAGTTCTTATATTGCTTACATTGACTGCAATAATTTATATGGACATAGCATGTGTCAATTTTTACCGTTATCGAATTTCAGATTTTTAGAACAACACGAAATTGATAATTTGATAGTATCTGATATTTCAATAGATGCAGAGTATGGTTTTATTCTTGAAGTAGATTTAGAATATCCCAAACATCTGCATCACTTGCATAACGACCTACCGTTCTGTCCCGAAAAATGTATCCCACCGGGTGGAAAGAATCATAAACTCGTTCCTAATTTATATGACAAATTCAATTATGTTATACATTATATACATTTGAAAACCTGTCTTAAACATGGGTTGATATTAAGGAAAATTCATCGAGTAATCAGTTTTAAGCAAAGTCCATACTTAAAACAGTACATTGATTTAAATACAGAACTAAGACAGAAAAGTACCTCAAAATTTGAACAAGATTTTTTTAAGCTTTTAAATAACAGTGTGTTTGGAAAAACTTTGGAAAATACTGAGAAACGTGTTAACGTTTATATGGTTAATCAGTGGTCAGATCACAAAAATGTTACCAAAAAAAGGAAGAGCGCACGACAACTTATTGTTAAACCTAATTTTCATAGTGCGTCAGTATTTACAGAAAATTTAGTTGCAGTACAATTAAAGCCAGAGCAAGTCATTTTAAACAAACCAATTTATATAGGTTTTACGGTCTTAGAATTATCAAAAAGTCATATGTATGATTTCCACTACTCTATAATTCAACCTTATTACAGCACGAACGTACAGATGTGTTACACGGATACTGATAGTTTTATATACCACATATATACACATAATTTTTATAAAGATTTAAAAGAAAATTTCCTACGATATATTGATACAAGTAATTACCGAGAGACTAATAAATATAACTTGCCCATACAAAATAAAAAAATTCCAGGCTTGTTTAAAGACGAAATGGGGGGTAAAATTGTTTCTGAATTTGTTGGACTTCGTTCTAAGCTATATTGTATAAAAACTGTAGACAACACAATAAAAAAAGCAAAGGGAATAAAAAAAAATATTGTAGCAAAATTGGATGTAGCGGACTATGAAAAAACACTGTTTGAGGGTGACATTGTCCGCAAAACCAACGTTTTATTTAAATCCATTAAACACGACATTTTCACATGTGCAGTGAACAAAATAGCTTTATCCGGTGATGATGACAAGAGGTTGATACTAAAAGATAAAGTTTCTACAAGAGCATGGGGACATACTAACATACTTAATTTTTAAACCTCTTTTTAACATGTGTGTTAAGTATATTAAGTTATAAGTTTAAGTTGGTTGTAAATTTAGTTAATACTATTAGTGTCTAAAAACTTTTGAATTTTATTATAAATGTACTTATATAAATATCAAATTTATCATAATAATATGTAACATGAAACTGTGTATACCTACCTACATTTATATGAAACAAAAATTACTTAATAAAACTATATGAATTATTATTTTTGTTTTTTTTTTTTCAATTAATACTCAATATTTGCTTTAGATTACGGTAGAGCCTTGTTATAATAACCCAAGTGAATAAATCACACTTAAAAATCATGTTCTAACATGTTCATAGAATAATGCAATCCGATCCACAACGTTCCGCCATGTTGCGTTGTCAGCGTTAGGTTTTTACGAACACACACACACACCACACCACAACACTCGTGTAATGAAATACCTATATATATGAAATATTTTTATGAAATAAATTCACTTTTGTTTGCATACAAAACGGATTTGACGTTATTATGGTAAGTTCATTTGCGAAATTTAAGATTTTGATAATAATAAATCGATTTTGTCTGTAGCCATCTAACAAAATATACATTTCAGGATACTCCACCGCCGTCCCCAGTTTTGGCTCTACCAGATGAAGAACTCCAATATCTGAGACCAGCATTTTATCAACAAGATGCTCAAGACCTGAATCTATACCTTGAAGAAACGAATCACTTTGAACCACAGAATACACGCACGAAGCCTTATGTTAGGAAGTTAAAAAAACATCGCAAGAAAAGATGTTATCTAAAACATTTCCACAACCAACAACATTCGTTTGTTTTAAAAAGTGCTCCAAAAAAAGGTCGATATTTAATTAAAATTAAAATTGTGGACTTAGAAGCACCAGTGCCTTGTGATTCCGATGAAGATAACACGATGCTGCGTGCACAATACGTGGTTGAAGACAACGTTGATGGTATTATGGACCAGACTGAATGTCTCATTAGTAATATCTCCAAAAAGTTGTGTGGATATAGTTATAATAGTTTTTAATTGAATATCTGCAATTAACTTAAATATTAAAGGTCTCAAGAAGGTTCAGTTTATGTGTGATTTATCATAATTCATACAATAACACCTACCGAGATACATTTCAATAACCAATCTTAAGGTTATAGTTTCACTGTGTGAAAAATTCTGTATTATGTATAAATTAAATGAACTTAATTAATAAATATTTTATTATTTCATTTTCAAAATACCTAGTTTTTTTTCTAACATAATCTGCTTTTATAAGAGAAAAACAATAAAATAAATGTTATCAATATTTATTAAAGAAAGAAAATCATTACAGACATGTAAAAGTTACACTACAATAGTTACTTAATATATAAAAAAAAAATTAAATAGTAATGTTATTATCTACACACCACTTTCTTATACATATAACATTTTTTAAAGCACAGTATTTTAAATGGTTAAAACAATTATATGCAAATATATCTTTACAGTAGAGTTCAGTTAAAGTATTTAAATTAGGAATGCCCGTGTTACATATATCCAAAACATTTTTATGTCCACATAGCTCTTGCACCCACATAACTTTTTCTTCGCCTTTTACAATGATTTTTCTTTGTTTCAAGTAGGGTATAATAAGCCTTCTAAATTCTCTGTAATCAATATAACCCTCACTCCATCGATATCCTCTATTTCTTTCTATCCACCAAACATGTTTTCTTTCTTCAAGCGTTAATGTAGAGAATGGATAGGGTGGTTTTATTAAGAATACTTGAGTATGCTGTTCAGTGGCTATAACTAATTCTTTAACAATAAACTCATTTTTTTCATTTTTAAATCCCTGCACGTCCACTATGATTGTATCCTTATTCATGATATTTTTTTTACAATATTACTTAATGGTTTATATTCGAATATGCAATCATTAAAAATGAGACAATATGCAGCGGTCTGATCCGGTATTTCTTGATCAGTTTCTATTTCAATTCTCACGTCTATAGAACCTTTTAACATTTCTTGTTGACGGGAACAATCAATAACGAACAAAGGTGCAATGTCTTTGAATTCTTTTGGGCTCAATAATGGTTCTGGTCTACGTCCATAATAAGACTGTTGAAATCTAACATATTCTTCATATAATAAGCTAAATTTGTCTTCCGAAAAGCTAATATTTAAGCTTTCATAAGGAAAATATCTAGAATTTAAATATACTTTTACGTCGCGTACATTGCAATGATCAAATTCAGCCATTGATAATTCAGCTTGATTTTTTCTATTAGTTTGAAGTGCAAGAACAACAAACCTTGGTTTTTCTGTTTGTGATGAAGTCTTAATAGACCATGTATGCTTGCGTGTTTTTGGTAACAAAGGATATTCATAAAGATCCCAATTTCTAAATGCTAGAGTTATTGGACGATCTTTTTCTAAATGCTTCAGTAAATGAATCCTCTCCCGGTCAGATACTTTTACATGGGGTACACGCCATACCACTTTGTTGATTATAATATCATCCACTATTTCACCCTCATTTAATTTCAAAGCATTGAGGTCTGTGTTACTTCTTAGTAATACCAACTCGTGTTTGCAGTTCATTATAATTTTATCATAATCTTCTGCGAATCCTAAGATTTTATTCAAAGGTATAGAAGCTGAGAACATACCATCCTTTATATTGTTTATACCAGTAGTAGACCAACCCCAAACTTTCGCAGACTTAGATTCATTTTCATTTAACGACAGATAAGATTTAATAGTAGCAGAAACACCAACATTCTTAATTTTGTCTATTTCAATTCCATTTAATTCATACCGAATATCTTGAAATAAAAATAGCACTGGATTATTTACAAAATGTACATTTGGTACTTTTGTTTTAGTAGTGCTATCATACACGATAACCTTGCCCTCAATATACAAAGTGCTGAGCGAGGGTAATACGTATAAGTCTTGTTGGTTGATAGGTATTCGTATTTCATCATTCTTGTTGAAACTTGTCACGTATGGTTTATACGAATGATATTCGAAACTTTCTATGCTGTTATCGCATGAAGTTGATTGAGATATGTTTAAAATGTTCATTTTAATAACCCTACTAGTTTAAGAAATTCCTTGTTGGCTTTTGTCAGTTTCTTCTTTATTTGTAGAGGTCTTTCTTTTTTAACTGTTCTCTTAGAACTGATTTCATTACAAGATGTAGTATAGTTTTTATTGAAATTTAACATTTTTTCTTAAAATGTAAATACAACTGTACCTCTTCGCCTCGTAAATTAATTAACTTGTTTTCAGAGTCTAATAATCTTATATTGACTGCACTTATTGAGGTTTGATTAACAGGAAAATAGATTAAGTTCTTGGGTATTTCAATGATTCGATATCCTGGTGGTACGTTAGGCACAAATTCATAAATAATGTGACTTGCTCTTCCATTCACGAACGATCCACTTACAATATCACATTCTATGCGCACGATGGTTGTTGATAAAATGTTTACAGGGTACTGGGACTCGCTACTTATATTAGCCTTTACTGTTTCTATACCAAAACCCAAAATTTTACCTATTGAATCATTTTTGTTAAAGAAAATATCTTTCGAACAGAACATATTTGTCTTCAAAGTATTATTATTACAAGTTAATTTCAATGTGGCATTTTTTATATTATTTCTCAAGTAATCACAAATATCTTGAAGTTCATATGATCCTTCAGGAATCTCAATGACTTCATTGTCACCATAGTAGAACTTGTTATTTCTCTTATCTATATTCGGAATGGAATTAAATGTCGAAAAATATAAAAGTCCACATTCATATTCTCCATCTAATTCTAAGGTTGGTGAATAATATGTTGTTAAGGAGGCTTCTTTTCCAGTTATCGACACAGTGAAAGACATTTTTGTACTGATAAACATTTTAATTGAATTCTTCATTTAAATGCAGTTTCCAGAAAGTTTTTAAAAATTTCAAACAAAGATGTCCACAGTTTACTGATCCAAATTTCTGATGTTGTATATAATTGTAGGTTATAGGAGTCCCTTTTAAGTATTTTAATAGTTCTAATGGCGGTTTTAAGTTACCGAAACTATCAAAATATTCAGCGTAATTAAATTTCTTAACGTAGGCTACCCAATGTGTTCCAGAGTTCTCAGAGCTGTCCAAATTTACTATCGCACACTCTATTTTTCTTGGTTTTGATGGTAAAGTATCTCTCATAAAAACACCACGGAAATATGGAATAGTGCTTGCATGCTCTAATATATCCAAATTAGTTAACGCTCTTCTGGGCAGCCGACGTATTAGTTTTTTGAAGGATTCAAGTATAAACCTGCTCCTTTTTTATAAGGTTTGATATATACGCCTTTTCCAAGAGCAACCGCTTCCATCATTCTATTATGTCGCTCAGATTCCTGAAGATTTTTTTGAGAGGCCTTATAATCGTTTACAGCTTTTGCTATTCCTGCTGCGCCACCCGCTAATGAACCCAAAGCTGACAGTCCAGCAAAGATTGGAATCAAAGGTAATATTCCACCACTTTTTGGGAGGGGTATACAACGTGGCAAACGAACTCCTTTTTTATTAGTAAATAATTTTTTAGCAGCTGCATATGCACATTTAATTGCGACATGATTGTTTTTCGATTTTAGTTTTTTTATTTTAGATTGTATTTTTTTCACAGTTGACATAAATGAGCGTACACCACCACCAGCTCTGAGTTTTGCTTTCATTGCATTTTTTACAATCCACGAAGCAATCTTTTCTCCTTTTTTAGCGTCTTTAGATTTTAGTCTTCTCTTAGCCATGTTCAAAAGTTCCAAGTCAGCTTTACGTCGAACGTTTAAATCGTTATCGTTGTAAGCAATATCGTGATTCATACATGCGTTGTCTAATTGGTTTATTCCTCGATCACCCTTCAGTAAACGTTTTTTAAGCTTTGTCCCAGGTCCACAATATTGATACCCAGGTAAGTGTAATTCAAAAGGTATTTTATTTATTAAACTGTTAATGATACCACTTCCTTCCTTCATTGGTACAGGCAAAGTGATTTTATGGATAAATAGTATCTCATTTATATTAGAACACCAATGCTTTTTTTTCAACCCAGCTATTTTCATTATCTTTAAGACCTAACCATTTCACAAAAAGTTTGTTTCCCTTTCTTTTTATAATTTTCTCAATGAGGTAAAGGTCAGGAAATTTCGTTTTCTGCAATTCATACTCATAAAATGATCCTAAGATTATTTGTTTATTCTTATCTTCTATTTCATAACTTGGTGGATTGGTATGTTTTACTTTTACCACGGAAAATATTTCTGTTGACCAATTAGGTGTATAACCTTTGTAAAAATCTCCTTTATATTTACTAATACGAACATGATCACCAACATTAAATTTAGATATCCTAATTTTCTTTTGTTTTTGCGTTCTAATAATGTTAGACCTAACTAACATCTCATTAAATTTATTTACTTCTTTTGGTTTAAATTTTGTTATACGATGAATTGTGTTGTTATAACTTTGTACAGAGGTTTCCAAATTTTTCCCCAACCATCGATACTCACCACATAGGCTGAATAGTTTATAAAGTCGACATTTTAATGTTCTTATCACTCGTTCTACAATAGAGGCTTTTTTTATAGAATATGTAGAATAATGATTTATTTTATACTTAGTCGTTAATTGCTTAAATTTTTCATTATAAAACTCCTTCCCCCCATCCGTTTGCAGATTTTTTGGTTTTCTACATGAATCATCTAATATACATTCCATTGCATTCGTAACATCATCTTTGGCTTTAGATTTCAGAGGATGGACCCATACATATTTCGACAAAGCATCAATAACTACTAATATGTATTTATATCCTTTATTGAATTTTGAAAACTTTTGAAAATCTATTAGGTCAGCTTGCCATAAATCATCCATCGTTTTTATAATTGTACATCGACGTGGGAAATTTTTTCGCACAGCTCTATGCAGTTCATCAACAATATTTTGCTTACTCATTTTTGGCTCGCTTTATCTTGTATTAATTGATCTATTTCAGTTTTTGTATAATAATCGGTATTCAAACGATCTGAAACACTTTTTCCTAAAACGGTATTGAAACGATCTAAAACAATTTTTTCTAAATTATTTAGATAATGTTTAACATCACTCGAAACTTTTTTCAATTCTTTTTCCATGTGCTGGATTGATCTATCCAGATATCCTTTATTCACAGCTTCGTCGTCGTTATCTGGAGGCAGTAATCCTTTCAATCTTGTTGATTTTAAATCGTAGTCTCCTGTTTCTGATTTTAGTAAACAACTGTTGTTGGTATCAAATAATTCAGATAATCGTAAACGCTTATGAACGTGATGACCAAATTTGTCTATATTCATTGCAATGCCAATGTTTCTCAGCTGCTTACTGTAAGTATACTGCTTAATTATTCTTATGTAGTTTGTTTATATTTTTTGTTAATGATGCCTGCTTCATATAGTTCTTCAATTATTGCAATAATTTCATTATCTAAACCAGTATTACCTGCGTCTCGCGATGCAAATAATAATTTTAGTCTATCTACTAGCTCGTTTGGGTCATCCCAATAAATTAAGTCAGTATTTTTTTTTACTTCCTTCAAGAGTTCTAATCCTTTCCCCAGTGAAAGATTCTCAGTACTTGTTGTACTTATACTTCTTGAGTACTTGAATAATGGTTTGATAATGTGTGTATATTTGTACCCTTTATTGCTGTTTATGGTTTTAGTAGAGTCAAAATTACGCCTATGAGCATTCGTGTCAATCAACAATATTTTATAATTTTGTAAATCTTCTTCCGTTATCACATCCATATTCGGTGTTTTTTTAAATAATAATTCTTTTAAACCGAGGGTTTTCATAACAATACGATTTCCAATTCGCCAGGTGCAATTTCGGTCGAAGACACGTGTTTTACCCAGAAAAAGTTTTCCACGCTCAAGTTTAACTCCGTATGGTATGTTTTTCTCAATTTCAGATGATCCAGACCAGATAGACTGATCTTTTATGCTTGGTGATGATTGAAAGGACTTAAACGACTCTCCGCTCACGTTATGATCCACAAAAGGCGAGACCGTAAGAGTTTTGTTAGATTGGTTAGTACCAGCACCATCCAAGTTATCATCATCACTAAGAGGTCTTTCAGAGTCTTCGTTGGAAGAATACGACTCTTCACTCTCACTATCCTTATTTTTCTTTAGTACAGGTTTATACTCAAATTCTTCTTCTTCAAATTTTTCATCGTTTTTATTTACCAATTGATTAAGGGGGTTAACTATTGGTTGAAAAATTGTTTCCAGAGCCATGTTGTTAGCATTTTTTACATCTTTTATCATTTTCACCTTCCTTTTTACTGCTTCCGCAGATTTTACAATTTGTTCTTTAAGATTTCTTTCCATGTTTAGAATTCTACTCCTTTCGAAATCACAAATGAAAGTGATAGTAAACAATGTTACAATCACTTATGAACGTTAATCTAACACTATAAAGGTATCAAATTTCATTCTGTAGCATCCTTTGTTTCGTTCACAGTCCTTATTTATTACAAGATAACTGTAAGGTTTGGTCCAAACAGTAGAACACATTTCACGAAATTGGAGCCATGACATGTCAGGACCTACATGTTCATCATAAACGTGTTTTAAATTTATATCATCTTGTTTAAATAAAATTATTAGGTTAGAGTTGTCCCTCACAAGTTGTTTTGGAATTTTAGAATATGTCTGATTAATATAAAAACAATCAATATTCTTGTGACGTCCCATAGCAAAATAATCTCGAATGTTGTTTTGGTTTTCACAAGCAACGTCATCAAAAATAATAATTGAGTCGACCAAAGCTTCATGAGGACTCAAAATCTCACTGTTGTTGTTGTATTTGTAAAATGAAGTACCAGGTACTAATTGTAGAACGTCTTCTAGAAATCTATACTTAGGTTGGTACAAAGATTTTGAATACACATACAAATTACGGAAGCGAGGACCGTTTTTATGCAACAACAAACTAATAACCAAGTTAGTTTTTCCGCAATTTGACGGACCACAAACAAGACAACGAATAGTGTTAGGTAATAAGTTACCATGACGCTTAGCTTCATTAGATGATGTTGGACTAATGCATTCTAATTTTAAAGTATCTTTTTGTTTTATAAACTTCATAATTAATTATTAGCTTATTTGCAGTGTATCAAAGGCACACACACAATGACTTCAAATTATTATGTTGTTATATTTAAACATCCTTCACACCTTCCTCAGAGCTCATGATAAGGTTAACCACCGAAACTGCTCGACTGGAAAAACTATGGTACAGGACGTAAGGAACAATAGCATACATTTGGTTATTGGGAATTCTGTACAACCGAAGTGAGTGAGGGCGTGAGCCCGAAGAACGGAGGTGGGGCAGAATTCCCAATAACCATCTACTCGTGTCATACCAGCTAAATAGTCTACTAAGACGGTAGAAATAGAAAAACTGTAACTGCAACGTCCGACCGTGGTTCTGAGTGGCAGCTACGGCCTTCCCCATCTGTAACGACTTTCGCTATATGTTAGGTAAGTTTTTCCAATGTACAAAGCACATTGGAAAAACTTACCTATATAGTTTTCCAATATAGGTACTTGTATCTTCTTCTCCCTGTCCTTATCCTAAGGGTGTGCACAACATATCTTTTTCTTCCACTCTCGTCTATTATTCTTGGATCACAAAGAAATTTGTGATTAGAAAAAGTTCGAAACATTAAAGACTTGATGAGGGAATCGAACTCGCGTCCTCCGCGTTCCGGACAGATGCCTATACCACTCGGCTAATAAAAAGGTCTTGGTTGGATGAGTAGTACAGGTATAATTTTTCTGGTACAATTTCTAACTCTTAGTTGAAATAAAAATCAAAATAATATTAATCTTGTATGTTAAATTTTTTCCGTGGGTGTCGTACAAGGCGACTAAGGATAAATCAGTGATGAGGAATGGGCGGCAGCGTTCCTCTTATACCTACCACCTAGCAATAGTACTGTGACTTTTGTGCCCGATAAATGGCAATAGGCTCGCCACCTATTACATGGGACCTAACATAATTGGCGAAACGTGGGTGCTAGTTCACCTTTGCCTACCCCTTCGGGGATATAGGCGTGATTTATGTATGTATGTATGTTAATTTTTTTCCTTGGCCTTTGCCAAGTGTGTTCATGGCAGACCAGAATACAATTGTCACCACCACCACACCACTCTCTCCCTCGGGTGTCATCCAAGGCATCATCAGTCCTTTAATGTCCCCACTGCAGGGCACGGGCCTAACCTATGGATATAAATATATAGGAAGAATAACGACTGCAGATACAGTCGGGACCAAGGCTTAAAGTGCCTTCTGAAGCACAGAGGAACTCGAGATAACACATTTTTGGTCACACCCATCCAATGACCGGCATTAGTGAACTAAGCAATTAGTTTACGAAATCGTCTCATCCTCAAGCTTTATTCACAAATGATTTAAAATACACCATTAAAATGTAAAAATCGATTGCTTATTATAAAGCAATCTTAACGGCGGCGTAATGGCAGCATCCCTTTCAAAATACGCTTCGGCACTCGACTGCGCAAGTGATGCATGATCACGAAAGGCTCGAGTGGCTTCACACTTGAATAGAAGTGGCCGGTGCCCCGCCAAAATGGACTCTAACGCGGTGTCGCAAGGGCGAATGTGGCAGTGTTAATATTTAGCGGAGCAGTCGCCAAATGACAGTCGCGGCTTTTTATACGGAATGCTGTTATTATCTATCCAATAGAGCCGCCTACAGGTTGTTTCGTAACGAGGTGTGATACAATTTAGTAATATTTATAAAAAAATATGTTTGTATTGCATGCCATGGAAATTGCCTGTTGTAGACCAATAAGCACATTGGGGACCCGAATGGTGGAGGGCACCACCAACAACAGCATACCCAAAGAGAGTTGCTATCAGGCAGGCGCGGCCAGCTGTAAACCTAAGCCAAAACCTTGAACAGTATGGATTGGAATCCCAATCTCAATCTCTCTTCTCATCGGTCTCATCAATTCATCACTAGCATCTTTCCGGTGTGATGGATGTTATAAATCAAAAGGAGGTGTGTTATCACCCACATTTCCCACATAATATATAATAAATTTTAAAATAAAAAAATCTTTTAAATTCTATGTGTGCAATAAACAATATATTATTATTATTATTATTAAATACTCTATCTAAACCGCCATGATGTGCCGTGCGGTGTGGTGACGGCAAATCAGAATACATTTGTAACCGCCTAACTCACTAGGCAAGAGCTGAGTGTCAACTCACCTCTGCCTACACCTTCGGGGATAAAGGCGTCATTTATGTATGTGTCGTGGCCAAATCGTAGAATTGATCACTTCATGATGTGGCCAACCATTTCATTAAATGGTGGCATTTCATCAAATGGCCAACTAAAACTGACCATATCATGATAATGGTCTGGCCAGATCATGAATAAACAACGTTTAACGACATGAACAGCAAAACGCATGGCTATTTCATGATATGGCCAAACATTTTTAATCATATCGTAAAATAGTTACATTAACCAACGTTAGAGGCGCTTATTTCGATTTGTTTTTGTGATGCATCATGGCGGCGGACAATTATCCTAATAAACAAACTATTACTAATGTTGTTATGAAAGATAAAAGTGAAGTGAAATGTCGTTACGACACCAAATTACTAGAATTTTACGTTTAGTCACTCAAAAAACGAGCGCAACGTAGAAATACTAAGCATTACCTACATTAATGATATGGCCAAACGTGGATGGACATATCATCAAACGTTGACATTTCAACGGTATGGTCAGTTTTAGCTGGCCACTTCATGAAATGGTCGGCTACATCATGAAATGATCAATTCTACGATTTGGCCACGACATATGTAATTTGATACAGCGTTGGAGCACCCTGTACCCCTGGCCAATAGGCACAGTAGCAGTAGATAGTGTGCCTTTTCTTCGCGCCACTCCTACTAACGACGTCATTGCGTTCCGCGCCGACGAGTTATTGAGACTTTTTCAAGAGACATTCCCCCCTACCCGCGCCCCGCTGGAAGGAGAGAAGATAAAGGCTCACTGGAAGTGGCCCCGCTACCTTTTCACTTTTGTAATGAATAATTATTCTTCTTCTTCAAAACGCTTCTCCCAGTTTATCTGGGGTCGGCGCAGTATGTTTCCTCTTCCATTTTATATCGTAAGAGTATAGTAAGAGCTTGTATACTATAAACTGCGAATTCGCGCAATGCAATTTGGTGCGGCAAGGCGGCGAAAGAAAGAAGGATGAAATTGAAGGAATGCACGATGCGAATCAATTCGCAAGTTCTTGCAATGCGGCGCGCGAGCTCGCAGATTTTTACGATGTGACGTCGCATCGCAGTTTTGTGTTTTTAAAATAAAACTAAATATTTTGAAATAGTTTAATATGTATAGGAAAATAAGTGTGTTTTATTTTTATTTGAAAAGGATTTTACGGAGTATGACTCAAACAAGCCACTTCCATAGAGCCAGTATCTCAGTACTTTCTTGAAGAGGATATCTAACGATAATTATGTCGGTTGAAAGATTGAATACTCTCCACGTCTCTCCTTCAATTGCATGCAATATTTATGACTGACTTCGAGTTGACGGGATATTATGGCTATCTTGTACTGACTCTCAACAATAGGTATGCTTCAATTTACGTCTCTTAAGAATAGGTATATGCTTCAATTTACTGGTTTGGGAAAATCCGCTTCCGTGATCTAGTGGTTCGCCCACCGGAATTGAGATACCGAGGTCTCAGGTTCGATCCTAAAGAGAGTACAATTTTGTACGGGGTTTGGTTGGTGGTAGGGCCTTTTTAAGTCCGCCTAGCCTAGATAAGATGTGGTAGCAGCTACCACCACCTTATCAACATTACTCACCATAATCATAATGTTACCAGCATTATTGTACTTCCATAATTTGGGATAAGAAATCCAGCCCCTCTGTGGTTGAGGGTTCCAGGTGAAGCTCGATTCCATCTTTTGCCCTTATCGTCACTTACCATGAGGTGAGATGAAGGACAAGAGCTTGTCTAGCATAAAAAAAAGATTGGAAGCAGGTCAGCAAGTTCCCTTTATTTTCAACTGTCTTTATGTGACGCCAAGTTAACGCTCTTCTACCACGTCTCCTCCTAAGTCTTCCTTACGTTCCCATAGACGTCAACTCCAATCCCCTCTTTAGGTGACGCGTGCCAACAGACAAAAAATCCCTTCTCGCCCAATTATGAGCCATTACTAGACAAATTGCTAAGCCGGCCCGAATTCAATCTATGCACCCAAATAATAATGCCCCAGCCACACTATTGCCGTCGAGCACGCTAAACCCAAATCAGTGTGATCTTCACTTATCAATCACACGACGAGCTATTTCGAAGCGATTCGGTTCCTTACGGCCCGTATGGAAATCTATTCGGATTCAGTTACGGAACCCTCTTTTATGCTTTTTAGACACGCACTTGGCCGGGGTTTTATTAGACGCCTGGGGAATGCTCTACAGTCCACATACATAGATCACGCCTATATCCCCGAAGGGGTAGGCAGAGGTGAGTTAGCACCTACGTTTCGCCAATTAGGTTAGGTCCCGTTTAATAGGTGGCGAACCTACTCCCTATTACCGGGCACGGAAGTCGAAGTACATTGCTAGGTGGCATAAGAGGAAAATTATTCATTGTCGTCTTAATCGTTGGTCGCCTTGTACGACGCCTACGTGAGAAATGGGGGTGGTGACAATTGTATTTTGCTCTGCCGTCACCACACGGGCAAGCATTGATTTCGGGTCACTTGAAGACTGTTGAAAATCAAGAAAACTTGCCGACCTGGCTTCCAGTCATTGGGATAAACATTACTGCTCCAGAGGCCTTACAGGTTTTTTGGTCACCCATCCAATTCATGACCTTCGCGAACGCAGCTTCGTTTACGAAACCGCAAGCTCGCTTACCGCCTCAAGCTGCTTATTAATTTTGGCTCTAGATGCCAAATACTTTTTGGTCACCCATCCGATGCATGACCTTTGTCAACGCAGCTTGGTTTGCGAAATCGCAAGCCCCCACTTACCGCCTCATGCTGCTTTTTATGATATATTGTTTAGAGACTAAAAAACACATTTTTTGGTCACCCATCCGATGCATGACCATAGAAAGTATAGCTTGGTTTGCGAAATCGCAAACCCGCACCGACCGCCTCAAGCTGCTTTTTATTAAGGGACTAAGAAACACGTTTTTTTGGGCACCCATCCGATACCCGACCGTCGCGACCGCAGCTTGGTTTACGAAACCGCAAACCGCACTTATTATGATATATTGTTTGGGGCCTATCGAAAAATGCACGTCCATTTCCCTCGACAAAAACAACCCCTGTAACCACTCATCGACGTCTCTCTGCGTAAATCAATACTTTCTGGAATCGAACCCCGTATCTAGCTAGAATTGATGTGCGGCATAAATCAACGCGCTTCAGCGGCGGGCATCGAAACGCCCAAACACTTGACTAATAGGGATTTATGCGGCTGCCGGGCCCCTGTGCCAGTACACACTACGGGCATGGTAACTGCTTACAAAAATAAACATAAATTATAAAAGTACAAAGAAAATTGTAGTTAGAAAAAGTTCGAAAAACTATAGTCTCGATGCGGGAATCGAACCTGCGTCCTCTGTGATCCGGGCAGGTGCCGATTCCCGCATTAACTGCCGCACTCAGAGACGTCAATGAACGATAATGAGTACTGAATGTCAAAAAATGACAATTCAAAACTAGTCTCTATTCTTGTCAGGTCTTTGGTCTAAATTTAAATGAAAATTTTTGACATTAAATACTCATTAAAGTTAATTGACGTCTCTGAGTGCGGCAGTAAGTCTAACTGCCGCACTCAGAGACGTCAAATAACTTTAATGAGTACTTAATGTCAAAATAGTTATTTGTTGTACGTGAGTGCAAAGTTGTTTTTTAACCGCGTGCTCAATTTTGATGACCGAGCTAGCGAAGGATTCTAAAATTGAATCACGAGCGTAGCGAGTGATTCAAAAATTAGAATCCTGAGCGATAGCGAGGGAATCAAAAGAGCACAAGGTGAAAAATCTTTGCACTCGAGTGCAACATGTAACTTTTCATCCCCCCCAACGAGGAAATTGCAAAATACAAAAAAAAATGCAATCACAACAGTTTCTGTTTTCACCAGAAACACGCTCCCATTAACCCAAATACACTCTCAACACCCACCCAGAAACACCCACAACATTCACACCCGCAATACACACCCATCCACTCAGACACACCCAAAAAACACCCATTCACCCAGAAACACCCACAAAACACCCATTCACCCAGAAAAACCCACAAAACACCCATTCACCCAGAAAAACCCACAAAACACCCATTCACCCAGAAACACCCATTCACCCAGAAACACACACAAAACATCCATTCACCCAGAAACACCCATTCACTCAGAAACACCCACAAAACACCCATTCACCCAGAAACATCCACAAAACACTCATTCACCGAGAAACACCCACAAAACACCGATTAACCCAGAAACACCCAAAAAACACCCATTCACCCAGAAACACCTACAGAACACCCAATCACACCCAAAAAACACTCAATCACCCAGAAACACCCACAATTCTCACCCATCCATTCAGACACACCTACAAAAACCCATTCACCCAGACACACCCACAAAACACCCATTCACCTAGACACACCCTCAAAACACCCATTCACCCAGACACACCTCCAACAGCCACCCATCCACCCAGCCACACCCGCAAGATTCATCCAGACACACCTGTAAGTACCTAATAAAAATTACTCCGAGACGGTCAATCAGCTTGAGTCAAGCACGTTGATTTTCTGTATGTTTTTGTTCCGTTGCTAGCGTAAACAAATCAAACAGACCTAAAAAGCTTTTAAATGCGGATCGATTGAATGAGCATCAAGCAAGCGTTATAGACGATCAAAATGTTTAAAGCAAGATTGACGCCAAGCTGATTGACCGTCACGGAACTCCTAGGTTTTAACAAATTTATGACGTGAAAAGAAAATGGCGCGCGCAAAGCAAATTACAAAAAAGTACACCAAGAAGGTTCCGAGTTGAGTTTTTAACAAATTAAAATAGGTTGCATGACAATTTCGGCACCATGGAGGTAGAAATAAATATGTATAACTCGGAGTAAGTCCTATTTACTCTGAGATGTATAATGATGTTTTGAATTCACAAACTCATTGCACACGATGTTCTAAATTCAAATTTACTTTAACCTCTAGAGGATAAAAACGGCTTTTGCACTCAGATATCGAAGAGCAAAAACGCCTTTTCCGAGATGGTGGGATGAAAAATTTATTTATGTAAATAGACCATAGAATAGAGACTAGTTTTGAATTGTCATTTTTTGACGTTAAGTACTCATTAACGTTATTTGACGTCTCTGAGTGCGGCAGTAAGATTTTTAAACTTAAGATTTTTTGAACTTTTCTGAGCACAATTTTGATGCACAAATTTTTCTAACATTTATAATAATGTACAAATTGAGAATACAGAACGAACTGTATTCTGAGTGTTCAAATTAAAATGAAAATAATATATTTCAGTCATAACTAGCTGAGTCAAACGTTGGTTTGCACTTATCACCTAGCTAGGGGTATAAAAATAGCGTACCACCTATTCTCAGACATACCAATATACACAAAAAATGTCATGAAAGTCGGGCAAGCCGTTTCTAAGATGAATATTCAATATTTTCAATAGGGATTTCTCCTATTACTGACTGTTGTTATGATTTTCAAATGTGTCAGAGTTATTTCTGTCCCTGTTCCCAGTTTACTGGGGTCAGCGCAGTATGTTTCCTCTTTCATTAATAAGTTGAATAACCTATCTATTATATTGTTATCTAGGCAGACTAGTGACAGTGTGAAATATTTACAACAATATCTTTATGTACAACTTTAAGTACACCATTGTGTAGTTGTTTACTTACCTCTGTTCGGTACCACTCTGTGTACACGCACATCGGCTCTATAAAGCATTAGCACCGCCACTTTTTTACCTATCACTCGCATTTTCGATGCTCAATACGGCTAATGGCTATCCTTGCCAATACTCGGATACAGGCAACTGGCATTTTTCAAATGTGGCCCTATGCTTGACAACTAAGCAGCGCTATTCAACGTAGTAAGCAGGATGAATGTTTTTTTAAATGCACAAAAGCGAAAGTTCCTCGAAATTTATATTGCATTTTTGATTTAGCTATTGCTTCTGGGTCCAGTATGTTGAGACAAAACTATTAGCATTCCATGGATTCACCATGCGGGTGCCGGGCCCATAGTGTGGCAGGAAGTCCCCTGCCAGTGGCAGCGCCTGAGACTTGTGACCCAAGTGTAGGTTTACGGGGCCCATGGTCCACACAGACGTAATTAAGCCGTCCAGTCAATTCATAATAACCATCTACCACACCGGTGTTTGCTTTTTGATATTAAATTTTTTATTATTTTTTTTAAATATTTAAATATCACCATCCAGTTACAAAAGTTCTAAAAGTCCTCTACAGGGTTCGAAGCTACACCGGTGGAGTCGTATTTTGTTATTTTGCCACAACATCATCATCCGAAGCCGAAAAAATGTGCCGATATATAACTCTCAATTAGAAACCGGGGTTAAGTGAATTATGAGTTTAGCCACATTTTCGGATTTTTCCGCCGTCACCACGTCATATTTGCCTTTATCGAGATTTATTGGTGATTTTGATAACGTATTCGGGATTTGCGACCGAATTTAGGCCAGCCGTTGCTTTGTGTCATGTTCAATGGAATGAGTTTTGATTTATAAGTTAACCCTTAAAGGGTGACAGATGGCCGGTGACTGGTTTGCTGGTGAAGTTTCCCGGCTTTGCTTGCAGTAGTGTCACCCGTGTTGCATTCCCAAAGTGCTAAAGTGTATCAAAACATTAATGACCCCACTGCTGGGGCACAGGTCTTCCCTGTGGATGGAAGAATATAAGGAGAATGGGCCATAACCCACCACGCAGACCCAGTGCAGATTGGAAGATATTAATACCTGCAGATTGTAGATTTTACGAATATTGTTGCTTTTTGTTTATAAAACGAAATGGTTATATCGAAAATTCTTAATATGATCAAATAGTCATTCTGACCTTAGTAACTAATACCTCGATTACTTTTCCCTTAACTGCAAACTTAGAGCGCCATAGGACTTCGTACAATCGGCGTAAAATCTCCGATGTCAGGTGTCACCGAAATTGAATTTTATCTCAATAGTCTAAGGCTGAAATTGAGTTTTGCAGCTGGTGATGTCAGGGTAGCTGGCCCGGCAGTGTAATCGTCCGTGACTCCCTACAGGGGGCGCGACTGTTGCGACAATTAGGAATACACGGTTGCAAGAGGTGGTCTTTTGTTCTACAATGGCATGTACAGGCGACATCAGATCATGATGTACAACACACTTATATGACGGAAGGCTGGCGTGTGTTAACTGCTACTTTTAGCCAGGGATTTAAGTCCCATGTAATAAGGGGCAATCTGAATTTTCCTTACGTCTAACACCAGTATTACATACATACATACATAAATCACGCCTATATCCCCGAAGGGGTAGGCAGAGGCGAACTAGCACCCACGTTTCGCAAATTAGGTTTAGTCCCATGTAATAGGTGGCGAGCCTATTGCCATTTATAGGGCACAAAAGTCGCAGTACTATTGCCAGGTAGTATAAGAGGAACGCTGCTGCCCATTCCTCATTACTGATTCATCCTTAGTCGCCAGTATTCCCTTTAGATTTTACATACACTTAAGAATACTCAGTCAAAGAAATACGTTAAACTTTGGAAACGTGTGTGTCGAAAGGTTTCCAATATAGCTACGTCATCCGTTCGTAAACTAACAGGAGACCTTGTTCTGAGAAGAACGGGCAGGAAACTCAGACTGGGAACAGCACAGGAAGAGGCAACGTTGATCAAGGCGACTAAGGATAAATCAGTGATGAGGAATGGGCGGCAGCGTTCCTCTTATACCACCTAGCAATAGTACTGTGACTTTTGTGCCCGATAAATGGCAATAGGATCGCCGCCTATTACATGGGATCTAACATAATTGGCGAAACGTAGGTGCTAGTTCACCCCTGCCTGCCCCTTCGGGGATATAGGCGTGATTTATGTGTGTATTGCTAAGGCTGGATTTCACCACCACTTAAACAGGTGATTAGATTAGTATTTAAAAGTCGGTTTGTAACATTTTATTGTATGGAACTGTCAAAAACTGACGGTTATCTTTTAATCGCCTGTTTTACGTTTTGATGAACTCGAGTTTAACTGCCGCACTCAGACTGCCGCACTCATAGACGTCAAATAAATTAAATGAGTATTTAATGTCAAAAAATTTCATTCAAATCTAGACCATAGACCCGGCAAAAATAACGACTAGTTTTGAATTGTCATTTTTTGACGTTAAGCACTCAATAAAGTTAATTGACGTCTCTGAGTGCGGCAGAGAGACGTAAAATAAATAAATAAATGGTCTAGATTTAATTGAAATTTTTGACATTAGGTACTCATTAAAGTTATTTGACGTCTCTGAGTGCGGCAGTAAGAAATCTTAGTTTGAGGACATTTTGTTAATTATTTAAGTACAGTTCATTAACTACGATTGTTCTAGAAAACCTAAAAACTGTTCGCCTTTATATGTAGGTATAAAACAATAACGGAGTTCATCACAGAACCACTTCCTCTACTACTGACAGGTTTTGAACCCAGGACCTCTTGAGCTCTCGCCAGGAAGCCATTACCATTCGACCACACCTGCCCCATCCGTCAAACCACCACCGTTCATGTCGAGCGTTATCAGACGATCAGTGACGAATGTCATTAAATATTCTTAATAGTGCCGTGAACGATATGCCCAGAGGACCAAGCTACTTTGCCCATAGATATAAATAAAGCTGGAAAAGACAGTCAATTTTATTACACTTTATTATTAATTTTTTTTCATACATACATGAGAGGACAAAAAATCGTCCATTATAAAACCAAAACCATACCTACATCAATCACGCCTATATCCCCGAAGGAGTAGACAGAGGTGAATAAAACAGAATAAAACAGAATGCAATTGTCACCACCCCCATCTCTCCCGTGGGTACAAGTCGTCCTACAAGTCGACTAAGGGTTAAGACAGCAATGAGTACTTAATAGGCAGCAGCGTTACTCGTATACCACGTAGCAATATACTGCGATTTACGTGCCCAATAGATGGCAATAGCCTCGCCACCAAGTGGGTGTTAATTCTCCTCTGGCTACCCTTTCGGCGATATAGGCGTGATTGATGTAGGTATGGTTTTGGTTTTATAATGGACGATTTTTTGTCCTCTTAACGAATGAAACTTATTAATCCTTACATTTATTCATCAACGACCCCTAAACTTCCCCAGTGTTGGGATTCAGGCCTTTCTTGTAAATGGAAGAAGATAGTCAGAAATATATCGGTAGAAAGCTAAACTAGCCATGCAAAATTATAATGTATACAAAGATATTTTGTGGTTAGAAAAAGTTCAAAAACTTACTGCGGGTATCGAACCCGCGTCTACCGCAACCCAAGCCTATACCACTCGTCCAACCAAGACATTTTCTAACCACAATTGTCCTTAAAATAGATTTTCTAATTTATATGATGTTGAAATATAAAAATCAAAAATATTAACTGAACAATTTGTGTCTCTTCAATATTCTCTACATCGCATCGTAGAATTTTGTGTCGGCATTTGATATAGTAAGTTGAATATTTACCAAAACTGCGGGCTAGTTTCGTATTGACATACGGGCAATAGTGGTCGCCACACAAATATTTGGACAGTACTTTCATTTATTCAACCTCGTTATAGTTTTGTGGCGGCAGGGTAGACATTGGTCCTTGGGGACAGGATAGAATGTACATAATTTTCATATTGTTCCTTATCTAGGGTTATACTCTGCTGCAGGGGGCCTACCGCCTAACTCGATTGCTAATGATTGCTATATTGCAATGCACTGCTTACGGCTATAGCAGCCATCCTGAACTTTTAGGCCGTACGGATTTTGTGCCAAATTCATACAAAATCATTCGGTGATCATTTGTTCAAAGCTATCGCTGATAGTTTAGGTACATTTGGTGCGAAATGACAGCATGACGTCATAAACTATAGCTTTTGCTTTAGCAATCGAGTTAGGCGGTAGGCCCCCTGGTTTGCATATAGGGGAAGTTGGCACAAGACGGGCATAGTGCCTAAAACGGATACTGTCGTGTATAAAATTAATTATTCTCGACATTCTAACGCTCCAGTTCACCAACACGTAAAATAAGCAACTAAAAGATGACCGCCAGTTTTTGACTTGGTGAACTCTAGTGACTGCTTCCTTGAGAGGGCATGTGAATATTGAAATTCCTGTCTGTCTCCTTGGCTGCATGAAAAATATTATATACCTACACCAGAGTATGTAATAGTTTTCCAGACCCGCTTTAGTCTCCTTTCATTTCTCGTTATTAGCCCTCTTCCCCTGCATATTATATTAAAAGTCCGAATTTTCAAAAAAATGCATCACGTCTATATTCCCGAAGGGGTAGGCAGAGGTGAATCAACACCCACTTTTCGCCAATAAGTTAGGTCCCATGAAATAGGTGGCGAGCCTATTGCCATATGTCGGGCGCATAGATTTTATAAATGTTTTTTCATAAATGTTATACACATAAAGTTTACTACCTCCATAAAACAGGACAACCCTAGAGTTGAATAAACTCATCAGAAACTTAATAATTTTTGTGCCACCCGCCCCGATCCTAAGTAAACTATAAATTATGTAATTAAAACAATATTAGCTGGGTAACGTTATAATTTGGCGGGCGTCCCAAACAATATGGCAGAATAAATATTTATTAGTGGCCTCTGAAGTGTCCACTATTGGGTCACTTGGCGAGGTGCGAAGGGGTGACCCGCGATGGATGCGGTATTCTAAATTTTATTTCACTAAGCATCCTGTTCACTCATGACGGAGGGTTCCGGGATGTATTTGCCCAGCAGTGGGATTAATAGACTAAGAAATAATAAAAAATACCCTTTTCACCAACTCCGCAACGCTGTGTTTACCCTTAGTCGCCTTGTACGACACCCACGGGAAAGGTGGGGGTGGTGACAATTGTATTCTCCTCTGAACTCACCACGCGGCTGGTTGTCATGGTATTATAATTTAGGGCCTATTTCACAATCGACAAGTAAGTTCTGAGTAGCATACCTGGCAGATCATTGGACAGTTGTAATATGAAATATTTGTCAATTGAACTGCCAAGTACTAACTTGTCGATTGTAAAACAGTCTCTTAGAAAAATACAAATATGCATCAACAAGCCTTGTGAAAATTGGTTTTTTATTTAAATAGTACGTAGGGGAAAGCTGCTCAAAGCGGCGATTGTCAACTATAAAATCAGTTTTAAAATTAATGGTGTTAGTGGCTTAACAAAATAGGTATGACAAATATTATGATTTGATTTTTATTTGAATATTACATACAAATCACTGAAAAAAATATTACAAATTATAAAAGAGATCAGCATACATACTGCCCTAGATAGACGGGGAACAGGGCAGGGAGAAGAAGAAGAAAAGAGATGATCGAAAAAATTATAATTTATTTTCAGGAATTCACAAGTACCATATCCATTTCCTCGTGGCGCGAGTGCACAGATAGTTAGGTTGCTGTTGAAATATGTACCCCCAGGGTGAGTCCCGTTGTCACAGTTACTTTATTATTTAACGAGTCAGCCTACTTTACCTATGGGCGGTCAATGCCGATGCCTGAAATTATTATGACTTATTAGCGTTATGCCGCCTTCTAAATCATACCTTCATCATCATCATCACCAGCCCTTTAATTTCCCCACTGCTGGGGCACGGGCCTTCCCTATGGATGGAACAATATAGGGAGATTGGGCCATAACCCACCACGCTGGCCCAGTGCGGGTTGGCGGGTACTAACGACTGCAGATGCAGCCGGGACCTACAGCTTAACGTGCCTTCCGAAGCACGAGGGACTCGAGATAATAAATTTTTGGTCACCCATCCACGTAAATTGACACGAGTTAACGTTCTAGCTCTTTGTGTCCATCCATTATTATTCAGTAATATGTAATGGTGGAAACTTTGTTGATTAATGTATTATTTGTTTGTTTTTTAGCTATGTATTATTATATTGTGTGTTTCCCAAATAATAAATAAATCCAATGACCGGCCTTAGCGAACATTGCTTTGTTTACGCAATCGCAGGCCAAGCGCGCTGTGCCACTGCGCTAGCGAGCTCCTCAAATCATACCTTGGATACACCGAACTGAATGGACAGAGACAACATACGTCATGCGTACACAAACCGTAATCCATAAATTACGAAAAAAAATAATAAACAATTGAACAAAGGTTTTATTAATAGGGCAATCAACCACAACAATTATTATAATGGCTAATTTGTTTTTTTTTTATAAGTCGAATTGTACCATCATAAGAAAAATGAAATATTGCATTGCTACCAACATAACCAACAAAAATTGACATTGACATCAGTGACCGACATCTGTCAAACGTGTGCCGGTGCAACGTTTTGCCTAAAAATCAACGTTACAACATCAACCTTGGGTTATAACATCAACCTTGGGGAAGGTGGCCCAAATCGGACATACTGGCTAGAGCCGATGTTCTCGTGTATAACATTTATACTCAAAACAAATATATTCCGATTAGCCTTATTGACGCCCTTCCCCTACTTTTTGCTAGCGGTACACTGGCCTTGTGGTGACAGCAGAACAGAATACAATTGTCACCATCACAGAAGAGAGAAAGAGGTCTGTTCTGCGGTCACCACCCCTATTTTCATTCCGCGGATACAAGCCGCCTGTACAAGGCGACTAAGGGTAAAAACAGCGAGTAATGCACAGCAGCATATACCAGTTAGCAATATACTGCGATTTACGTGTCCGATAGATGACAATAGAGTCGTCACCTATCCTGCCTACCCCTTCGGGGCTAAATATTCACGATTTATGTATGGTACACTGAAGTGAGTAAGTTTGTATAACAACTGGCCGAACATTTGTGGTGGAGAGTTTATTATTTTTATGTTTATTATGACTGCCGCCTAACCGTTCTCCCGACCCCAATAATAACACAAGGTTTTCCATTTACCTCTAATCTATAACGATTAACCCTTACCTGGTTAGCAATAATATCGGATATCGCGTGCGTTTGTCGATAGTTAACTTAACCCATTAAAGGCCGCTGTTGGTAATTGCTTCATCGTAAGGGTTAATAGCTGATAATGCGACCGATTGGTACGGACGCACCCAGGGTTAATCACTAGTGTTGTAACGACACCAAACATTCCAGTAACTTTTTGCGAAATAAATAAATATTTCTTACAATCACCTATTTTTGGGTTAAAGTAAGTGGCACAAGTGTTATGGATCTTATCAAAATCTGTCGCCATTATAATAATATTAACAGCATTACTATGTTACGACAATTGTAGTTGAGTGTTCCAGGTGAAGCTCGATTCCATCTTCGGAACTTATCATGACTTATCATCAGACCCCGTATTATGTAACCCGATTTCAGTTGCTTTCGTCCACCTGGCTCTGTGACTCATTGGGATTAATAGCAAAGTGTGAGAGTGACAGGTAGACCAAAGCGGGGTCAGGTGAGATGCAGGTTAAAAGCTTCCCGTCTACAAACATACATACATAAATCACGCCTATATCCCCGAAGGGGTAGGCAGAGGTGAACTAGCACCCACGTTTCGCCAATTATGTTAGGACCCATGTAATAGGTGGCGAGCCTATTGCCATATATCGGGCACAAAAGTCGCAGTACATTGCTAGGTGGTACAAGAGGAACGCTGCTGCCCATTCCTCATCCATCACTGTTTTATCCTTAGTCGCCTAGTACGACACCCACGGGAGATATTTGGGGTGGTGACATTTGTATTCTACTCTGCCGTCACCACACGCCTTGAGTCTAGCATAATAAAATACTACATAAACATAAAAAAAACAATTTCACATAAATGTCTTTGTTTATCATAGGAGGCTGTCTTGGTCGAATGTTCATGTTGTTCATTCAAGCTTTATCTAAAAAAAATGTTTCCCTTTTTTGTTGTATCGGATAGTTAAATCAATCAATCGCTAATTTAATATAGGTATCTGTCAATTTCATTTCTTTGTTTATAATGACATTATGAGCTAGTGATTCTCTATCATAGGAAAAGAATCGGATGAAAAATCGACGAAAAATACCTTTGCGCTTTACCAATTAGTCTGTTTTTTTTAAATATTTAAAAACGGTACCCAGTAATATCACCAAAACGAAATACAATAAACACATTCAACCCTCAAACGCCAAGACCACAAATTAAACGACAAACCGCGCCCCCTGCCCGTTTATTAGAATTGACACGGGCGCACCTGGTCGCAAAGGGTTAAATTGATTCACCTATTTGTGTGCCTTAATGAGCGATTTAGGGTTAAAGTTTGGTCTTGTGCGCGTTTGGTTTTGATTAAAACCAGTGCAGGAGAATTAAGCATCAGTTAATTTAAGTATTTAAGCTTCTGCTTAGTTAAATATTTTCGTATAAACGCATAAATCACGCATATCCCCGAAGGAGTACGCAGAAGTGAATTAAACACTCACTTTTCGCCAATTAAGTTAGATTCCATGTAAGAGGTGGCGAGCCTATTGCCATCCATGGGGCACATGAAATCGCAGTATATTGCTAGGTGGTATACGAGGAATGCTGCTGCTTTTTACTCAGTTATTACCTACGTAGTAAATACATACATAAATAATCATAATTAAAAATCATATTCATAAATTACGACTATATCCCCGAAGGCTAGACAAAGGTGAGTCAATACCCAAGTTCTGCCTATTAGGTAGGGGCCCATGTAGATGTCGAGCCTATTGCCATGTATCGGGCACGTAAATCGCAGAAGGTTTAGACATTATTTGCTAGTTGATATAAGAACAACGCCTCTGCCAATTACGTGTCGCTTGTCTTTACCCTTAGTACACCGACGGGTGAGATAGGGGTGGTGACAATTCTATTCTGCTCTGCGGTCACCACACGGCTCCCGAGATTGAGATCGTTTTGTGAAAACCATTAAATCGTTGAAATGTTGTTCGGCAATAATAATTATGTAAGTGCCTTATGTTTTGGCCAAAAGTCTCGGAGACAGTTGTGTTCGAAGGTCCCACCCAATTATAACGAAAAACAATAACAAAGTTTGGCCCATAAATAATTTAGGCGGATGATAGAGAGTTTATCGGGATCTGTGTCCCCTACTAAGGGAATAATGTGAAATATTATTCTGTATATTTTTTTCCATGCTGGCCTGTGAGTGAAAAAATTACGTAGAATTGTACCAACCCCAACTAACCCCAGGGAGATTGCCTGGGGAGGGTAAACCACCAAAATTCAGAGTTAAAGTATTTCCGACAGTTCCATTCACCGTCTAGCCCAAAATAAGCAATTTTAGCGTTGGTATGAACTAGATGACCAGGCAAACGTTTTTTACAATTATCCCCCCATAAAAATAGCGTACGACCTTTTCTCAAACCTACCAAATATACACAAAAAGTTTCATAAAAATCGGTCAAGGCTTTTTATATAAAATATTTGACCATGACTTGTGACTAAATGCCAATGTTTATTACCGGGGTCAGAACCCGACCAATAGCTAGCAATCTTTCAATTCGATCAAGTGATTTTGATAATTTTATAAAGTTAATGTAAGTTTTTTAATTATTTGACTTCCACATAATGAGATCTGAGAGCTTTGCCTAAGTTTTCTTTATAAATTTCATTATTATAGAGATATAAAAGTTGGGTGAAATAAACATTTAATATGGGTACATACTGTTACATTTATTTTGTGCTATGCCAAATCGAGTTTCCGTGGTAGTACCTACTGATCGTACTAGCGGGGATGTTTTCTCGATTAAGAGCTTCCAGAGATCTCGATAATGATGCAAGTTTACTTGTAACATGCCTTTAGTTTTTAGATAGGAGTAGCGTTGACAAAAACAGTCTAGTTTATTGAAATGTATATTTCCTTTTTTTTATTTTTCTTCTTCTAAAAGTTAGCAAACTGACTTACAACAGTATTGTTTGATATTTGGTATTACTACAATAGGGTTGTAACTATTAAAAAAAATTACAACACGTTCTATAGACGTTTTGAAGACTAAACTTGGTAGCAGATTGACTATTATGGGAGATACTGTTAACTATTACCTTCATCATCGCCAGCCCTTTAATGTTTCCACTTCTAGGGCTCAAAACATCCATAAGGATGGAAGAATATATAGAGAATGGGCCATCACCCATAAAAACCATGACTCGGTGCGTATTGGTGGGATGATTAATGCCTGCAGAAGCAGCTGGGACCAACGGCTTAGCGTACCGAGTACCATGCCGGAGCTCGAGATATTATAATTTGATCACCCATGCAATGACCGGCCTTAGCGTACGATTAAGCATCGTTAACGCAATTACAAGCCGATAGCCACTTCGCCATCGAGCCTGGACTTCAACATCATCACCAGCCCTTTATTGTCCCTATTGTTGTGGCACAGGCCTTCCCTATGGATAGAAGAATATGGGGAGACTGGGCCCTAACCCACCAAGCTGACCCAGTGCGGGTTGGTAGGCTTTAAAGACTTCAGACGCAGCCGTGACTTGGCCGTTAATATGCCTTTCGAAGCACGAAGAAACTCGAGATATCTTTGGTTAGCCATCCAATGACCGGCCTTAGCGAACATTACTTAGTTTACGCAATCGCCACTGGTAGAGCTTCTCTTTAAGCTTGGGCATTCATACGGCGAAATAATGTCTTGCATTGTAAAATATTACCAAGCATTTTAGTTTCTTTTGCTGACGGTACCTATTACACTATTGAAGCGTTACACACATTAGGTATCCCACATTCGCAGATGACAAACGATTGTTCTCCAACTATGATCGTTAGCGGCCGCCCTTGTGTCATTATTTTTTCCATTTAATGCTCCCTGCCAAGGAAGAGTATGAATCGATTATTTTTACCCTGTGCAGAGGTAGAAATTAAGTTACACATACATATATAAATCACGTCCATTTATACCCGAAGAGGTAGGCGGAGGTGATTTAACACCCATATTTCGCCAATTATAAGATAGCCATCTAATTATTAGGACTTAAATCCCCATAGATGTCTTTATGAATACTGCAATTTTCTTGACAGTATGTTTTCTCTTCCATTAATATCAGTCAGGCGTCATCTAACCATCATTCTCCTTTTGATTCATAACATCCATCATACCGGAATGGTGCTAGTGATGAATGAATGTATAGAACAGAGACAGAAAGGATCACGTCGAGAGACCGATGGACGGAGAGACTGATTGGGATGACAACATTCCAATCGATACTGCTCAAGGTTTTGGCTTAAGTTTTACAGCCTGACACTAACCCTCTTTAGGTATGCTGTTGTTGGTGGTTTGCCGTCCACCATTCGGGTGCCCCAAGGTGCTTATTGCTCTACACCGGCAATCTCCGTTACCCGACTTTTACGACACTCCTGGGATGAGTCGGGGCTGGCGCATTCTGCTTTCTTTTTTCGCTCCAAGACTGGCATGGAAGACCTTGTTACCCGGGGCCTCTGGATCTTAATTCTGGTAGACGACCACCGAGACCACCGAGACGGTTAAAAGTGTAAGAAATGGAAAGAGAAAGAGTGTAAGAAAAGGAAAGTGAGAAAGAGCGCAAGAATTATTAATTTATTTTGTAAAGCGGCGAGTGCAAACACAATATAATAGGCACCTACAAGTACGGAGCCGATACATCAAGGGGGCTTATCGTCGAACTCATTCGCCATCCCCATTTCGGTCGATTACGTAAACGTCACCGCGGAAATTCTTCTCGTGCACAATCATAAATATCCTGTGGGAAAACAGCGACATCACTCTGATGATGCTAATTTTTTTCCCTACTGATATTAAGTCATGTTTAAGACGCCTATCATTACCCTTAATAGTAATAGATTTTTTATATCGTCGCAACGCCTGTAGCGATGTTTACTCCGAGCCCGAGGGGTGCTATTCTGGTGTCCAAATTAATAAATGAAAAATCGGCGGACTACCCTCATTTTAGGAGGAGCTCGCTACTCGCTAGCTCAGTGGCATATCGCGCTTGGCCTGCGATTGCGTAAACTAAGCAATATCGCCAAGGCCGGTCATTGGATGCGTGACCAAAAATTTATTATCTTGAGTTCCTCCGTGTTTCGCAAGGCACGTTAAGCCGTTGGTCCCTGCTGCATCTGCAGTCGTTAATACCCACTAACCCGCACTGGGTGCGTGGTGGTGGCATAATCTCCCTATATTCTTCCATCCATAGGGAAGACCCGTGTCCCAGCAGTGGGGACAATAAAGGGCTGGTGACGATGATGATGACCGTCATTTTAAGTGACTGAGTTTTTTGATAGCGGTCCCTCATCAACTTTATCTAAGGATATTTTATTGGCTTTACTTTATGTGGTATCGGCAATAATTTTAAAAATACTGACGATTTCTATGCAATTTCTTCAATGATAAGACGGATGACCATAATTATTAGGTAAGTCTCAATAACTTAACTAATGATTATTAAACTGAAAAGAATATAATAATATTAGTATTATAAGAATTGATGCTGATAGAACATGAAGTAGGTGTACATAAAATATCCTTAGACATTTTTGATGGGTGTACATACGTTAATCACATTTATTTATCTTTGAAGGGCAGAGGTAAATTAACGCCCAAGTTTCGTCAATTATGTAAGGTTCCATGAAATAAATAAATTGTCACCACACCACATCTCCCTCACTAATGCTTATGACAGCGATGAGTAATAGTGTTTCTCTTATTCCCAGCAATATATTGCGATATATATGCCCGATAGAATGCAATAGGCCCGCGCTATACAAAGGCCCTTATACAATTGGCGAAATGTGGGTGCTAAATTACCTCTGAAAAACCCTTCGGGGATAAATATTTATATTGGTATGTATGTACTAAGTCGACATTTTTGTCGTTTTGCGGTAGCTCAACTAGCTATTGACTGTACACGAAACAACGTAATAGCCCCCTTTCTACATTCGGCGTCGTTTGTTAATAGGTTTTCCCTTCATAAGGCGAATCTTAACCTATTTATTATGCGGCTGATATTAAAAACTCGGAGCCGATCTTATCCTTGCAAAAGTGTGAAGGCTGCGTCGGTTTCGCTTCGAAAGGATTCCGTATTATGAATAACATTCATAACTTCTGTACTTGGTTGGGAATTAATACAATATAATAGAATAGAACAGAACAGAACAAAACAGACCAGAATATATTGAGGTGAGTTAGCTAATATTTCCATCTCTGTCTCTACCCACAGAGATTCAAAATTATAATAGTTAAAAGGCTGGTCCTTAATAATGATGCGATTTCAAACATACTTCCACAATCCAATACAGGTTAGAATAAAAACACACAACATTTTTTGCGTATTATTATTTGGTTTTTAATTTAAAATGTTATCTAATAAAATAGGTCTTACAAGATACATCTATCGTTATCCTTACAGCACTGCAACATTAATATTAAATAAATAATTAGGAATTACTTTATTAATCATCACTAAACAATAATAAATTCACATGGGATATATGAAATAACCGTTATCATTACAAAGTTTTCTTAACTCTTACTCACCGTCAAAGAATTTGCTTCGTGTGTAATAGCACTCAGTGATAAGATAGGCGTTTAGTTTATTTTTTAAAGAGATAAACTTAGATTCAGCTGTGTTATGACGGCAGAGTAGAATACAATTGTCACCTTCCCAAATCTCTCCCGTGGGTGTCGTACAAGGCGACTAAGGATAAATCAGTGATGAGGAATGGGCAGCAGCGTTCCTGTTATACCACCATGCAATGTACTGCGACTCTTGTGCCCGATAAATCGCAATAGGCTCGCCACCTATTACATGGTATCTAACATAATTGACAAAACATGGGTGGTAGTTCACTTCTGCATACCCATTCGGGGATATAGGCGTGATTTATGTGGTTTATACAACTTAGATTCCGTCTTAATAATATATCAGATGGGAATCCTGATTATGTAAGCCTCTTTTAATCGCTTTCGTCTACCTGTTACTCTCACACTTTGCCATTATTCTCAATGAGTGAGAGAGACAGGTAGACGAAAGCTATTGAAAGAGGCTAACATAATAACCCCGGGGATTTCGTTAAAAATGTTGACAGGCCGGCGTCACGAGTGTAAGGAACCCCAAAAATATTCAGAAATATCATCCCGGGGACACTTTATGGGTCTGTCACAGTTTGTTTGGCGTTGTTAATGGCCACAGAAATGGTTTTACATAATATTTGACCCCGAGCTCTTAGGGTTCTCGAGCGTGGATTATTGACATTATTAAGACTTAATAGCGGCAATTTTTAAACAAAATACTTATTTTTTTTGGCCAAACGCTAAACGTGAAAGTCGTTCACGGAACAAGATAATGTTGTTGCTAACTGTCTCTCTAGTGCTGGAGTAGGCCTTCATTTTTTTTTTTTTAGTTCCATATGAGGTAATGACTCCATTTCATCTGGTGTTAAGTGGAGAAGAAGTCCAGACATCGGAACAGCAACTACCGCAGGCCATATTCCAAAAGTTATACCGCTCCTCAAGGAACCCATGCTAGCAGAAAAGAAGATGGAAAACGTGCTGCGTAAGGTACTTATACTATTATTATGCGTTCGCACATCCTAGTTGTATCCTCTAGAAATAAAAAATAATTATATATTTGTCTCATTTCAAAGTAATTATTGGACGTGAATACAAATATATGAAACTGGCGCGTTACAGATACTGAAGTATGACGAATTACATGGCTAAGGGGGAGGACACTTAACATTCAACTAGGTATGTATAATTGACTTATTCTATTTTTGTTGTTAATTATTATAATACAAATTATGACTTAACGCACAAAGCGAGGGAAGCTAGTATTATACAAGAACGACAATCGCTCACCCTGACAATAAACCATCACTCGCTCACCCGAATTCTCAAAATCAATCAAACGCTCAATTCTTCTCAAATCCGGAGGTTGACAAATAGCTTCGTCCAATCCGCCGCTGCCAATGGAGTGTTTTAAAATTCCCCACGCTCGCTTCGAGGTGGCTAAGACTGTCACATTCGCACCATATTTATCACTGGATCAGTGTCGGATCCGAATAATGTTCCAGCCAATATTTCATCCGTTCACGTCTCAATAAGCGCTGAGGCCGCCGAGGGCATATATCATCCCACGCCAGTCGGAGAGAGCAAGGGAAGGGGTTTGGATGCGGGACGCGAGTTCGCTCTTGGTTATGTTACCTCGTATTCGTATGCAACTTTGGCTGATTTGGGTTGACCAACAGCTTAACGTGCCGTCCGAAGCATGGAGGAACTGGAGATATCACAAAGAAAATAATTGTGATTAGAAAAAGTTCGAAAATTATGGTCTTGATGCGGGAATCTAACCCGCGTCCTCTGCATTACGGTCAGATGCTTATTATTTCCCGCCATCTAATAAGCCAAGCTCGTTAAGCCACTGTGGCATGGTCGTGATATGCAATTACCTAATCAATAAATGGTAGTCTCGTCAAAATTTCCAATGTTACTCATAAGTTTGGTTATGTTACAAAACTTGCAAAGAATTATAAAAAAAAAAGAAACAATGTAAAGCCTGTCACATTTATCACGCTGAATTTGAGCCACCGTGGTGGCTCAAATTCTGCACCGTATCGACACGGCCTTTCAGACCCGTCACAAGCATCTTACGATTGTAATAAATGATCCAATAGGATTGGGCCGCAGATTGGTTCTTCGGTTAAGGGTTTAAAGATAAAAATTTATTCCGTAACAAATGCATTTCCGTTCTGTGTTTTTTTAATAAATTAATAGTTTTTTAATTTCACTAGGTTTCTAATAGCATCTTTTGTTAGTATGTCTAGTGTTGTGACTTTCTTCTGTTTTTGTGTGTGTACTTGTAAATTTGACGATTTGACCATTGCAAGCAACTTTCATACAAGGCGACTGAGGTTAAAACATAAGGAATGCATTACTCTTATGCCTTCTAGCCATGTACTGCGAATTCCGTGCCCGATAAATGGCAATAGGCTCGCCACATGGGTGTATTAACACCCATGTGCCTACCTCTTCTACCCCTTCACCTCTGCCTACCCCTTCGGGGATAGGGGCGTGATTTATGTATGTATGTTAAAAGTAACCACAGCCTTTTCGATGTAAATGAAACTAAAACAATGTCATCTTAATAAATAATATTATCATATAAACACATTTAAGGCATCGATACATTGCACCCGTTAGACTAGTCGTCCACTGCGCCATGTTGCGTTGACAGCAACCCACAAACTTCATTACGCGCGTCAATGTCGCACGACAGCGCCACGCGACCGTCGCATGTCGCGGTGACGCGACGGTAATCACTTGATAATAGTCAGCAGCTAATTCCAATACGGGTGTGCGAATCTGATTTGCCATTTGATGGTAATTTGATTATAATTTTCAATGTTCAAGCATTAATATCTCCTTTGCATAGATGAATTACACACAACAGCAATACATCATATTGCATTGACCCACGAATGTCACTTTAGTCAAAGGCTAAAATGTATAAGTCCATCATCAGACCTCTCGTTGTTATTATTATAATTATAATTCGGAATGTCGAGCTGTGAAAGACTGATTAAAGAACATTACATGCAGCAACGATTTTAAGATGGATAAAAATGGATGGCGACGTGACAAAAATGAATACAGAGAGTAAATTAGAATATTTTTTAAAGTAGCATATATATAACAATAATTGACAGAGAAAATAAAAGGGCAAGAATAGATGGATGGATTCCGTCAGAAATTACATGATTATAAATATTATTAATGAGGAGATAACAGGAGCAAATGCAAGAAACAAATCTGTGTCGGCAACTGGAATGACATAAGGGCAGTATTATGATTCCATTAATAAAATCATGATTATAGTACATTTATTTTTATGCCAGTCGTATAAGCTTTCATATATTTTCTACAAAACCGACGTAGATGACAAAATCTTAAACAGACCGGACCTCAGATATCATAACCAAAAACGCTAACCTTTACAAGTAGGAAGATCTAAAAACAGCACTTACTATCGCTCCAAACGCAGAATCTCTTACAATAACAAAAAGTAACATTTCCACAAAGCAACAATACTTCAACCGTTTAAACAGACGTATCATCTTCACCCCTCATTCAATCCCATAGATATGTATCGGGCAAAAAAACATCTCCATGCGAGAAAGGAAATTGGCTCAATCCACTTGAACATTGCCGATCCCGGAAGATTCGCAATAAAATAACGTTTTAAGTGCAATTGCTTCGAGTATGGATTGGAATGAGGGTACTGGTGTTTTTTGTGGAGATCAATGCGAATAAAGAACACGTTTTGTCTAACAAAAAGCGGCTCTTGGAAACGGAAAAAATAACTGTATCAAATACTTACATGGAGGTAATATGGCCATTATAGGTAAGTTAAGAATAACTTTCTTGGCAGTTTAATTGAAGCAGCCAAGTAAGCTATTTAGAACTTATCCGTCGACTGTGAAACAAGCCCTAAGAGAAAGGTTATGTTTGCTAATGATCGGGTGACCAAAAATGTTTATCTCGGGCTTCTACCGTGCTATGGAAGGCACGCTAAGCCGTTGGTCCTGGCAACATATGCAGGCGGTATAAGAGGAACGCTGCTGCCCATTACTCATCGCTGTCTTTACCCCTAGTCTTCTTGTACGACACCCACCTGATTTGACAGTTGTATTCTTTACTGCCATCACCACTCGGCGTAAGGATTTAAAATCCAACGAAGCAATAATCTGAACAAAATCGATTTTTTCAACTAAACAGGAACGAGCAAAGTCCTCGCATAAAATTCTAGCCCCGAGTGGAGTCCGACAGAAAACAGGCTCGCCTTATCACCGGCTCATCTAAATAATTTGTTGCATCAAAAGAAAAACGGACCCATAAAACGTATCCAATATTCCGGGGTACAGATAAAATTTCCTATACAAAGTGCGACCCGGCTCCCCCAAACGGCGCGTTATTATTAAATGTTGCATGTATTAAAATTTATACCAATGCTCGCCCCGTCTTATTGATATCTCAATTTTATTGGAAGTATACGAGCTGTGCCCATTTTTCTTCCATAATAGTCTGTGCCTTATGGTTTGTGAATTTTCATTTTTTACGTCGTTATTTTGTGGGTTGCTTGCTACAACGTTGCTTCGATATTGGGGTTCGGATATAAATTGGATATTGAAAAGTTTGCCGAGTATATTGCGCGTGAAGTTTAGACGTGCATGATGTCTATGCGTAGCAATAATGTAACCGCGCTACATTTTAAGATTTTTTAGAAATTTCTGTACTAAACCTATTTTAATGTGTCAATCTTTCTAGTACAAAAGTCGGCTATCTGTAATAAGACTAATAACACACGTGTATGTGATTGTTCTGAATCATGATTAATTTTATGATAGATGATTAATTTTATTTAACAGACGTGCATGATCTCTTTAATGTAATGTAAGTTTTATAATATTTTAGATATTTCTGTAAACACTGAAGCTTTTCAGGAGCTTAGTTAATGCAATTTAAATTTTTTTGACAATTGGTTGTCTTAATATTTCTAGTACTTCTCAGCTATCCGTAATCACACTAATTGGACACGCGAGTTTTAGTAAAGTTAATTTAACTTATCCAATAACATACCACCATTCCATATTCTCAGAAAGTTAATGTTTGAACTGTTACCAAAACACAACAAAGAAATAAAACTACAAGGGTATCTTGATCTAATACGCATAATGTCTTAATTACGTAACCTGATTTAATTGATCCACATTTATTTAATTACACTTCTTCACTTACTTCTACATCCTTTATATAATTCGTAAGTACGATAACATCAAGGGATATTATCCTATGGCCGTGTGGTGACGGCAGAGTAGAATACAATTGTCACCACCCCAAATCTCTCCCGTGGGTGTCGTACAAGGCGACTAAGGATAAATCAGTGATGAGGAATGGGCAGCAGCATTCCTCTTATACCACCTAGCAATGTACTGCGACACTTTTGTGCCCGATATATGGCAATAGGCTCGCCACCTTATACATGGGAGCTAACATGATTGGCGAAATGTGGGTGCTAGTTCACCTCTGCCTATCCCTTCGGGGATATAGGCGTGATTTATGTATGTATGTGTATGATATTATCCTATACTTATCCTTCTCTTCTTATTCAAAAGTTAGTGAATGCAGTGTGCAAATCTCAATACCCCATAAAATACCCCAAAACTATTTTCCATGTTCAGAACATTGCTTTAAACGGGGTTTAAAAGGAAATTATTTTCACTCCGCAGGTACCTAGAAACTATCAAAACATAGAACTTCGCCTAACAGTGCTGCCCTCTTCGTCTAGCGTTCCTGGAATAGTATCTGCATCTCGCTCCAACAACGCAAGTATGGTTAGAGCATAGATTTATGGGCGATATAATTCTGCAATTTTCAAAGCCAATGTCTCGTTGTGAAAGGCGTGTGTACGCAAACGACGCCGAGCGGCGTCTTTGCGTCGGCACTCGTGTCAATGGCACGGGATTCGACACCGTAGTAACATAACTTATAAATGATGATTCGCCTTGACAATTGAAGGGTTATAATGTTCTCATATAGGTATTTGCACGAGCACTACTCATTTGAATAAAAAAAAACTTTTTTTAAAGTGATTTATGCCCCATTCTTCCTTTATTCTTCCATTCATAGGCCCAAGCATTGGAGACATTGAAAGGCTGGTGATGGTGATGATGAGGGATATATATAATTGTAACGCTGCTGTCCATTGCTGATCGCTACTTTACCCTTAGTCGCCCTGTACGACACTCGCTGGAGAGATGGGTGTGGTGACAATTATTATTGTATTCTGCTGTGCCGTCACCACACGGCTTAAACATAGACATCACGTCAATTTATCCCTGAAGGGGAAAACAGAGTTGTACATATTAACGTCTACCTTTCGCCCTAAGCTTTTGCTTTTGTTCTGAACGGTGTCTAACAACACAACCTTAACGGGATTCCGCCTCACAAATATTGCACCAGAGGAAACGTCGTATCACGGGAGGAATCAAACGCCGGAAGCGGAAAGGAGCGTATTTTTCGAATTTGAATTTCGAACTTCGGCTGCTTCCGGCGCGGAAACTTGTTCTCCACCAGACGCAAGAGTTGAATTTATCGGGTTTCATGAGATTCGAGTCCGGTAACTACCGTTTGTTCTAGAATATTACGTATGGTGTGCGTTCTAGAATATTATACATACATCCCGGCTTTATCCACAGTCGTTAATTACCGCCGTGTGATGACGGCAGAGTAGAATACAATTGTCACCACCCCAAATCTCTCCCGTGGGTGTCGTACAAGGCGACTAAGGATAAATCAGTGACGAGGAATGGGCAGCAGCGTTCCTCTTATACCACCTAGCAATGTACTGCGACATTTTTATGCCCGATATATGGCAATAGGCTCGCCACCTTTTACATGGGACCTAACATAATTGTCGAAACGTGGGTGCTAGTTCACCTCTGCCTACCCCTTCGGGGATATAGGCGTGATTTATGTATGTATGTTAATACCCACCAACCCGCACTGGGCCAGCGTGGTGGGTTATGGCCCATCTTCTTCTTCCTGCCCTTATTCCGCTCTAGGCGGGGTCAGCACAACATGTTTTCTTCTTCCACTCCTCTCTGTCCTTCACCAATTTCTCATTACACAATCGATCCATCTTTTCTTTGGTCTTCCTCTCCTTCTACGTTCTTCCACGTCCATACCTAACATTCTTCTGCCAACATAGTTTTCATCTCTTCGCGCAACATGATCAACCAACAGTGGGTTGTGGCCCATTCTCCCTATATTATTCCACCCATAGGGAAGGCCTGTGCCCTAGCAATGGGGACATTAAAGGCAGATATGAATCGCCAATTATGTTAGGTCCAATGTAATAGTTGGTGAGGCCATTGCCATTTATCGGGCACGAAAGTCGCAGTACATTGCTAGGCGGTATAAGATAATGCTGCTGACCGTAATCGCTAGCTTAACCCTTCGTCGTCTTCATATACGACACCTGCGGGTGAGATTGAGTGTGGCGACAATTGTATTCTGTTCTGGCGTCATATAGTAGTTCACCCGCCGGAATCAGATCCCGAGGCCCCGGGTTCGATCCTCAGGGGAATACTAATTTGTCCTAGGCTTGGATGGTGGTGGAGTCTGCCTGGCTAGCTACCTCATAAACCATTGAATGTGAAGGGGACTGAAAAACTGTATTGAAGCGGCATTTTGAATAACAACACGGAAATGAATCACAAATGTTTTCACGGAAATCTGCCCCCGCGTATGTATCTATCTACCCACCTCACATTATTATGTAAATCTGCAATAACTCAAGAAGTGCCTTTATTTGTCAAGGCCGATTGACCCGCCCTGTCCATCGCTGCCCTGAAAAGGGGAGCAAATAAAGAAATAGGCATCCCGAGATGGATACAAGAGATCCGGTAGCAAATGTGGAATAATAAATTCTGCGGAACAACAAATTCAATATAAATAGTTGAGAGGAGGGACGCCATCAAAAATCCCTTCCGTGACTATATTTATCCATATTACGGGTGGACGGCGCAGTGCCGCAGTGAAGCAAGTATTTGTGTTGTTATTTTAGTTCGCCGTGTGGTGACGGCAGAGTAGAATACAATTGTCACCACCCCAAATCTCTCCCGTGGGTGTCGTACAAGGCGACTAAGGATAAATCAGTGATGAGGAATGGGCAGCAGCGTTCCTCTTATACCATCTAGCTATGTACCTACTGCGACATTTGTGCCCGATAAATGGCAATAGGCTCGCCACCTATTACATGGGACCTGACATAATGGGCGAAACGTGGGTGCTAGTTCACCCCTTCGGGGATATAGGCGTGATTTATGTATGTATGTATTTTAGTTTGAACATTACATAAATGTTAGAAAAGTAGTATTACATACATAATTCACGCCCATATTCCCGAAAGGGTAGGCAAAGGTGAATTAACATCCAATTTTCGCCAATTAAGTTAGGTCCCATGTAATAGGTGGTGAGCCTATTGCTATATATCGGGCACATAAATCGCAGTATCTTGCTAGGCGGTATGAGAGGAATGCTGCTTCCCATTACTCATCACTGTCTTTGCCCTTAGTCGCCTTGTAAGACGCCCCCGGGTGAGATGGGGGTGGTGACAATTGTATTCTGAACTGCCGTCAACACACGGCACGGTTTCTATTAAACAATATTAATAATAATAAATTGGTAACTTACACATGTTTTTACTAAATATCCAGAGACGAGGTAATCGAGTTTTGTCCATGTTTTGTCATCAATGCAAAAAAAAATTCGATCTTATAAAAGAAAACTGCAAATGAAATTATTTCCTGTCACCGTCTCGCATGAAATTCAATTTAAAAGAAGCAAATCAATGTCAGCGTTGTCTGCGGGCATACATTACGAGACTGTGGGCACGGTGAGCCACACATGACACGAAGCACTTCCGCGTCACTTTGTGCTCTAAGCCGTCGGCAAAAGATTCAATTTCGGGGTCAAAGTGTCGAGGTGGCTAAGCGGTGTTAGGTACTAAAGGACTGAGGTGTATCATACATCACGCGGTCGCTGCCAAATATCACTGATGTTCCCTTTGTTTGGTTTGACGATTTACTCTTTAGGTATACTGGAAAATGAGAAAATATTCGGGCGCTGGGATTCGAAATGGCAGTATCATACTCAATTTGGTACAATAAAACCAATTTCCTACAAAGTCCAGATTCTTAAATGTACACAATTTCCTTCTTCTACCTCCATGTCGGTGGTAGGACTTTTTCAAGTCGGCCTGGCTAGCTTCCACCATCGAAAACTGTCGCCATAATAATAATGTTAATGCAGCATTATTGTGTCCGACAATATATGATAAGACAGTCAGTCCTCTGTGGTTAAAGGTTCTAGTTGACGCTAGATTCCATCTTTGGTCCATCTTCGGTTCCGTCACTTACCATCAGGTGAGATGAAGGTTTTTTTATGCTATATAGTGTAACGTTGTCATTTTGTCACTTGTCAAAGTCGTCAAAGTCAAAATTGACAAACTGACTGACAGTGACAATGACATTAGTTGTCATAATAATTTTGGGTTTGCAAAGAGAAATTGGCATAATTGGGGACTTATAAAAAAAAAAAAAAAAAAAAAAGGAAAAAGTTCAGATAAGAGTTGCTTGGTTTGGGTGGTTATATAACCCCCAAGTGTTATAAAAAATATTACTTTACTTTTTCCTTGGTTTCCAGACAATAATGTTGTATTTTGGCGGGTTAGGATTTTATTTAGTATTTATTCGGCGTTTAGGTTTCGTTAGGTCTTCAGTGGTCACATTTGTTGCCTAAAATTCCCTTAGAATAGATTTTTTAGAGATCGAAGAAATTGTCAATTTGTCAATGTTATCTTGGCTGTATGATACAGAATCGTTGCCCTAGTCCGGCCTAGTAGCCTTACAAAATTTCAGGATTCGATTGTCAAACTATACGGCCAATGACGAGCGCTTATTTTGAAATTCGGAAGTGGAATTCATTCCGTTTTAAAATTCCTAGCGAGACGCTGTAAAATTTTGATGGTCTTCTTACCTTGGTGGAATTTTCCAAATTTCAGAAGAATTTTATAAATATTATATCGGAGCAAGAAAGTGATTCTCCGAATAACAGCTGTTATTAAAAGGAATACATACTGTGTCACTGACCCGAAAGGGTCCTTTGGTACGAGTAAAGAGACTCCAGTTAAAGCTGTCTTGATTGTGGACTGGACCTAGCGGGTAATCCTGTGAGGAATTGCTACTCCCTACTACACTTCTCTACAGTCAGGTACCTTACTAACCACCAGGCGGCTGAAGGCTCGGAGATAAAGATAGACTTCTATAGATATAGACAGATTAATATAATTTAGATTCATATACTCGTCCCACTCGTTATCGACCAGAACGACTCCACCCGAACTCCTTGGTCTTGGTTCCTTTTAAGTACTGCTTATGTAAATTTTAAATTATAAATTGTGTTAAATTTGTATTAAATTGAAATTATAAATTTACTACTGTCCAACTGGTTGTTTTTATTTTATTGTCACCACTAGGTATATTAGGTAGAAGGGGGGAAATCTAAATTATTATTATATAGGAACACATAAGCAGGAAAAAATACAAGTATTACATGGCGCCCGAACATTAGGAAAAGGAGGTTCTGTTACTTTTTATTATAGTCCTTGTTTCTGGTCTAATTTGCTCAGAGGAGGCTGGTCGATGACGGGCAGGATTAGAGGTTAGTTTTTTTATTTTAGGAGTGTTATCATCATTGCTATAAACTTAAACCTAATTTGTATAATTTTCTTGTGCTATAAAATATTTTAAACAGGGATATCTTCACTATTATACAGGAATTTTACATGTTAATGGAGAAACTGTAAGTTCTGTTCGATATCTGGAGTGGTTTCTTTAGTTTTTTGCACTGCATTTTTTTTATTTTGCAATTTTAATGCTATAATAAGCTAGGTATAATTAGCAGATTACTTTACTTAATTTCTTATAACCTTTTTACTGTGCCTGCGCATAACAGTGCACTATCTTGGTTCCTTTGCCTGCCTTTCCACACTTTTTTTTATCTTTTAAAGTCATATTGACATTAACATATAAATAAATAAATTAGGTTGTTTGCATCATGGAGCAAAGACCAATAACTTTTAATTTGCTGTTGAAAGATGAACTTGAGTATGAAGTTAAGATTAGGGGTGCAAAGCCGACAGACACAGTGACTGCTTTGAAGGCACAGATTCGTTTACTCAATAGGGACCTGCCCTCTGATGAGGTATTGGAATGTGGTGATCTAGATTTTGTTTCAGAATTAAGAATTGTGCAGAAAAAGCTAGATGATCTGGATAAACTGGTTTCAATATCTTCATCAAAGGCAGGCACACTAAAAACTTTGAATAGGATTCAGACCCTTGCACACCATTTATTCCATCGAATCAGTCGGCTGGATGTGGGAGAAGAGATGGACAGCGACTTCTCTTCCTCATTGGCCTCCTGTCAGAAGCGTTTAGACAGTGTTTTGGTAAAAATTGATAACATTTTACACACATTCAAAAGTAGTCTTACACAGGAAAAGCCCGGTGAACAGTCACCTAGCAGGCCACAGGATTCAAGTGGTTTGGTAGGGGATTGTTCATCTGTTCATAAACTTGGCATAAAATTTGATGGCAAAACATGTGTGAAAGCTTTCTTGCAGCGCTTGGAGGAGCTTTGCTTATCAAGGGGTATTACTGATGGTAGACTTTTCTGTTCAGCATCTGAGTTGTTTTCCAATGAGGCTTTGTGTTGGTATCGTGGTGTCAAGCCAGATGTCAATGACTGGTTTGAATTAAAACAATTATTATTGGAAGAATATTTGCCTACTGATTATGACCACAGATTATTACAGGAAATTCGCTCTAGAACTCAAGGTGCTGATGAGAGTATAATAAACTACCTCAGCATAATGCAAAACTATTTTAGTAGGTTATCAAAGCCTTTAATAGAAGAAGAAAAATTAAACATTGTTTTATTTAACATTAGACCCTTCTATACCTCCCAGTTAGCATTGACCCCAATTGAATCTTGGACAGAGTTAAAAAAGAAATGTAGATTGCTTGAGGGTGCACAGGAGAGATGCAAACATTTCAGTGAACCTATTAGCACAACTACTTTAGCACCTGACTTGTGCTACAAACAAAAAGTTACATCTCAACAGAGGGTTTCTGCAGTTCAGCCTATAAGAGGTGATTTCTGTGTCCGTTGCAGAATCAATGGTCACAGTTTAAAGAATTGCAGGGCACCTTTTGTTGTGATTTGTTATAGTTGTGGTAAGAGGGATGTCACTGCTAGGACTTGCCCTAATTGCAATGCTAGGAAACCTACTTTTGATAATAATGTTTCAAAAAACTTGAAACAGTGAACTGGCGATTAGTAAATAATAATCAAAATTTCCCTAAATATAAAACTAGGATATTTTATTCTAATAGACATGACTATAATAAAATTAATACAATAAAGTCTACATGTCTTTCATCACCAGTTCACTCTATACATACAGATATACGTCCATATTTAAAAGTAAATATCTATGATTTAGGATTCAGAGGGTTGTTGGACTCTGGTTCGGAAATTTCAATAATGGGACAAGATACAGTAAAACATTTTATTAACTTTGCTAATATACATACTTCACATAACTTACAATTCATTAAAACTGCCAATGGTTCTTCATCTCCTGTCACTGGCTACATGTTTTTGCCGGTAACAGTTGATGGGAAAACTTGTGTAGTTAAATTTTATATAGTACCAGGGGTCACTACTGGTCTGCTTTTTGGTCTAAATTTTTGGAAGGAGTTTAATATAGCACCAGAGGTTTTAAAATTATTGAAGGGGGGTGAATTTTTTAATGTAAATGAGCAAGTAAACACTGTTATAGCTACTGATATGGCATTACATGATTTTGATTCATTATCTGAGGAGGAGCATAGGCAGGCTAGGGAGGTCATCTCTCAATTTGAAGATATTTCAGCTGAAAAAATAGGTTTAGGCAGGACACATTTGGTTAGTCACATAATAGACACCGGTGATCATGCCCCCATAAAACAGCGCTATTATGTGGTTTCTCCTGCCAAGCTGGCACTGATGAATGAGCATTTGGATCAGATGCTTAAGGATGATGTGGTGGAGCCTAGCAGCAGTGCTTGGAATAATCCTGTCACATTAGCCATGAAAGCTGATGGTTCTTCTCGCTTCTGCTTGGATAGTCGAAAGCTTAATTCAATTTCAAAGCATGATGCTTATCCTATGCCTTATATAAGCCATATTCTTGACCAGCTTAGGGATGCGAAGTACCTCTCTTCCATTGATTTAAAATCTTCATTTTTTCAAGTGCCTTTGCATGTAGACTCTAGGGAAAAGACAGCTTTCACCATTCCCGGAAGAGGTCTCTATCATTTTAAAGTTATGAGCTTTGGTCTTACTTCAGCTCCGGCTACACAACAGCGTTTGATGGATCGCTTGTTTGGCCCAGAGTTTACTGGTCCTGGAAATAATATTAATATTAATTTAACTAATAATAGTAATAATTTAATTAGTAATAATAGTAAATTGTTTGTCTACCTCGATGATTTAATTTTGCTAACAAGCAATTTCCAGGAGCATTTGGAGTTGCTCCAGTTGGTGAAGGACAGGTTGAGTCATGCTGGCCTCACCATTAACATGGGAAAGTGTCAGTTCTTCAGAAAACAGCTTAAATATTTGGGTCATGTAGTTGATGAATACGGTTTGCGCACTGATCCTGAAAAGGTGAAGGCTATAGTAGATTTTCCCACCCCCACAAGTAGAAAAGAGGTGAAGAGCTTCTTGGGAACAGCATCATATTACCGTCGTTTCATTGTAAATTTTAGTAACAGGGCAGGGCCGTTGAATGCTCTTACATCAACTCGCAAAGGCGCTCCACCGTTCAAATGGTCAGTCGAGGCGGACAGGGCGTTCAACGACCTAAAATTGGCATTAACCACTGCACCAGTATTAGCATGCCCCGATTTTTCCAATGAATTTGCAGTGCATTGCGATGCATCCGATTACGGGCTGGGAGGGGCCTTGACACAAACCATAGACCATGTCGAACATCCCATTGCTTTCTGTAGTCGATCTCTTTCGGCAGCGGAACGCAACTATTCAGCAACTGAACGGGAGGCATTAGCAGTGGTGCATGTCGTTGAACATTTCCGAGCGTATCTAGACAATGGCCGTCCTTTTAAAATTATTACAGATCATGCTAGTCTGAAATGGTTTCTAAATCTTAAAAATCCAACTGGCCGTCTAGCACGTTGGGGCTGTAGACTGTCACCCTATAATTTTACAATTGAGCATCGCAGTGGCTCAAAGAATATTGTACCAGACGCGCTGTCCCGTGCAGTCCCAGTAGCACCGGTAGACATTATTTCCACAAACGACTCTTGGTATAATAATATCGTACAACGTTGCACGGATAAGCCACGAGCTTGTCCAAATTTTCAATTAGTAGATGGTAGGTTAATGCGTTTTACGAAAGGCACAAATAAACTAGGTAGTGATTTCCAATGGAAAGAGGTAGTCCCATTAGAATTTAGAGAGGATATAATTTTACAAAATCATTCTGTACCTACTGCTGCACACTTGGGTGTGGCAAAAACATATAAACGCTTAAAGTTAAGATATTTTTGGCCTGGTATGTATAAAGATACCGCGGACTTTATTAAAAAATGTACTGTTTGCAATGCTTATAAACACAGCACACTGGCAACACCGGGATTTATGGGTGAACCTAAAATTTGTTGCAGGCCATTCCAGTGCATCAGCATAGATCTAGTTGGTCCACTGCCGATGTCCCGTCAGCAAAATATCTATCTGCTAGTTGTGGTGTGTGTATTTAGTAAATATTGTTTAATGTTTCCATTACGTAGGGCCACCGGCAAAGTTATTGCTCAACGTTTGGAGGATCATGTATTTCTTGTGCACGGAATCCCTCAAACTGTAATGTCTGACAACGGTTCACAATTTGTTAGTCGAGAGATTCGTTCTATGTACGAGAAATATAATATTCCCCAAATACACTTGGGACCCGTGTACTGTCCTCAGGTGAATACCGTAGAGCGTTATAACCGTACAGTGATCACGGCGGTTGCGTCTTTCGTTGAAAGCGATCATAGAACTTGGGACGTGAATATACACAAAATACAGTTCGCAATGAATACGGCTGTGAACGAGGCGACCTCGTATACACCGTTCATGCTCGTTCACGGTAGGGAAGCCGTTGCGGATGGCAACATTTATAGTGAATTCACGGATATCGATGAGTTAATCGTGCAACCACGGGATGCGTATATCAGTGATCTAGGTCACCTCAAAGACGTCTTTGTGAATGTAAAATCATCTCTTCGCAAGGCTCATGAGCATAACGTACGGTACTATAATAAAAAGCGGCGTGATATAACGTACAACGTAGGTGATAACATTTGGAAACGTACATACAAACAAAGTGTTGCAGATAGATATTTTTCGGCAAAATTAGCTCCCAAATATGAGCTATGTAAAATCATTAGAAAACTGTCTCCGTTAGTGTATGAACTTCAGGACGAGAATGGCAAGTTCATAGGCAAATGGCACATAAAGGATTTTAAAATTTTAGATTCGGCATCAGATGACTGATGTCACACAGTAACCTTTTTTTTCTTTTATTTACCTTTTAGCATTATTATACATTTTGCTAGATTTTTTTTCTCATTTTCCCCCGTGTGTTGGGCGGGCGTAAGAATTCCTACACTGCCATAATTCCACCCGGCATGTCGTAAGAGTCGACTAACGTGGGTACATAGCACTCGTAACAACAGTTGGTGCGGCGGGTGTCCACCACCTCTGTGCCTCGGTTAAGATTCTCTTGTTTCCCATCTTTTCCCACTTAACGTAACTTTTTTCCAAATTTTGTAATGTAATTCTTTTTCTAACATTTATAATTTGGGGAATACACAAGAGAGTTTTAAACCGAGACACAGGGCGGGCACCGGCTAAATGGGCGTGGAGTTAATTTTACAACTTGCAACACTAGGCTTTCTAGCTTTGTGGTTTTGTGAGTTGTGTCGCCATCTGGTGGCATTGTTTTGTATTATCTCGTGAACATTTGTGCCTCTCAAGCATGCTTGTATCGCGAAATAATATTTTAATTATTCCAATCTTATTATTCGGTTTTTACCGTGGAATGAAATTTTCTTTTACATTTTAACATTTTACCTACTGATTAACTTAAATAGAAATATTTTAGTGTTTTTGCACGTTTCATTTTAATAAAGTTAGAACTTTATAGTCGGGATTATGGTTTGTAGAATGTGGGGTGGTTGGTATGACAGCTGTCATACTCGTACACATTTCTGTCTATCCTTTTCGCACTTATAGCATTTAGATATTTGTTGCCTGCTGTCATATCGATCAGGCTGGGTTTTGCGAACTATAGTTCTCGGAAATTTGAATCGTTTTAAAAATTTTTTTGGTAAAGGAATTATTTTGGGGGGTTTTCAGTATCCGTTTCAGTCGTATAGGTAGGAAGGTAATGGGATTCGGGTTTGACGTGGGCGTCAAGCACGAATTCACTTACGTGAATTCTTTCGAGGGAAAGGGGATATTGTAACGTTGTCATTTTGTCACTTGTCAAAGTCGTCAAAGTCAAAATTGACAAACTGACTGACAGTGACAATGACATTAGTTGTCATAATAATTTTGGGTTTGCAAAGAGAAATTGGCATAATTGGGGACTTATAAAAAAAAAAAAAAAAAAAAAAGGAAAAAGTTCAGATAAGAGTTGCTTGGTTTGGGTGGTTATATAACCCCCAAGTGTTATAAAAAATATTACTTTACTTTTTCCTTGGTTTCCAGACAATAATGTTGTATTTTGGCGGGTTAGGATTTTATTTAGTATTTATTCGGCGTTTAGGTTTCGTTAGGTCTTCAGTGGTCACATTTGTTGCCTAAAATTCCCTTAGAATAGATTTTTTAGAGATCGAAGAAATTGTCAATTTGTCAATGTTATCTTGGCTGTATGATACAGAATCGTTGCCCTAGTCCGGCCTAGTAGCCTTACAAAATTTCAGGATTCGATTGTCAAACTATACGGCCAATGACGAGCGCTTATTTTGAAATTCGGAAGTGGAATTCATTCCGTTTTAAAATTCCTAGCGAGACGCTGTAAAATTTTGATGGTCTTCTTACCTTGGTGGAATTTTCCAAATTTCAGAAGAATTTTATAAATATTATATCGGAGCAAGAAAGTGATTCTCCGAAAAACAGCTGTTATTAAAAGGAATACATACTGTGTCACTGACCCGAAAGGGTCCTTTGGTACGAGTAAAGAGACTCCAGTTAAAGCTGTCTTGATTGTGGACTGGACCTAGCGGGTAATCCTGTGAGGAATTGCTACTCCCTACTACACTTCTCTACAGTCAGGTACCTTACTAACCACCAGGCGGCTGAAGGCTCGGAGATAAAGATAGACTTCTATAGATATAGACAGATTAATATAATTTAGATTCATATACTCGTCCCACTCGTTATCGACCAGAACGACTCCACCCGAACTCCTTGGTCTTGGTTCCTTTTAAGTACTGCTTATGTAAATTTTAAATTATAAATTGTGTTAAATTTGTATTAAATTGAAATTATAAATTTACTACTGTCCAACTGGTTGTTTTTATTTTATTGTCACCACTAGGTATATTAGGTAGAAGGGGGGAAATCTAAATTATTATTATATAGGAACACATAAGCAGGAAAAAATACAAGTATTACAATAGGGAAGCTCTTGGCCTTCATTGAAATGATGGTGGTAGCTAGCCAGCCGCACTTGTAAAAAGTCCTACCACAAAACAAACCGATTACAAATTTTTACTCCCCTGGGGATTCGTACCCGGGACCTCGAGATCTCATTTCTGTGGACGAGCCACTAGATCACGGAAGCTAAAAGGTCAAGAGCTTTCCCTGTCTAACATCCCCGGCCCATATAACTTTAGAAGCATCATCATCACCATCATCATCACCAACCCTTTTGATGTCTCCTTCACCACGCTGGCCCAGTGCGGGTTGGTGGGTATTAACGACTACAGATGCATCCGGGACCAACGGCTTAAAGTGCCTTCCGAAGCACGGAGGAACTCGAGATAATAAACTTTTGGCTACCCATCCAATGACCGGCCTTAGCCACATCCACATAGCTTAGTTTACGCAATCGCAGGCCAAGCGCGCTATGCCACCGCGATAGCGAGCTCCTAAACTTAACTAAAGTAGCGTTCAGAAGCATAAATCGACTTGGATACAAACGAAAATTGAATCACACGTGCCTTATCAAATTCCAATCTCAAAACACAAACCGAGCAGCCACAAATTTTGTACACGTACACTTAAGGGCAACACCACTCAATGGCAGATATCGCTTGCAATATGGGAAAATTGTAATTTCCATACGCCCAAGGCGGGCAACAGTCGGAATCCCCGCAAATTGAGACCGAATGTACAAATTACATTTGATTTTTTTACAATTTCTTTCCGATAGAATGTCCCTGGAAAAGCACGGACGAAACAACACACACCGTAAGCCTTGAGGAATAAAGTCGGTTGTGCAATGTCAACTTGCTTCGCGAGGTTTTTTCGTGACAGTGGAAACATACGGTCGTAAGTTTTGTCGTATATTTTTTAAATTGGTAAATGACGAATCTTTCGAAAGGACAAAATCTTACCCACCTGCTTTCGCTAATATTTAAACAATTTTACAACAATTAAAATTATCAACAACCTATGTAAGAAAACCTATAAAAAAAAACCTAATAAAACTATTCAAATCCAGAAATGTAGTTCCGTCATATTTTTGTGGTTTTGAATTGTTTAATACCTGATAATTCAAATAAAAGTTTTTAACTGTATTTTGAGGCTTATACTTTCTACTTTATATCGTTTGACGAACGTATTCTTGGAGACACATCATCCAAGGAGACGTGAAAATTCAGTTCACACGTCTCGTTGCATGTACGAAAACTTTTATAGCAGATTGTTCGCTTTAGGCAGAATACCCTTCTTGGGCCATCTTGCCTTATGTAAGCTTAGCTGCTTACTTTACGCTAGAAAATAGGTGTGAATGGCTCACAATGGTAAAATATGTGCACATTTTTATTGTGTTAAGACCTATATTCCATGTTTTAAACAAATAAACATCTTATCTTATCTTAAAAATAAATAATGAAGCCGGCCAAAAACACACCCGTATGTCCCACCCCCCAAAGAGGCTAATGTTCGATTCTTGATGTATATCAAATGTGATCTTTTTCTGTCCGTAATGCGTGGGGGCCCAAACGATGTGCGTTATTGATGTCTTTCTTGCTCCTCACAGAGATAAACATGTTAGGTAATAGCGTTGATTTAACAAAACGTTTTCGACACGTAGCATCGTATTTGGAAGGGTGGTTTCGGCGGTATCTGATTACAGCAGCCGTAGTATTGTTTGTTGAGGAGCTCGCTAGCGCTGTGGCGTAGCGCGCTTGGCCTACGATTGCGTAAACTAAGCAATGTCGATGAGGCCGGTCATTGGATGGGTGACCATACGTTTTTTATCTCAAATTTTATGCTTCGGAAGGCACGTTAAGCCGTTGGTCCCGGATGCATCTGTAGTCTTTATAACCCACCAATCCGCACTGGGCCAGCGTTGTGGGTTATGGACCAATCACCCTGCATTCTTCCATCTATATAGGGAAGGCCCGGTGCCTCAGCAGTGGGGACATTAAAAGGGCTGGTGATGATGATGATGATAGTATTGCTAGACGCGTTTTCTGACATACTGCTACGAAAGAGAACACAAGGATACATACATGCATGACGGCCGTCTTGGTCGAATGCTCAGATTAAGCTCAATATGTCCGTCATCTAGTATCCATAACACAAGTGCTTAGGCTACTTACTTTGGGCTAGATGATAGGTGTAAGGTAAATATATTTATTTATTTATTATTATGCATATAAAAATCACGACTATTAATTTATCCCCGCCCCGGCTAGCACGACCACCGAAACACGATAATTATGATAAAGCAATTTATCGCTGTGAACTGTCAAAAGTATGGAGTTTTGATGGTTCAACGCGATAAACGGCTCTATTATATCGTGTTTCGGTGGTGATGGAGGGGTAAGCAGAGGTGGATTAACACCCACGTATCGCAAATTATAAACCACCTCCTCCAGGAGGCCAAGGCGGACTGGCAAAGAACGCCTGGGTTAACACACTCAAAAGCACTAATCGAACCATACTCCCGTAAGCGTACTGACGAGCTATTAAAGCTCAATAGGGGCAACCTGAGCATGATGATTAGGGCTCTGACCGGCCACTGCAAGTTGAACAGATATCTCTACAACATAAGACTTACTGCCGCACTCAGAGACGTCAAATAACGTTAATGAGTACTTAATGTCAAAAATTGACAATTCAAAACTAGTCGCTTTTTTTGCCGGGTCTATGGTCTAGATTTAAATGAGATTTTTTGACATAAAGTACTCATTAAAGTTATTTGACGTCTCTGAGTGCGGCAGTTAAAGACACAGATACTTGCAGATTCTGTGAACAAGAGCGTGAAACACCAATAGGTACACCTCCTGTGCTTTTGTGAACCTCTCATTCACAAAAGAAACCGACATTCGGGAAGGCATATTCTCGAACCAGATGATATAAAAACAATCCGAGCTGGGAACATCCTATCATTTTTTGACAGTGCCCAGCTAAAGGAATTCATGAAAGGCCTTAATAGGACTTACTTGGGGCTAGTTACAATAGATCTCCATAGGTCGCAGTGACGCAAACAGCCCCGAAACTTCAAAATAATAAAAATGCAAATTATGATAGGTCAAATAGGGCCGTGTGGTGACCGCAGAGTAGAATACAATTGTCACCACCCCAAATCTCTCCCGTGGGTGACGTACAAGGCGACTAAGGACAAATCAGTGATGAGGAATGGGCAGCAGCGTTCCTCTTATACCACCTAGCAATGTGCTGCGACACTTTTGTGCCCGATATATGGCAATAGGCTCGCCACCTATTACATGGGACCTGACATAATTGGCGAAACGTGGGTGCTAGTTCACCTCTGCCTACCCCTTCGGGGATATAGGCGTGATTGTATGTATGTATGTATGCAAATAGGGGGCCAGCCTAATGCTATCTACCGGGAACGTACACCGCAGTATATTGCTAGGTGGTATAAGAAGAACGCCCGTGCCCTCCTGCCTCAGAACAGGGCCTCCCGGTAGCTTACGAACGAATGGCGTAGATTTTTCGTTAGATATTGAAAACTTGTGTGTCCGTATAGGTAGGTTGGGGGTTGGGGGGTTGATTGGTAGTGCGCGGCATGTTTCGGTTTATGTGATTGGCGAGTTGTGGGATTATATTTGGTGCATAATTTACAATGTACCTGCAATGTCATAACTCGTTGACAATGGTGGGTTTCTCTTGCGTGCCGTTCTGCTGGCGGAGCGTTGGGCTCTGGTGCGTTTAGTATAATCTTGGTATTGAACGCGTCAGGGTCGGCGCTTCGTTGCGGATCGGGGCGTGGGCGGGTTTGGGAGACTTATCATTACAGACTGAGGGATGTTGCGCATTCCCCTATTTTTTCTTGGAAACACGGCTTTTCGGTTCGGTCTTGACGATTCATAAGTGTATAGTAATCATACCAGATATGAATAAATGAATTTTGACTTTGACTTTGACTTTGCCCCCCTTTTTTTTTTTTCTCGGAGTGGAATGCTTTGAAGCACCATACCAGCCGCTAGCTAGGCGACTGGCGTGTGTGGGACTCGCCAAGGCACGAAGCGGCCAGCACTACCCACTAAACCACTCCGGTGTTCCTCCTAGCCCTGTAAGAGGGGAAAGTCTGGGATCTGCCTTGCGGCAATTCACCAGTCTCTCCCCAGGGCCTCCCAGCTTACGCCAGGGTTAGCGCCGAGGGGGAGATGTCCGAAACACTGGACATCCCCCCAGATGGGGTGGCCTGTGCAATGCACACAGGGGGGCTAACCCATGTGTGCAGGCCACCCTTGACGGACCTAGGGGGGACGAAGATGAGCTCGCCTCCTTCGACCCGTCCGTCTGCGCCGGAGGGGAGCGGCAAAGGCATCGTCTTCCCGGTCCCTCTCCGCTGCCTCCTTCTGCGACATGACAGTCTCGCAGAAGGAAGCGGCAGCCTCCCAGATTCTCTCGCTCCCAACCATGGATCTAACCAAAGTTGGGAGCGAGAGATAACCACCGCCAAGCGCCACACGGAGTGTGCGGCGCTCAAGTCGCCAGGCCGGGCATACGCAAAGTGTATGCTCAGCCGTATCATCAGGAGCGTCGCAGTGATGACACCGCAACGACTCCTCCCGTCGGGCGACCTTGTGCAGGTAGTGACCGAAACAGCCATGTCCGGTCAACACCTGCACAAGGCGGTAAGTGAGGCTGCCGTGCCGGCGCCCAACCCACTCCTCCAACACCGGACGGATGGCCTCAACCGTCCGGTGGCCGGCACGCGGGACTAGGAGTGCCTCTCCCCACTGAGCAACGGCCTCCCGCTTGGCCAGGGTACGCACCCGTCTGATCTCCTCGAGAACGGGGCGTTCCCCCCGCGCCCTGGCTGCGACCCGTGCTCGATACACCCGGGACAGAACTCGAGCTTCGAGCTGCCAGGGAGGAATACCTGCTAATACGCAGGCAGCCTCGTGGCTGACCGTGCGGTATGCTCGCACGGTCCGGGTCGCGATGACCCTCTGCGGTTGACGCAAGAGGGCCTGCGTGCGTGTGGAGAGGCACTCCGCCCATACCGGGGCTCCGTACAGTGCCATCGACCGTATCACGCTGTGATACAGTCGACGGCAGGCCGTACCAGGCCCCCCCAAGTTAGGGAGGACACGTCCGAGGGCAGCTGCGGCGGCGCACAGCCGAGGAGCGAGGAGCTTAAAGTGCTTCTCGAAACTCCACCGGGGATCCAGAATCAGGCCGAGGTACTTCATATGCACCTCGACGGGAATCAGAACCCCCTCCACTCGGACCTGGAGCCCCGGTGGGGTTCTGCGGCGTTGGGCGTGGAACGGCATGGCTCTCGTTTTGGTGAGGGCCACTTCCAGCCCCAACATACGGATGCGCCGGACGACTAGCGATGTGCCGACCGACGCAAGGTGGACCGCATCCTCCCATTCGCGAGCCCTTGCCGCGACTAAAGTGTCGTCCGCGAAGCACACAACCTCCATCCGCGGCAAGAGCTGGCCCCGCAGAACCCAGTTATACCCCAGGTTCCATAGCAAGGGTCCAAGCACGGAACCTTGGGGTACACCCGCCGCCATGGACCACGACTGTACGCGTCCTTCCGCATCCTCATAAAGGACCACCCTCTCACGAAGGTAGTCCGACACGAGGGCGCGGAGGTAGAGGGGCACTTGGTGAAAAATAAGTGCCGCCTCTATGCACTCATGAGGGAGGCTGTTAAAGGCGTTCGCGATGTCCAACGACACTGCGATGACAGCCTCCCCTCGTGCTGCGGCTGCCTCAGTCCACCTCTTGAGGCAAGCCACCGCGTCCATCGTAGACCGACCGGTTCGAAAGCCGTATTGGGCTTCAGCGAGGTCCGGCCCACGGCTCTCGAGGTGCTGGAGGATCCGGGAAGCGAGAATTTTCTCGAAAAACTTCCCGGACTCGTCCAGTAGCACCACCGGTCGATAACCTGATGGGGAGTCGGAAGGGCGTCCGTCCTTGCGGAGGAGGCAAAGCCTCCCGACTCTCCATCTCTTGGGGAAGCGGCCCGTCGCGATGCAGGCGTCAAGCACCGCGCGGAAACGCTCCTCCAGTGGACCCAGGGCTATCGCAGCCACCTTTGAAGGGACGCCGTCAGGGCCCGGAGCCTTTTTCTTGGATCGAAGCCGGTCCCTTCCGATGTCAAATTCGGCATCCGACACCGGGGGTCCATCCACTGCCTCCTCAAGCGTAGATAATCTTGAGGAGGGAGCCATCCTGGGGGGTGCGAAGTGTCCCGGATTTGGGAAAAGGGCTTCCAAGACACTTCGCAGTAGACTAGGCTCCATACAGGATGTGGGCGGTGCAGCCTCCAAAAATTTGCCCCGCACCACCCTGTATGGCCTCCCCCAGGGGTCGCTGTCGAGAATCGCTAAAAAGCTTTCCGCAGCAGCGGCCTTACCCTCCCGGATGGCTGTCCGCAGGGACTTATTTGCCTCCCTATAGGCTCGACGGAGTGTTTCGACCTCGTCGGGAACTCTAGCTGCGCGTCTGCGCCTGCAGCGCAGATAGGCGCGTCGGGCGGTTAAACTAGCGGCACGCAGGGTGTTGATTTCCTGCGTCCACCAGTATACCTCCCTACGCCGGAAGGCGCCACGAGATCTGGGCATGGCAGCATCGCAGACGACCGTGAGATCTTCTGCGAAAAGTTCCGCCATACCCTCCGCATCCCCTAAGATGTTGGGAGGCGGGTCCGCCCAAGACCGGTAGATCGCCGCCTCTTCGGCGACGTCCCGGTCTAGCTTTGTCAGGGACCACCTGGGAAAAACAGGTGGCCCGGGGACGGGCCCCAGATGAACTGGCGCCCCCGGCCCGATGACTGAAATTCCAAACCGGATATAGCGATGGTCGGAAAGATTTTCCGAGTCCACCACCACTCTCCAGTCCCGGATCCGGGATGCCAACGGGGAAGTAGCCAGGGTGACATCGACTATCGACTCACCCTGCCATCGGACACACGTCGGGACATTGCCCCGATTAAGGATCTGGAGTCCCAGGGAACAGGCCCAGGACACCAGGTCCTGACCAAAGACATTGTCGACAGGGGATCCCCAATGGCTGTGCTTTGCGTTGAAGTCCCCGCCGACAATAACCGGGAGGGGAGCAGCCCTTCGTACGGCACCTTCAACCGCAGCAAGGAACTGTTCGAACTCAGCCCTGCTGCGGTTGCCAGAGAAATATGTTGAGACAACGACTACTCCCCCCCAATTTGCTGCCACAAAACCCGCCCCCCTCTCTCTGAGTGAGAGGGGAGGGGCGGCACCTGTGCCCACACCAACAATAGCCGCTAAGCCGTCCGTCGCCCCGAACCATCTCGGGGACGACGGGATGCGGTACGGCTCTGACACGAGTGCTAGGTCCACCCCCCACTCCGCCATTACCTGGAACATCAGGTCTTGCGGCCCGGGGGAGTGGTTTACATTAACCTGGAGAATCTCGCCAATAGTCCTACTGGGCATTGTTGGTTTCCATAGGCGAGACTCCCGGGTTGGCCTTGGAGGCTGGCACGCGTGTGGCCGCTAAAGAACGGCCTTTGACAGTGGGCGGGTTGCAACGAGGCCCCGCCATACGATGACCTGCAGGCAGGCCCTTGTCAGTGCAGAGGGCACACTTAAACGGCGCGCTGCAAGTCGCCGCTAGGTGTCCCTCCGCCCCGCAGCGGTAGCAGAGCCCGCTGCGGTCTTTGCTCGACGGGCAGAGCTGGCCAGTGTGTCCCTTGTCCAGGCACCTATGGCAGCGCATCGCGCGCTGCTCCAGTACCTGCACAGATGCTGAGCTCCACCCGACACAGAGTCTGCCCCCCTCTGTCAGCTTGGGCAGGAAGTCGACTGGGCACGAGGCCACCGATGATCCCATGCCCCTACTGCCCGCTACTATCGCCCCTACCCTGATCTTCTCGGGGGGGCACCCAGTTCGCTCAGCCAGGGCCTCCCTTAATTCGTCGGCCGACACTGAGTCATCGAGGCCTCCAACTCGAAAGTCGACCATTTTTGTCGGGCGGGTGACCCGCGCGTCATCCCCCAGAGCTTCCCCTATTTTTTTGGCCAACGTGTCAGCCTGGCTGGCTGTTGTATTCTTCGAGAGCTCCATCAAGCATGCCCCGGTCATAGTCTTTCTGAACTTGCCGGGGTGTGAGATACCCAGCTCCCGGAGGGACACCTTTGCCTTGGCGGTGGCCAGGGCGCCTTTGTATGTCGCACCTCCAGCCAGAGCCTCCGGCTTGAGGGCGACGACCACCGCCAATGACTTAGGCGGTCTAGGAATCCTGGGGGGTGCCGGAGAAGTCTTCTCTGCAGCTGCCGTTTTAGGAGGGGCCTTGCGGCCCCTTTTCACCACCGTTGTCCACTCGTTGTGGGTGGCAGCCTGTTCAGCTCGGGATTGTCCCGCGATAATTTCAGCCGCGGACTTGTTTTCCTGGGGCTTCGATGCCGCTCTCTTAGGAAGAATCTCCCTAACCCGTTTGGGCAAATTCGCGTCAGCGACCAGAGAGGCTGTGGCCGTCCTGGTGATGGTGGTCCTTAATATAGGGCTCACCGGGCGGTCAGTGCCCTTTTGGTCTGCCGCCAGTGGAGGACGACGACGAGGTTGAGCCGGCAGGAGACGGCCATCGACTTCCAGGCCCTCCAGCTTGGCATTTATGACGCCACCAATGTGGGCCATCAGCTCGCGCTGCAGCTGGGCTATTGCTTGGCCAAAGTCGGCGACCGTGAGGGTGGAACTCCCAATGTCTGTCGCCTTCTTCTTTGGAGGTGCCCTCACTACTTCCTTCTCCGACTCGTCATCAGATGGGATGACCACGACCGTTGGACGAGCACCTTTCACCTTGCGCGCGTGAGGTTCCCGCGCGGAGAAAGCCCTTCGAAGAGCCGCTAGCTCCTCTCCAAAGGTGGAGAGCTGGCTTTTGAGTCGCTTGTTGTCGGCCTGAAGCCGACGGACCAGCTCACTTTCCTTGCGGGCGGACAGGGTACGAACCACCTTCATAACAGAGGTCATCGCGTCCCGGACTTCTTTAATGAAGGTCCCCTTCAACCTCTTGGATTTCAGGACCTGCTCCAATTTCTCCGCGCCAGCCTCAGCCTGAGCTTGCAACTCTTCGGTGGTCGCTGCTAAGATTGGTGACCGCTTCCCTTTGCGTGGGACGGCCTCTGCTTGGTACCCCTCTGTCAGCGTCGACTCAGATTCCGAATCCACCGGCCCGTCTCGCAGCTCTCTGCGCGCCTGGGAAAGTCCCACCGAATGGTGGTACCCTCCCCTACCCCCCTTTGAGCGAGGAACCTTGGGTGATGGAGAAGCATCCGGACTCTTGGAAACCTCGGGGCCCTCACCCTCCGACTCGCTGGGCCCCCAGAGGCGTCCTTCTAGCGGCCTCTTCCTCCGGGCTAAAATGGTCCCCACCACAGAACCCTCCCGGCAAGACCCGTCGGTTTCGATGTCCACCGGGGAATCTCCATTCATTCCAGTCTCCCCCCTTCCAATGGACAGTTTTCCGGCCGAGTCCGCTCGATGGAAACCGCCAAAAACCCCTTTAGGCATCCCCCCCACGGGATCAGGGTCAGAAGACACCCCCGACTCCATCTCCTGGCTGGTAGCCTGCGCACCTGGGAGATTCCACGAAGAGGTAGTCTTCTCCTTCTCCTTATCCTCCATGTCCGCATCGATCGTCTGCGTCGAGCGCAGGGAGCGCGCCACCGGACCAAATAACGATCGTGACCGCAGCGACCTCACCACTCCGATCGACACGTCGGACACCTCACCATCATTGTCTGGGAGGACGGCTACCCGCCGTCTTGTGCCATCTGCACGTACTCCCCTCTCCTCCATTACTGCGCCTGAAGCGCCCGTCTTTTGTGCGCCCACTGCGCCACCGTCCTTTTTTGGAAATTTAATTGTGCTCATATTGTTCCCACGATTATGAGAGAATTAAAACGTCACCCCGGGTCATGCCCTCACACCCGGGGAAGCCTACTACAACTAGGGGGTCGGCTGGTACCCTAGCGCTGGTCGCTAGCGGGCAGGGGTATGTCCCCCCCTGCCAACCCGCAAATACGGGCACTCACCATCACGCGTGGCCTCAGAGAGGCGCCACAATGGCAAGGATTAGGGGTTTTTTAGTCAGGTTAGCTCCTGTTAGGGCCGGCCAGTCAAGGCAAGCCCCCCTGGTCCCTCGCAGACTGCAACACATGCCTGCCTAAGGATATCATCCACTTCTGCGAGGGGTAACAGATTACCCGGCGGTGGCCGAAGCCTGACCGACAGCCACTTTCGTGGAATGCCGATCCCGCCGCGCCGCGGACTCCTGTCCGCCAACCCACGCCTTTCGGCCTCTGGACCCCTACGGATCCCCGCAGCTTAAAAAGCCGCCCAACTCCCCGAGCGCATACGCTCCTCTGGGCATATGCCCGACGACTACAATTGACTATCACTGAGGGTAGTCTGCGAGCCTCTCGCTCACCGTCCTTCAAGGCACTGCTCCGCTGTCCTGAGACAGGACACTTCACTGTCGCATCAATCCGCCACCTCTGATAGGGCAGAGGCGTGCGGAGAGCAACCTCTCCAATGTGGCCCTAAGAGGGGCCTTTGTGCTTCTCAACCCTCCCTCCGAAAATGGAGGAGAAAAAGTGAGAGACACCCACAACAACAACTCCCTCAACGCCTCGTGGACATTTCAACCGCCGCCCCGCTATGCGGACAAAAGCAGACGGAGAGCGCCACGGTCCCTATGTCCGGAGTCAGCCGTCTGGTTGATGGTTCGACGCGGCAGGCGTCGATCCATCAACCAGCCGTTGCCCAGGGTGCACCACGAGGAGGTCCCAGAACTTCGCACCCCTGACTTTGCCCCCCTAGCCAAGTGGCCAATCGATCGAACGCATAGAAACTATTTAAGAACTTATGTAAAATTAATATGATTTGCAATAAAACATTTGAATTTGCATTTAGAATACAAAATGTATTAAACTGACGTAGGTATTACATCGAAAACAATACCTAGCTCAGTTTCGTACTTTTGTTTTCTAAGCGTTTGAATAGATAAGCCACTTGGGTAGGCCCTCAGGGGGCCTACCGCCTAACTCGATTGCTAAAGCAAAAGCTATACTTTATGACGTCATGCTGTCATTTCGCACCAAATGTACCTAAACTATCAGCGATAGCTTTGAACGAATGATCACCGAATGATTTTGTATGAATTTGGCACAAAATCCGTACCGCCTAAAAATTCAGGATGGCTGCTATAGCCGTAAGCAGTGCATTGCTATGTAGCAATCATCAGCAATCGAGTTAGGCGGTAGGTTCCCTGATCTGTAAGCTTAGTAGCTTTGTACTTGTTTTACTCAGCCCTTGCGACGCCCTTAAGGGGCGCTACATTATTTTATACCATCCTTGTACTCGCAACGAAATTTGTGGTTATAAAAAGTTCTAAAAATCGAACCGTTGACGACGTTGGTTGATGTTTTGGTTGACCGAGTGGTATAGGCATCTGCCCGGAACGCGGAGGACTCGGGTTCGATCCGCGCATCCAGTCTATAATTTTTCCAACTTAATCTAACCACAAATTTCTGTAAAGTTAAAATAAAAATCGAAATAATCATCCTTGTACTGTAAAATTAACATCTACTACATCAATGTTGCGAGCAATAAAGTATTATACTGTGGTTATTTATAGTAAACGATAAAGATGCGTGGATATATATTTTGTATGGTAATAAGACCAATTAGTTTAGCTTATTAGTTTTAATTATTATTTAACCAAGTAAATTAAGCTATACTAACTACCAATAATAATTATATATTTTTTTATAGGTACTCAATGAAAGATGTCCATAAACATTCAAATTAAATATATTTTATAAATATGATAACTAATATGATAAGATCGAATATAATAGGATATGTATTATAATTTTTAAAATATCGACATCCTTCATTAACCCAACTTCATGTAAAGGGAGGAACAAACTTGCTGAGTTTCTTGCCCGTTCTTCTCAGAACAAGGCCTGGTAGTTTACGAACGGATGGTGTAGCTTATAACGTTAAATATTGGAAACTGTTTTTCTTTTCGTTTCCAGTGTTTAACGTTATTTCTTTGACGATTCATGAGTGCATGTAATCATACCTTATATGAATAAACCATATTTTCATTTTTCATTTTCATTAATCTTCGAATGTCAAATCAAAACACATTATGTGTCGCCACCTTTATACATCCAGGTAAGTACCAGAAATTCACACGTTCATGAATACGCGAGAATTCTCTCGCCTGTTCCCCGGCACGAAAAAATATCCAACCCCACAATCCCACTGATCTAGCGAGATGACCACATTACCTTTCGGACATAAAATTCCGTGCACGTAAGCTGAGATTTGCTTCGCTCCATCTCGCAGCGACGGTGATACCCTTCAAACCACGGGAATTCGTCACTTTTATGCTCCTATATTTACCTAGGCATGCGTAAAAGCCAATACATAGAGCTAAGAATCTCTGAACACGAAATAGTATTATTTTATTTTTGCCAGGGTCATGGACAATTGTATGACTATGTCGTCTAAATACCATTTATTATTGCATTTAATAAATTATGTTTTAATTTCCGTCGTCTGGTGTCCATGACATTAGCCCTAAATAACAAATTTATTGAGATGTTTGCCTTCCATGCTGGCCTGCCCGGCTAGCATGACCACCGAAACACGATATGATATAGCCATTTATCGCGTTAAACTTACAAAAATCAATGGATTTATGACAGTTCAAAGCGATATATAGGCTACATCTTTTATGTTAAAGCTATATAGGCTAAATTATATAGCCGTTTATTGCTTTGAACTGTTAAAAATCCAATGATTTTTGTAAGTTGAACGCGATAAATGTCATATCATATCGTGTTTGGATGGTCATGCTAGCCGGGCTGGAAAAGAAAAATTAACATATAGAATGTGTCAGACCTAAGTCACCCCAGCAGTATCATAAGATCGGCTAAGTATGTGATGTTGGTATACCAATAACCACCATGGGAGAACCGAATGGTGGAGGGCAAATCACCAACAACATGTGCCAGACGGGCGGCTGTAAAACTTTACCCAAAACTTTTGACAACAATTGATTGCAATGTTGTCATGCCAATCTCTCCCTCCGTCCATCGGACTCTCAACAGGGTCCTTAATTTATATTACTTTTTTTTCTTTCATACATTTTAGTCATCACTAACAGCTTTCCGGTTTGATGGATAACATAACTTAAAAGGTAGTTTTTCGGATGGTTTGAATATAACGCCAACACGACGTGAGTATACGAGAAGTGTTTAAATCTGATGCTGTCACTTTCTGGTCAACAGTTTGTGACAGTGACAGATTTAAACATTTCTACGAAACATGTCGTACCCGCAACTCAAAGACGTCAATACACGATAATGAGTACGTATATAATGTCAAAACTAGTCGATCTTCTTACCGCGCCCATTGTCTTTAAAATTTAATAAAAAAAAATTGACATTAAATTCTCCTTAAAGTTAATTAGCGTCTCTGAGTGCGGTAGTTAGACACATTTATGATGCTAGAATCAAAACATTGTATTTTTTTTTATTTTAAATGTTTAATTCTAAACGTTCGTAGGTGCACACGCAATAATACGCGGTGTATCACGTAGCTCGCATTCGCAGCGCAAGGATGTATGCTTTATTGCGACTCGTGGTAGATTTTTACGAGCAAAGCCGCGGGTATGTGTATAGTGTAGACGAACAGTGTCCTAATGAAGGCCGGTTTTTATTATATCTAACCTATTTATAAGACACAGAGTAAGAGTCAGGGAATATTGAATTCTTTTTTTTCGTAGACGCGTGGGGAAAGAGTGAGGGGGCATTGTAAGAGAAGAGGATATTAAAAAAAAGAAATCAGAAAAATGCTCAACATTATTGTTCTGCCTAAGTCTGCCTTCCAGTCAGGCTAGCATGACCACCGAAACATGATATGATATGGCCATTTATCGCCATACCATATTGAGGTCATGCTAGCTGGGCTGGATTGCGGAGGACATGGATTAATTTGATTCTAGCAACATTTTTTTTGACCTCTTTTTTATGTTATGATAAATGATATTCAAATAAACATCCCTGGATACCTCGCTAACAATTTTCGCTCCCTTATAATAAGGGGCGAACCTATTGCCATATCGGTCACGTAAGCGGCAGTATATTGCTAGGTTGTAAAACAGCCCGTTCCCCCTATATGTTTCGATCAATAGGGAAGGCCTGGGGCCAATTAAAAAATTGTTCAATGTTCAAATAAAACAGAAAATACTTACCTAATATTGTAACTTGTCGTCAATGTCCTGCGTTATCGTGGCGACATACAAAGCGCGTGTATCAGCTATGTTACATGATAACCTACAGTGATATAGATAAAAAAAATTCCAAATGACAAAGGTATTTTATTCTACCAAATAATGTCATAAAGTGGAGAAACTTACATTTTGTCTTGAGTGAATTTCCCCCGATTATGAATTCGGGGGAAGATGCGACTAAAAATCCTAGTTTCCCCCGTTCGCGGGAAGCATTCGGGTATCTACCCGGTTTGTGGAGAACAAACCGTTTACACTCACACCTATCATCTAGCCCAAAGTAAGTAGCCTAAGCACTTGTGTTATGGATAATAGATGACGGACATATTTTAATATAATTATGTATATAAATGTTGAAAATATACTACATAAACATATACACAACCATGACTCGGAAACAAACATTTGCGGTCATCACAAAGTTTGCCCCTACCAGGATTCGAACCTGGGACCTCTAGGCCAATACCCAGCAATCTGAGCATTCGACCAAGGCGGCCGTCGAGATACCCAGATCTATTGCCTTATACCTCACGTTGTCGACTCTTGCCATACCATGCCCCCTGTTACTTTATTGGTACCTTAACATTATGAGAGTCAGGCCACTGACGTTCTATGGACTACACAACTAACCACTGCTGTCCTAGGTACATAATTTTCCTATTCATTAAACGTCAAACAGGAGAAGTTATCAAATTTACTACTCTGTGGGTGGGCAGCGTAAAAATTTTACTACCCCTATTTTCTTGCCGTAAACTGTGGTCAATCCCTGTCTGTAAGTGGGGCTGTCCCGTTTTATGGGGCTCATAATTTGGCCACCCTAAGGTGGACAAATTGTCCATCCATTGTTTTATGGTGACTGGAGGATTTTATGTAGCACTAAGATTTGATAAAGGGAATTCTAAGTTTCTTAGTTCGCAGTTGATGTGACGACGCGAAAGTACTGCCGTATAGTGAGCGGAATACAATAATTGTCACCACCCCCAATCTCTCCCGTGTCCAACCAATCTGATTATGTAGTTAACAAAAACAACAATATTTTTTTATAAAATAAAGATTATTATAAATTTTTGGAAAACAAAATCGGTAAAATGAGGCATTTAACTGCCGCACTCAGAGACGTCAAATAACGTTAATGACGTCATACTTAACGTCTAAAAATTACAATTCAAAACTAGTCGCTATTCTTGCTGGGTCTATGTTCTAGATTTGAATGAAAATTTTTGACATTAAATACTCATTAAAGTTAATTGACGTCTCTGAGTACGGCAGTTAGCCATGTGATTAAACACCAATCAGAGAAGCGTGACGTCACTTCTTTCAATGTTAGGTACTGAGGTATAGGAAGAATGGACTGGAAATGGTCATTCCAATCACTCTCTCCGTTCATCGGTCTCTCAACATGGTCCGTTCCGTCTCTTGTCTATACAATAATTCATCACTAGCACCTTTCCGGTGTAATAGTTGATATGAATCAAAAGGAAGTGGATGACTTGACGTCTGACCGATGTGAATGGAAGAGGAAACATACTGCGCTGACCCCAGCTAGACTGGGAAAAGGGTTTTCTGATCCATCTTTCATGAAAATAAAGATACAGTTGTTTTGAATTAAATATTAAAATAACAGTATAATTTGCCAAGGAATCGGGATCGGAAAGTACAGAGTATTTACTTACATACATAAATCACGCATATATCCCCGCAGGGTTGGACAGAGGCGAAACAACACCGACGTATACGATCGGAAAGTAAACAGCAGTATCTAATTTGTATTTTTTTATTCTATTTCATCCTTTTAGAGTGATTAAAAATCCTTATATGTTGGCCTGGGAGCGAATAAATAACGTAGAATAGGCCAGCACCAACTCATCCCATGGGTGTCGTAAGAGTCGACTAAGGGAGATTGCCCGGTGTAGACTAATAAGCACTTTGGGGCACCCGAATTGTAAAGGGCAAACCACCAACAACAGCGTACCCAAAGAGCGTTGGTGTCAGGCAGGCGGCCGGCTGTAAAACCTAAGCCAAAACCTTGAGCAGTATGGATTGGAATGTTGTCATTCTAATCACTCTCTCCGTTCATGAGTCTCTGGACATGGTCCGTTCCGTCTCTTTTCTAGACATTCATTCATCACTAGCAGCTTTATATACGGTGGGATGGATAATATGAATCAAAAATCGTGGATGGCTTGATGACGTCTGACATATGAATGGAAGAGGAAACATACTGCGCCGACCTCAGATAGACTGGGAACAGGCAGGAAGAAGAAGAAGAGTGACTAAAAAGGCATCTATCTATCTTTCTATCGCGACCAGTCGTTCCGAACATTGGCTATAACTACACACTCCGTCCTATCGTTCATAAATCGAGATATTTCTGAAGACAACGATGATGCGAACATTGTTCGTAAACGAAATAAAATGGATGCTGTTTTACGAGCCTTCGCCGCTCCACGGTCGCGTAGGCATGTATGGTCGGATTCACTTAGTGATTTTATAGCGCCTATCAATCCGCCGGTTTTATATCTTTGAGTGGATATAAGGCGAACATCACTCAACAAGTATTTTGATGTCGTAAAACCTTTATATGTTGACGGCACATTGTGGGCGGAGGAGAAATTTGGATTTCCTCTGCATCATCCGTCATCCCTTCTTAATTCTTGAATGCGACAAATAAATTAAGCATATTTGTGGCAATCCTGTTCTGCTCTGCCGTCACCACACGGCTTTTGAAATTTATATCATCATTTTAATTATTAATTATGATTTCAATATAATATAAATGATAAAAAATATACATACCGAGGGTATCCTCTTCCAACATGTTGGCTTCCAACATGAAGTGAAAAGCTTAAAAAAATTTAGCTAAAGCATTGGTTGGCCGTGTAGTTTTCGATTGATGAAGTTCGAAATATTTGAGTGTTGTTTCGGGAATCGAACCCGCATCCTCGGGCAGATACATAAACTGCACGGCCAACCAAGGCTTTAGCTAAATTTTTTTAAGCTTTTCACTTCATGTTTCATCTAATTTTCTTTGTAAATAAATACCTTGTAAATATCAAGACAGTTTTTTCGTAATATTTTATAAAATAGGGCATCTCACTGTTCTGTACCGCAAAGCGGATTGTTCATTCCGTCACTTTTACACGCTGCGAGTTGTTATTCAATCAGAAACTTTTTAACTCTGATCGGGGAGGGGGTGCTATTTAAATGTTGGCTTTGCTCCCAATCTTTGAACAAACGCTTCGCTTCAACTTCGAGAGGTGTTCATTTGATTACTTGCTTCCAGTTTCTTTTTGCTTTGAGCTTCCGTTAACAATTTGCGGCGTCTTTTTTTATTGTATGCCAGACAGGGAAGCTCGTTGCCTTTCATCTCACCTGTGGCCCAAACCAAGTGGACAATCTATTCGAACGCATAGATAACAAAATACAATGAAAGAATAAAGTATGAAACTGACGTATTACAGTTTCATACTTTGGTTTTCTATGCCTTCAAATAGATTGGCTAGGCCCGCTATGCGGATACTACACCAGGGCCCGTGGCCAAGTGGCAATCGTTTCATAACGGTAACGTGTCGAAGTTCGTCACGATCGGACATATTACTTTGGTATCTACAGCGCCCTAGCTTGCGCTACCAACATAACTAGGAACTTACGAAGACGATTTTGGTCACGTGATTTCACGACGACTTACGTCAAATCCCATACATTTTGCTTTATCGAACTTCGTTATCTTTGTCGGTATGTTACTTTGTATAGGCCCCCTGCTATCTTGCTAACGCTAGCGAGTATAGTAAACGTCAGTGTTAGTCATGGTACGAGTTTGAAGGAAAACTATTCGATGCGGTTAATTCGTTAGCGTGTAGTAACGTAATGTCAATTTTCGATTGCAACTTATGGTAATGGTACGGTAATGGTAAGTGACGATAAGGGCTGAAGATGGAATCGAGCTTCACCTGGAACCCTCAACCACAGAGGGGCTGGCTATCTTATCACACATTGTCGGGACACAATAATGCTGTTAACATTATTAATTGGGCGACATAGTTGGATAAGATGGTGGTAGCTAGCAAGGCGGCATTACTTGAAAGAAGTCCTACCAAAACATGTACAAATTAGTCCCCCCTGGGAATCAAACCCGAGGTCTCTGGATTTAATTCCGGTGGGCAAATCACTAGACCACGGAGAGTGGTTAAAACTGCATTATTTTCTGGGGAGCCGACATTACTGGATATAGGGAGCTTATTAACAATACCACCTGTTAGATCTCACTCACACAGAGGCAGGTAAGACAGAAATAAGTGTTAAATATTTCTTACATCATTTAGCCCAAATCACACCTATCATTTAGCCCAAAGTAACTAGCTTAAGCACTTGTGTTAGAGATACTAGATGACGGAAAATTTTAATATCTATACTATATCTATACTTCTATACTAATAGTATAAAGCTGAAGAGTATGTTTGTTTGTTTGGTTGGTTAAACGCACTAATCTCAGAAACCACTGGTTCAAATTGAACAATTCTTTTTGTATTGAATAGTCTATTTATTGAGGAAGACTATAGGCTATATAACAACCGACACAACAACGTTCCAGAGTAGAACTAACGAAAGTTCTAGACAAGCATAGTTATTTCAGTACATACTAAGACTGGTGATTTAGCTGGTACACCCCTCCCTCCCATCTCTACAGCATCATCATCATCATCATCATCATCGCCAGCCCTTTAATGTCCCCACTGCTGGGGCATAGGCCTTCCCTATGGATGGAAGAATATAGGGAGATTGGGCCATAACCCACCACGCTGGCCCAGTGCGGGTAACCACCAGAGTAACGTTCCTTATGAAGCACGGAGGAACTCGAGATAATAAATTTTTGGTCACCCATCCAATGACCGGCCTTACGACATTGCTTGGTTTACGCAATCGCCGGCCGAGCGCGCTATGCCACTGCGCTAGCGAGCTCCTACCTCCTCCCTCTACAGCATTCAAACCAACGATGTAGCCATTATTTTGTTAGTTGGTTTATTAAAATAAAGTACTTAATGGTTTTTATAGCGTGGTCTTTGGGAATACGATTCGACTAGAAGTACACGCTTGAGTATTCATGAATAAAGTAAAGTAATACCCGGAGTTAGAAATACCTATTATAAAAAAGCGTTAAAAACACTGATCTCTATTAAACAAGTACGCTGGACTGTAGGTCGTCATCCAAAACATGAAGCCAAGTTGGTTATCGCCATCTTGGAGCTGATGGCACTGGTTTACGAAGGTAAACGTCCACGGAACTAATATAGAGATGCATTTGTAATGTCAAATACAAACAACAAACGTCAAATTTAGTATCCATGCCGCTCGATGGGGCGCTTCAAATCGGCACAAGAAACATTTGTCATTTTAGTAGACGTATTCAGTCCAGCGTATTTATATAAAGAGGTCAGTGGTTAAAAAACAACGAAAAAAAGACATTCCCGTCTAAAATGTAAGCCTCCGTCTCTTCGAATTAAAATTCAGCAAGTCATTGGAGCTTGATCAAATAATGAGGTACATCGATCACCCTCCCGCTGCGTTGTCACGTAGCCGGTCTATTTAACACCCAATTTGCGAAAAAAAAACGAAGCGAAGGGTCTCAACGCAGTCAATTTGGGAGGTGGTGGAAGGGGTTGCCGTTTGCGCGATATTTGAATTCGTCTTGTAAGTTATTGGGACTCTTTATTGGGGTGCAATTTATTGCTCTGTGCTATTGCACAGGTATGCAATGGCATGTAGTTATTACTTGTGCGTGTTCTCAGTTTATCTGGGGTCGGCGAATTATGCTTTCTCTTCACGACGTCATCAAGCCGTCCACTCCTTTTTGAATCACAACGGTAATTGTAATGACTGAATGAATGCGTGAAAAGTGCTGTAAAGACCGATGAACGGAGAGAGTAGACTTTTACGACACCCCTGAGATGATGAGGATGAGTCGGGTTTGGCACATTTTACGTTATTTTTTCGCTCTCAGGCCAGAAAACATGGAGTGGAATTTCAACAACATAAGGGTTGCAAACATAAGAGCGGTTACGCAGTACGTCCTATCTGAATCCGATCCGAATTCGTTAAAATATGGTCTGTAGCAGCCGTAGAACTATTTCTAAAGTAACTCTTACGCACTAGATCCGATCTTCGTCATCCGATTTCTTCCCGTCAAATCAATAGTATTCCAAAAGATGGCTCCTGAAGTGCGTAAGCAATATCCGGATATGGTCCGCGTTTTCTAGATCACGGGTCCGGATCGGACGTAGTAACCGCAACCGCTCTAAGGGGGAAGACGTGTGCGGATACTAAGCTTCTCAAGATAAGAGAGATTGGTTCTCATCGCAGTGAAGGTATAAGTAAGTAGCAGGCGTCGCCAGCATCACATCTTAAATGCCTTCACAACTCTGCATAGGTGGCAGTTTCTCCTGAGATTCCCAGCACAGCCGAAGTCACTTACGAAATCTAATCTGCTCGTAACGTCATAGTACAACGCACATCTGGACACAAGCGAAAACTTTGGCCAACTCTCAATAGACATTAGCTGGCCAGTTAATTTCTATTGCCATCTCAAGTTGTTTGCATTGAATGCCCAGAGTACATAATGGCTGTATACGGGGACTCCCCACAATGGAGTTAAGGACTTGTCGGCGAGCTATGGCCGAAGTCCGAACTTGGGAATTTCCAGCCGAGTTGCCGGACAATGTGTGCGCTTATCGCTGGCACTTGTGTCTTCACGTATCGCCGTCTTTAAAATGCTGTATTTATTCTTGTCTAACTATAAGTATAACTTGTCTAAGCCGCTACGCCGTGTGGTGATGGCAGAGCAGAATACAATTGTCACCGCCCCCATCTCTCCCGTGGGTATCGTACAAGGCGACCAAGGCTGGAGTTCACCAACACTAAAGCAGGCGATTATTATTTAACCGTCGATTTTTGACACTTTATCGTATGGAAGAACTGTCAAAAACTAGCGGCTATCTTTTAAACGCTTGTTTTACGTGTTGGTGAACTTGAGCCTATGGGTAAAGAGCGATGCGATGAGCAATGGGCAGCAGCGTTACTCATATATACCACCTAGTAATACTCCGATTTATGTGCCCATCATCATCATCATCACCAGCCCTTTAATGTATATATAGGGAGAATGGGCCATAACCCACCACGCTGGCCCAGTGCGGGTTGCTGGGTACTAACGACTACAGATGCAACCGGGACCAACGGCTTAACGTGCCTCCGAAGCACGAAGGAACTCGAGATAATACATTTTTGGTCACCCATCCAATGACCAGCCTTAGCGAAATTCCTTAGTTTACAAGTTTGCCAAGCGCGCTGTGCCACTGTGCTATCGAGCTCCTCATGTGCCCGGTAGATGGCAATAGACTTGCCACCTATTACATGGGACCTGGCAGAACGTGGGTGCTAGTTCACCTCTGCCTATCTTCGGGAATATAGACGTTATTTATGCATGTATGTATGTCTACACTAGAGAACAATTACAGTCATTTAGTTAGTTCGTCACAATATCATCATAACCGCTAGCCCTTTTAATGTCGCCACTGCTGGGGCTCAGTACCTATGTATATACCCTATGGTTGGAAGTAAGTTTATAGGGAGAATGATCCATAATCAACGACTGAATGCCTTATTCACATTTATGTAATTGTCTCTTCCGCGGTCTTCCTCTTCCTTTTCATCCCTCAAAATTCAATCAGCCGTGTGGTGACGACAGAGTAGAATACAATTGTCACCACCCCAAATCTCTCTCGTGGGTGTCGTACAAGGCGACTAAGGATAAATCAGTCATGAGGAATGGGCAGCAGCGTTCCTCTCATACCACCTAGCAATGTACTGTGACTTTTGTGTCCGATAAATGGCAATAGGCTCGCCACCATAGGACCTAACATAACTAGCGAAACGTAGGTGCTAGTTCACCTCTGCCTACCCCTTCGGGGATATAGGCGTGATTTATGTATGTATGTATGTAATATTCAATCATTGGAATGTAGTGGAACATGAGGAGAATGGGCATAACTGTGCCCGTTGGCTCAGCGCGGGTTAGTGGATATTGAGGACTGCAGGTGCGGCCTTGACGATGGGATATTTTGGTCACCCATCCAATGAACGGCCTTAAAGAACATCGCTTAGTTTTTGCAATCGCAGGTCTGTGCTACCGAGCCTTTAGAGTTTGTACATAGATGGTTAGTAAAATGAATAAAAATCAACATCGTCTAGGAAGTATACATTTATTTTATCTTTTCATGCTTTACAATTTTACATTAATATTAAAATTCGTTAGAGTAACTGTAGCTTAAATAGTTATTCAATAAGTTTTTGATTTCATTTTACAGTGGGGCGTTTCCCCTATCTATCTCTACTTAGCAGTAGGTAGTGTAACACTAACATCTATCTACGCATCTTGCTGGTAATAAGAGAAAGCATTATCATACCTACATGAAAATAGGTAAGTAATTCTTTTTCCTTATGCTTGAGTAAATATTTTATTTCTTACTTATTGCTTGGTATCAATACGTAAGATTTGTCTAAGTTAATTTTCAGAGGAATGGCCCCATCATACAACAACATTTTACATATCAACATGAATATTGTATGTTGTAACTACATCGTACAGCAATGTTATACATGGCAAAATTAATTATTATACACTCATACATGGAAATAACGCAAGAATCTTTTTTCGTCGTTGTAGGTATTATATTTTTATTTGACATTACCACCCTTTTTCGCCCCGTTTATCATATAAGTCATATCATATAAGTCATCCATATATAGGTAGTCGGTTTTACAGGAAGCTATAAGCATATATTAGGCTCTTTCTTATTCCCCACGCGAGACGGCACGCCTGACTGCGGTCCACACATTTAGAGGCACCCTCAGGCCTGCCGCTTCCTGCTCCTCTTCGCAGGTTCCTGCGACACTCCCCCTTCGGGAGATGCCGACCGTAGAGCAACTCTAGGAACAAAAAAACTCGTTCTAGAATCGCTTATAAAGCTTACTGTGGCATTGATAGTGCTTTTGTTAGTCGGAAGCAGAGCAAGACAATTACAGGGTATGCCATTGGCCATTTCTCATGGTATCTGTATCTCTGCTTACCCCTTCGGGGATATAGGCGTGATTTATTATGTCTGTATACATGAACGATCTCGTCTAGATCATTCGGCCCCCTTTGCCTTTTATACCTACATTTAAGAACGATGTTGATCGTTGCAACATTTGCTCATATTTTATTAACAGGTGCGCTTTGATGAAACATCAAAGACAGTACATTTTATTGAAACCTCATAATTATACATACATAATTCACGCCTATATCCCCGAAGGGGTAGGCAGAGGTGAACTAGCACCCACGCTTCGCCAATTATTCTAGGTCTCATTTAATAGGTGGCGAGCCTATTGCCATTTATCGGGTACAAAAGTCGCAGTACTTTCCTAGGTGGTAGGTATAAGACGAACGCTGCTGCCCATTCCTCATCACTGATAGTTATATAGTCCCTAAATAATAGATTGCGTAAAATGATATTTGTATTTAAAATGTTGCGCACTATTGCAGAGGGTGCGTACCTTGGTGACACAATTTTAATCTAGACTGCCGTCACAGAAGTCGTAATATTATACTTATTTATAAACTCGCCTTGCCTACTATGTCCATAACACCAACCCTTCCCCTGCTCAAAAAATAAACAATGAATACTAACCGCTTTGACAGGTCCCGTCACTTGTTCCGTTTATTGTTTTCAAATACTGTTACGTACTCTTTTTTATTTCCTGTTCTTTCTCGCTCTGTTTTTTCAATTTACCGGTGATTTGGTCTTAAGACCACGTAGCCGTTTGGTCTCGGCGCCAACGGCAGCAAATTTGTAGGCTGATGGTAGACCACGGCGCGGATGGTGGGATCTGGAAGCACAAGAATCGAATTCACTTATTCATGTCTCGTACTTCTTCTTCTTCTATTTCCTGCCCTGTTCCCAGTCTATCTGGGGACGGCGCAGTATGTTTCGTCTTCCATTCATATGTCAGATGTCATCAAGCCATCCACTCCCTTTTGATTCACATCATCCATCCCACCGTAAAGGTGCTAGTGATGAATGAATGTATAGAAAAGAGACGGAACGGACCATGTCGAGAGACCCATGAACGGAGAGAGAGATTATAATGACAACATTCCAATCCATACTGCTCAAGGTTTTGGCTTAGGTTTTACAGCCGGCCGCCTGCCTGACACCAACCCTCTTTGGGTACGCTGTTGTTGGTGGTTTGCCCTCTACAATTCGGGTGCCCCAAAGTGCTTATTGGTCTACACCGGTCAATCTCCCTGAGTCGACTTTGACGACACCCATGGGGTGAGTTGGGGCTGGCCTATTCTACGTTATTTGTTCGCTCCCAGGCCAGCATAGAAGGCATTATTCATGTCTAGTACAATTGGAATAAACTTGTTGGAAAGATGAGGGTACGCTGCATCATCAGCGACGTGGAAGATTTTTTCTTCTGCCTTGCCCTCCCAGTCTATCTGGGGTCGGCGCAGTATGTTTCTGATCAAGCAGTTGATTATTGATTAAGTCTGCTAAAGGTTTTGGCTTAGGTTTTACAGGTGTATTATCACCCACATTTCGCCAAGATTGTTTGGTCACATGTATGGCAGCGAGCCTATTTCCATCTGCCGGGTAAATCGCGGTCGCCTTGTACGACCCCCGCGGGAGAGTTTGGGCTGGTGACAATTGTATTCTGCTGTGCCGACACCATACGGCTCTGACCATGTTACAATTGCACAGTAAATGAAAAATAATTAACAAATAAATTGTGTTGGTCAATATAATTTTATGCATTATTTCAATTGTTGGCAATTTTGTAACTTATAATGATTATCAGTACTAAAATATTATCAGGTTCATTACCTGATAATATAGAATAAAGGATTACAAATAAATAAATCAAGATAATTTAAATTACTATCAATGCCATGTCTGATGCAATGCTATTACTTTTGGGTCATTTTATCTTTATAATATTATCAATTCTAACAATTATACTCCCAATATACTCCTGAAATCTAATCTAATGTTCTAGAAAATACAACAGTAAATTAAAAAAAGTTACATAGCATAGAAGCAATTATATTATATAAATTTGAATAGAAGTTTGAAATTTAATATGTAAGAATTTGATTTTTTAAGTAGAAGCAATAGTTGCTTTCATGTTTGCTGTGCCCAAGCAGGGTGTCACCTGTACTGGATCAATTATTTTTTGTAACACCTTTTTAACTCGTGACTTGCAATAATAATAAATAAAAAAAGTTCTGCACTGTAGGTACTAAGCCTTAAAAAACGCTGCTTTTCCATTATTGTAGAAATTAGTCATATTATATACAATAAAATTATTGCAATGCATTTTATAACATTTGCATAGACAATATAATTATAATTCAAGTAAAAATTTAACATACAATGTTAGTAAAATTTTTAGATAACTTTAGGTACTGATGGCAACGAAAATTAATAAATGATGGGACTAAAAAGATATTAACGCTGACATTCTAAAAACGTAAATTCTGTTATGCAGGCATTTTTAGAATGTCAGCTATTAACAGAAAATACTTAAATGGCCTTGGAACAATGAAAACCAGGTTAATCGTCCACGCAGTTTAGAACATCGATAAGGGTTACATCATAATAATACTACCTAATAGGTTATGGATGAGGAAAAATATTACTTGTATATTTGCTACTCTTATATGGCTTTCAGCGTTCCATATCATTATCCCGTATGTAGAAAAACTAAGGGACATTGCCTTGTGCAACTGTCTTCTATGCTGGCCTGGGAGCGAACAAATAACGTAGAATAGGTCAGCCCCGACATATCCCATACGGGTGTCGTAAAAGTCCGTCCAAAAGGAGATTGCCCGGTGTAGACCAATAAGCAACTTGGACAATCCGAATGGCGGAGGGCAAACCACCAACTACATACCCAAAGAAGATTGGTTTTATGCAGGCAGTCGGCTGCAAAACCTAAGCCAAAACCTTGATCAGTATGCATCGGAATGTTGTCATACATTCATTCACCAGTATCACCTTGCCGGTATGATGGATGATATGAATCAAAAGGGAGTAGATGCCTTGATGACGTCTGACCGATATGGATGGAATAGGGCACATATTACGGCGACCCCAGATAATAAGGAAGGATGATGATAATCAAGCGCATTGGCTGCTTACTTTTGGCTATCCATCTAGCCATATGTGAAGTAGGAAGTATTTATTTAATATTTGAGTGGTTGTAGTAGTGCCAAAAAAGCTTATGTCAATATTTTAATGAAAATACGGTCTAATTGCCATGCCTAATAATATCCAAATGTTATAATCTCCAAATAAGAAAATTGCCATTTAGACCCTTTACATTTATAACCCTACAATTATAATTATCACTCTTTTTCAACAGCACTGCGGCTCCGTTTCGTAGAAAACTAACTTAATGTTATACATTGGAAAAGGAAACATACACCGACGGCCCCAGACAAACTGGCAACAGGGCAAAATGATGACGACAAACGAAAAACTACAGTGTAATGTAGTAATGTAAAATACTTACATGTTTGATCGGTTTCCCTTCTAGCAGCCATGTTCCTAAATCCTGGTCGCTTTCAACGGCGTGAAGAGAACCACAACTTAGAACTCCACTTTTGGCAGAAAAAAAACCGAGCTTTAAAACTTAAGTAATAACATAAATCACACAAAGAAACTCAGATGAAAACAGTCCAAATAGGTGGTTAAGAGTTTAGTAAAGTTATTCACTTCCAATCAATTGTTAACGTAACGTGGGTATGTATAAGAAGCTGATGCAACAGTATTGTAATGTGTATCGTACCACTGCAGGGTAATAACTGGATTGCTGAACAATAGATATCCTTTTATATACAGAGAGAGAGGCGACATTATCTACACTGTAGGTACCTACTATACATACAATTATCTACGTTTTGCGTATTGAATGAAAAAAGTTAGATTCTTTATTATTTATTATCGCTTCCAGTAGCAGCGAATGTCCGCTCATTTCGCTTTGGACAATCGTAAAAGCACTAACTTGAGGATAAATTTTGCTTAACAGAACTGCCGAATATCTCCAAACGATTGTACACTTTACTTGTTTGACGTACAGTGCAAAATTTAAATATGTTTTTGACATGTTGTGGTAACCTGACGTGCTAAACTGTATACGCATGTGGTTTGCGATTAATTCAGTTGAGATTGTCTTAGATGAGCTTCAACATATTTTTGCTTGTTATTTTGTAAATGTAAGAATAATTATTACAAAGATAATAGGGCTGAATGTTTCTTAACAAAATTGGAATTCAAAATGTTCTGAATGTTGTCATCCTAATCACGCTTTCCGTTCTTCAGTCTTCTTTTCGTCATTTTCTATATCATCATTATGAATTACTAGATAGATGGAACAAAAGAAAATTTGGTAACAGGGAAGGTAGATGACGAGAGTTGTATTGCAAAAAACGAAAGAAGACGAAATAATCACACTTATTCAATACCATAAAGTCTAAATTAAATTGATATGTTTACTAGACAAAAAATATAGACATCTTATAATGTTGTTATTAGATAAAAACATTTGAAAATATCCAACATTTCAAACGATATTTTTAAAGCGTGATATGTAGTGTGTAATAAATACACATTAGCAGACAGATCGAATGAACACGAAGAATTAAAATTGCAATTTGGCATTTCATGAAAAGTGTGAAAAGCTGACAATTTGATTTCAACAAAACTCAGTCGGTGTTATTATAGAAAACTGTTTATTAAATATTTTGTTACACCCTGACTCCATAATTATGTATACCGCAAAGCCACTTGGGATCTATGTACGTAAGTACTTACTAATTTTTTGAATAGCAGAGTTACCTGGCACAAATATTTTTTACCTATAAGGAGACTCTTGCCACTAGTTGTATAAAAAACTATAGGTACTATAAGGTTAAATAAATATTTTTGAAATTTAAAATTTTTGACCAGGGAACTCTTCAATAGCCGAAAAAGATAGGAAAAAAAAGAAAAATTTCACAAATATTGGGACCATAGAGGCTCTACCATTTTAGTTAAGTTTGTTTGTTTTTCGTCTATAAGTAATATTAAATGAATATTGTGTTTAAATTCTTAACTGTCTTTAGTTAAGCATGACTGTGTTTATCTGTAAGTAGTTGTTACACTTACGTAGACATAGAAAGTATGTAGAGAGTATGTAGACGAGTAAAAAAATATCAAATTTTTGTGAGTAAACAAATGACCTATATATCTTATCATAGTTAGTACAACGACGCCATTGATAAAGCTAGATTAGTGTCTACGACTGTAATAAGATTTGCATAATAAAATTTAAGTACAAAAAAGCAAAAAAATATTATTTGTTTACACAACAACAATCAGAGGTGAATTATCATTAAGGAAAACTAGGCATGTGCTTCAATTTATTACTAACTATAGACTTTTTCTAACCACCAAAATCTTTGTACTTATTTTTCTAACATTTATATAATGTTGATATTAAATTATAGATTTATCCATACTAATATGATAAAGCTAAAGAGTTGGTTTGTTTGGTTGAACGCGCTAATCTCAGAAACTACTGTTTCAAATTTAAATATTATTTTTAAATTGGATAGTCCATTTATTGAGGAAGGCTATATAACAATTGACATGAACGCGAGCGAAGCCGCGGGCGACCACTAGTTTTTAATATACTATCAACGCTTATATCAGCGCTATGAACGCTTAATCCGCCTCTGACAACAATGGCATGTCTAGAACTTTCGTAAGTTTTACACTATGACGTGTGTCTAAGGCGGCTCTTACAGAATCTTACCAAATACCTATAGCTGGCAGAGAGAGAAAATGAGTTGACATGTTGTGAAGGGACCTTGTAAGCCTACACTTGTGTCACAAGTCCCAAACGCTGTTGACTTCCCTCTCTGCCACACTATGGACCCGGCACCCGCACGGTGAATCTATGGAATGCTAAGAGCTTTCGTCTCTATTGAAATCTGTTCGTCATCTAGTATCCATAATATAGGTGCTTCTGCTACTAACCTTAGGCTAGAAGATAGGTGTGAGTGTAAGAAATATTTATCTATGAATTTTGTTATGAAGTACCTATAGCGACGTAGGGGAAGGTCGCCCAGAGCAGGTATACTGCCTAAAACAGAAACTCTCGTTAATAAAACAGACTTATATAAATCACGCCTTTCTCTAAAATGTAGGCAGAAGTGTTTTGATACCTACGTCCCATGTAATAGGGGGCGAGCCTATTGCCATTTACCAGGCGTACCAGGAACGCTGCTACCTATTCCTAATAATATTTTAACTTGCTTACCATGTACGACACCCACGATAGGGGCTGAAGTGAGAGGACAATAATATAGTTACCACAATGCATATTATATATTTTCGCCAACCTAATTGTTTGCTCCCTTAAGGAGGCAAGAAGGAACGTCTCGTCTTGTAAAACTTGAACTTGAAATAGTATTACAGTGAAAGTTCAATTAAAAATAAGGCCACAAAGTTGCCATTAATTAACCAGTCCTAATGAGACTGACCATAGCCAACAAATTTCTCCACCACAAAGAAGTTGCCCCGTCTCTCTCCGTTGTACCACGTCGACTATACACATCCCGCTTTCGTAAAATCACTTCTAGTTATCACAAAAGGACGTCACTGACCTCAATTTTGTAACGGTTACTTTGACAAGGTGTCAAGAGGCGCGGCTAGTATTTTTGTGTGTCATCGCTGTTCGGAACAGGGTTCAAAATGGCGTGGTATTCACAGTAGATACTTTGTCGTTTTGGCCGTAGTGTTTCGCCAAATGGACAGTAACAATATGCTTGATCGTCGGTTCAGTCTTATTGAGCAGTTAACGATCGATACTCGTGGTGTGTAAAGTAATTAGTTTTGGCTACTCGTTTAAAACTTTCGTCAATTATAATTATAGTTAGTGTTTTTAAAAAGTGTATTTTTACACCAGTGACTGGAGAACACACCATTCGATTTTTTATTTGGATTGCGTGCCTTTGCTTCTGTGAGTGTTTTTTAAATTTATTTTTAAACTCCGCGGGAGCCGATTCTGGGTTTTCACAGACGAGCGTGGTATTTTGTTGAACTAGTATTCTGGAATTATTAATATATGACAACGTTTATTGTTAATGAGTTCTTAACGTCAAAAAATGACAATTCAAAACTAGTCGCTATTCTTGCCGGGTTATGGTCTTGATTTGAATGAAAATTTTTGACATTAAATACTCATTAAAGTTAATTGACGTCTCTGAGTGCGGCAGTAAGTGTAGGTTTGTTTGGATGAAAAAGAAGAGCGACAGTAGAGGAACGCAGCCCATAGGAATACCGCCTAAAAAGTATAAAGATTAGAGAAATTTCGGCAAGTTGACTAACGTCATGGTTGGCCGAGTGTTATAGGCATCTGCCCGAAATGCAAAGGACGCGAGTTCGATTCCCGCATCAAGACTATTATAATTCGAACTTTTTGTAATCACTAATTTCTCCGCCTTAAATGCATTCTATCGAATATAAAATGTATATAAATGTATTTAGGGCCTGTTTCACAATCGACAAGTAAGTTCAAAGTAGCTTACTTCGCAGATCATTTGACAGTTGTAATATGAAGTATATGTCAATTGAACTACAAAGTAAGCTACTTCGAACTTACTTGTCGATTGTGAAACAGGCCCTTAGCCTCATTGTCTGCTGACGAAAGATGATAGAAATTTAATTTTGGATTTCATGAAAAAAAAAATATTCAAGGCAGTACCCGCTTTAGGCTACATTCCCCTATATGTTTAACTCTTTACTCGTGGCTAAGCTTTAGTTAAGCTTCATAGATACCGATTGCCCGTCAATAAAGTCGGTTTTCGTGTGGCCGCAGATACCGAAACGTACACGTGCGGTTGCCCCCAATCGATTTTGCGACGTAATGCGACAGTGGTAAGGACCAAAATAGACTGTGTAAATTCACATATTGCTATCTTTATATTTTATAAGTGGATTTTCCGGTGATAATTTGTTTTTTAGCTGCCTATTTAGATTCCTTAATTGAATCGTATAGTTAATATGAAAGCCATTTTGTTTTTGAATCAAAACTATTTAATTACATACATACATACATACACAAATCACGCCTATATACCCGAAGGGGCAGTCAGAGGCGAACTAGCACCCGCGTTTCGCCAATTATGTTAGGTCCCATGCAATAGGTGGCCAGCCTATTGCCATTTATCGGCCACAAAAGTCGCAGTACTATTTGCTAGGTGGTATAAGAGGAACGCTGCTGCCCATTCTACACAAGTATATTAAATATATCTACGGCTATTACATACATGCTGGCTGGTCGCGAAACATCTTTAGTAATGTGTTCTTTATTCCCTTATCAAGCATCATCATATCACTAATATTGAATGCCAAATTATTTTTTATCGTAAATTACCTTTAACCCGGGAAAGTACCGGTTAACTTCACTCTCTTATCTGTTCCTGTAAAGATAAGATACTAATCTACAGATAAAAAAGTGCAAAACCATACATACATACATACATACGTCACGCCCTTCTCCCACAGGGGTAGGCAGAGATCACTTCCTTCCACTTGCTACGATCCTTACATACTTCTTTCGCTTCATCCAATCTCATCAATCTCTTCATGCATGCCCGTCGGTTTCGGGTACTCTTGACCTGGCCCTTTTTCAATAGACTTTCAATTTGATTATGAAAGATCCGCCTAGGCCTTCCCCTTGCCATTTCTCCATTCACTTTCGCCATGTAAATCCTTTTTGTCATTCTCCTTTCATCCATTCTTTCGACGTGACCAAACCATGCGAGCATCCCTTTTTCAATCCTTGTCATTACATCTTCTTTCAAACCACACCTTTCTCTTATCACACTGTTATACAATCGGTCGCTCAGCCTTACTCCAGCCATACTCCTCAACGCTCTCATTTCTACTGCATTTATTCTACTTTCATGCTTCTTCTCCCATACCCAACTTTCGCTTCCATACATTAATGTCGGAACCAGCACTCCGTTATGAACAGCCATACGAGCCTTTCTGGACACGCTTTGGCTGTTCATAAAAGTGTGCAAAGCCCCGTTTACCATATTCCCAGCTTTCACCCGCTTTTCAATATCACTATCACACTTTCCATCTCTCGTAAATACAGATCCTAAATATACAAACTCTTTCACTTGTTCAACATTCTCACCCGCTATCTTAATTTCACACTTTGTCATTTGTTCATCCCTTTCAAAAACCATGATCTTTGTCTTGCTTACATTTACTTTCATCCCTTTCTCTGTCAAAGCTTCATGCATAACTGTTACCATCTCCTGCAAATCTGTTTCTGATGATGCTAATATAACCTGGTCATCAGCGTACAGCAGACATTTGATAAGTAACTCGTTCATTCGTAATCCACAATCAAATTCTTTTAGTCTCGTCAGACAATTATCCATGTATAAGTTGAACAGCCATGGTGACGCTACACATCCTTGTCTCACACCTGTACCGATGCGAAACGACTCTGTGTATGCACCATTTATCCTAACACAAGCGTTTGAATCCTCATAAAGAGATTTCAACGCCTGTATCAGGCTGCTGTTCACCCCATACATCGACAAAATCGACCACAGTTCATTCCTCACCACTCGGTCATAAGCCTTTTCTAAGTCTACGAAAGCGCAATATACTCGTTGGCTTTTAGCCAGAGATTTCTGAGTAATGCATCGTAGAGAAAAGACTTGATCCGTACATCCCATTCCCTTCCGAAATCCTGCTTGCACGTCCCATATTCTATCATTAGTCTCTTTCATAATCCTTTCAATCAGAATCTTTGCATACAATTTGCCGACAACACTGAGAAGGCTAATACCACGGTAATTTTTGCATTCCAGCTGCGACCCTTTACCTTTGTACAGTGGCACAATGACGGCTTTACGCCAGTCTTTTGGTACTTGGCCACTTACCCAACAAAGGTTCAAAAGGCGGTGCAGCTGCTTAGCAATGGTACCTTCACCAGCCCTCAGCATCTCGACCGATATCCTATCACACCCTGCTGCCTTTCCTGCTCTCATACCTTTCAATGTTTGCACAATCTCATGCATACTTATTTCATTCTCATTCAAATTTTCTTCCACATGATTAGCCTGGGACTGGACTATATCATCTGACCTTTCAAATAAACTCTCGAAATATTCCTTCCACCTATTCAGCACTCTTTCTTCGCCATTCAAAACACTTCCATCCTTGTCTCTAACTCGTATCAACTCCGAGTTTGCGCTCTTTCCTCGAGCTGTCCGTACAGATTTCCAAAAAACTTTAATGTTATTTTGGAAATTGTCAGAGATTTTTCTATCAAACACATCTTTTCGTTCATCTTTCTTTCTATTCACTACACTCTTCACTAACAAATTCAATCTTTTATATTTCTTTTTCGCTTCGTCTACATCCGCCATTGTCACCTTACATATCCTTTGGTCAGCTCTCTTTGCTAACCAATCTTGCCAAGCTTTCTTCTTATCTTTCGCTACCTTCTGTACTTCTCCATCCATCCATTCACTCTTCTGTCTCTTTCCTTTCCCTCTTTTCGCCACACCGCATACTTCAGTAGCTACATTCACAACGTCATCTTTAAAAACCTTCCATGTGTCTTCTATCTCAGCTATTGAATCTACGTCAGATTCAATTAACCTTTCATTCAACTTTCGCACATATTCCTCATGCACCTCTTGCAAATTTTCTACTTTTATCCTTTCCAGGATACTTATAGGGGCCGTGGTACGGTGCCGCCATCGTTTAAACAGACCACTTATTCGGCTAACTACCAGGAAGTGGTCTGAGTAAAGACCGCTACCTCGGAACACTCTTGTATCCAAAACCATAGATATTGAAAAACTCTTTCATGGAGTTCATTTGAGGCACTTTTTGTTTCTGTGACATTATCTAGAACAGTCAGGTTCACGTGAACTTTGCAGCGAATCTGTATAAATACAGAAGTATCGTGGTAGCAAAGAATTAACGTAGTATGTGCCTTCCTCGACCCATCTCAGGCATGTCTTGAATGTGGACTAACTGCCGCACTCAGAAACGTCAAATAGCTATAATGAGTACTTAATGTCAAACATTTTCATTTAAATTTAGACCAAAGACCTGACAAGAATAGAGACTATATTTGAATTGTCATTTTTTGACATTCAGTACTCATTGTCGTTAATTGACGTCTCCGAGTGCGGCAGTAAGAGACATTGCCCGGCGTATACCAATAAACATTTCAGGGCAAACCATCAACAGCATACCCAAAGAGATGGTTTCAGGCAGGCGGTGGCTTTAGAACCTAAGCACAAAACAATCGTTCTCTCCGTTCATTGGTCTCTACATTTTAAGAATGATCGCCGATACAACATCAATAAAATTATCGATAAAAATATCGTCATCAAAATTAATAAAAATATCGTTAGATAAAGTTTATGAATGTGTGTTACGAACTAATACTTCGGTTTTCGCTTAAAGATTTCTTTGCACATAAGCCGCCCGCTTACTCGAGGTACCGTTACATGATCACATGTGATTCACTTTTGCCTTTTAATATTTAAGGACGTTGACCGTGTTGGTATTTCCCTTCACTGTCATAACCTTGTGTAACTGATAACGTTGCCGAATATTTGCTAACATTCATATTTATATGTTATTTCAACTTTATAATAATACAAACAATATTGTGGTTAGAAAAAGTTCGAAAAATTTATCGAAATTTTTCTCACAATGTTCTTTGTACTAATTTTTGTAACATTTATAATAATACAATGTTCAAATTAAAATCTAAATAGTTATTTATAACAATATTTAAAGTAAAGATTATTATTTAAGCAACATAACTACATTGCAAAAATACTCTACCTACTTAAATAGACGTGATTGTGTGTTTTTGCTCATTCATATTTCAAACATACATGTTTTTAAAAGTATTTTTTCTTATTTGACTTTTATAATTATTATAATGAATAATTATAAATGCTGGAAAAGTTATCGCAAAGAAGTGTAGAGCAGAACACGTATCTTCTTGATGGGGATAATAATTTTTCGAAATTATGGCTCACTTTTTTTTGAGATTTTATAATAAACAGAAAGCATGAAAATCACTTGCATGGTCATTAGTTTGTGCTACTGCACTGAATAATTATCTGGAATGTGATGATTTATGTCTTTTGGCTTCAATAGACGCCTTTAATGTCTCCCAGCTTTCCATCCCTATGAATGGAGGAATAAAACTGCACCGATTTACAAAAAAAAAATACGACAGCATAATTATGTTTATAAAGAAAATTGTGGTCAGAAAAAGTTCGAATAATTATCAATCTATCTATCTAACCACTATTTTATTCGTACTATTTTTTTCTAACATTTATCATAAATATTATAATGTTCAAATTTTAATCAAAAAAAATAACAAACAATACATTTTGTTTGTTCGCCTACCCAACCTAACATTTAAGTATTGCGCCATAAACATTCGCAACTATCACCATTCTAAAAATATACCTTATGACGCAAATAATGTTTTGACACACTCTACTTTTTTGTATTTAAGCCACTTTCTCCGTGTGACTAATCGCTAATCCTATTGAAACGCAAAAGAAAGCATTTCTTCGGCGCAATATCTAAGACGGTACATCGCACCACCCACTAAATACATTTATCATTACCCAAGATAAAAAAATGTCACAAAATATCGGGGATCAATCATCGCAGTGTGATTGAATTGTAGGTCAATCGTCCCGGAGAAAGCCAATGACTAATTGCAACTACAACCTACGAATAGGCAGGACTAAATGGTTCATTGCCATTGTCATTTCATTACCCTCGCTTATCTGTCCGATAAGTATAAAGCGTCCTTAAAAACGATTTGATGGCTAGCTTACTGCCGCACTCAGGGACGTCAATTAACTTTAATGAGTATTTAATGTCAAAAATTTTCATTCAAATCAAGACCATAGACCCGGCCAGAATAGCGACTAGTTTTGAATTGTCATTATTTTGACGTTAAGTACTCATTAACGTTATGACGTCTCTGAGTGTGGCAGTTAAACTTAGTCGAATGTCAGATCAAGTTTGTGTCAACCCGGCGGACGGCTGTAAAACCTAAGCCAAAACCTTCTGATCGCTGGCTGTTGGCCAAGAGGAGCCGGGTTCGAATCCTGGTAGGGGCAAATTTTGTGATGAAAACAGACATTTGATTCATTATGTGTTTATAGAGTACCTATCAATGTTTTTCCATGTATAATTTTTGCGTATATTAAAATTTGTCCGTCTTCTAATATCCATAAAACAAGCACTTTGGGCTAGATGATAGGTTTTGGTGTAAGAAAAATATTTATTCCGTTGCATGGCAAATTGAGCCTTAGAGTCACGTTAAAAAAAATCGAAGCGTTTCCTCAATATTTTGGTACACAAAGAGAGGGCTTGGAAGATCGGTATCTTGTTTCGGGAATCGTCCAGTGATTCAGAATGGGCCAGCAATTATGTCGATGAATCACCAATAAGTAAGCCATGGCCGTTGGACAAAGAAAACGGGCCTTATCCTTGAGGAGTAAAATCGTTAATGACCAACATTAGAAGCTACAGAAATCCACTTAAAAGAACATTATAATTGATGCTAACGCTTGCAAGATCCACGTCATCCCCTTTGTTTAAAACTGAAGTAACTATTTGATCCAAAATACTTTATTTAAAAAAAAATAATAATAATAAGTAAATACACACCCACATTAATAGCGCCCATATCCCCGAAAAGGTTGGCAGAGGTAAATTAAACACCCACTTTTCGCCAATTAAGTTAGGTCTTTCTTTCTTACCCTTAATCGCCTTGTACGACACACACGGGAGAGAAGGGGGTGGTGACTATTATATTCTGCTCTGCAATCACCACATGTCACATAATTGACGCTAGCACACTTCCGAGATATTTCACGGCATCCCATTTTTTTAGAAACTGATAGATCTTCTTTTACTAGCTTGAAAGATCCCACTGCTGGGCAAAGTTTTTCCCCGCAGCCTTCCATCTCGAGCGATCCCGTGCCAAATTCGTCCATGTCTTGCAGTATGCTTCTAGTGATTTAAAAATAATAACCTAAAGTACTTTATTTGAAAAAAATAGTAAATAAATATTTATTATACACACATCTGCCATCTAGCCTAAAATTGTAGAATAAGCACTTGTGTTATGGATACTAGATGACGGACAAATTGTGATACTTAATAATTATATACAGAAACATTTACTGCCGCACTCAGAGACGTCAAATAACGTTAATGAGTACTTAACGTCAAAAAATGACAATTCAAAACTAGTCGCTATTCTTACCGGGTCAGGATTTGAATGAAAATTTTTGACATTAAATACTCATTAAAGTTAATTGGCGACTCTGAGTGCGGCAGTTATAATATTTTACATGAACATCTATGAATCGAGAGCAAAATTGTCTGTGTTCATCACAAAATTTGCCCCTACCAGGATTCAACTGACAATTTGACCAAGCCGGCCGTCATAGGGTAGCGAGCCTCTACATTTAAAAAAGTAGAGCATTCTACATTTAAAAATCACAAGGCTAAGGTCACTGACACACTGACACCATGAACGCTCAGATAATAGTCTTCGATTATTTATTAGCGATCCTTCAATGTCACCTCTATCGAGATAACAGTGCGACACAGAAATGTAAATATTGATTACTCATACGAGAACATTCCAACGACGAAACATGGTGGGAAATTTGTCTACAATTTTGCGATAGTGACAATGTGTTATAGTATACTACAACAAAGAGAGGCCGTCCATGGAATGCTAAGGTCTGTAGTGTGGCAGGGAGGGAAGTCAGCGGTAGCGCTTGTGACTTGTGACCCAAGTGTAGGTTTACGGGAACCCTAGGAAACAAAGGCTGTTTACTGTCATTTTAAATTTACTATCCCGAAGCGGGAAACATACACAAGTAATCCGGAATCAATAGTTTAAAAATTATTTCGGATTTTATTTTCGTTCTAATACTTTTTCTAACCTTAACAATGATTTTGGTAGTTAGAAAAAGCATTTCGAAAAATTATGATCTTGAGGCGGGAATCGAACCCGCGTCCGCTGCTATCCGGGCAGGTGCCTGACCGCTTGGCCACCCAAGACACTAATTAACTTGCCGAAATTCTTCTAACCTTTACACTTCACGTTGTAAGCCAACGGGAAATGTAAAGGTTGTACTGCATTGGAGAACAATTTTATATTTCTATATAAAAAAAAAACAAATTTTATTTGAACACATCGATGCAATTTATTGTACTGATGGAACGTCCTGGATCTCTCTCTTCAAAATCCTTTTTTGGTGGTTAGAAATTGCATTGGACGCGGGTTCGCATCCCGCATGAAGACCGAAATTTTTTGAACTTTTTCTAACCACCAAAATCTTAATGCTTCTAATGTTAAGTGGAAAATAATTGGAAAAGAATTTTTATGCAAAAACGTCAACTTTGACAACACTTAAATGTTATCATCATCATCACCAGCTCTTTAATGTCCCCACTGCTGGGGCACGAGCCTTCCCTATGGATGGAAGAATATAGGGAGATTGGGCCATAACCCACCACGCTGGCCCAGTGCGGGTTGGTGGGTACTAACGCACGGGATGCAGCCGGGACCAACGGCTTAACGTGTCTTCCGAAGCACGGAGGAGCTCGAGATAATAAATTTTTGGTCACCCATCCAATGACCGGCCTTAGCGAATTTGCTTAGTTTACGCAATCGCAGGCCAAGCGCGCTGTGCCACTGCGCTAGCGAGCTTAATGTTAAGCAGGACTCAAACTTTGAGTAGCGTTTCTGTATTCGGAGGAATTTTTGTTTTTATTTATTTCTATCTTTCGTTTCGCTCTTGATTCAAGTCTGCGTACGTGACATAAGACACTGCTTTATTCCCTTGATATATAATCTACTATTTCGAAAATTTTCTCACCTTCCTTTCTCTGTGATGGATAAGCATTTGCCCCAAATAAGGCGTTGCATTCCATTGTTTTCTTTTGCAATTTGAAGTGCTAACAGATAACGGTTATTGACTCATAGCTATGTTAGAGTCCTATTTCACCTGACTCATTCTAAGTTATAGGCCAATATAATGTAGTATATTTTCAAAAATTATATAGGTAGTTTATTCTAATTCAAATACTTTGATACTATTTTATCAGACCTAATGTCTATTAAAATGGTCACAATGTGCGGCACATTATTTTGTATATTATTATGTATCCCTCATCTTGTTACCTTGCAAGCACTTACTTTGAGCTCTTTAAAAGCCGTGTGGTGAATACAATTGTCACCACTCCCAATCTCTCCTGTGGGAGTCATACAAGACAACTACGGGTTAGGACGGCGATGAATAACGGGCAGCAGCGTGTCTTTCATAACATTTAGCGAAATACTGCGGTTAATGTTTCCAATAGATAGCAATAGGCTCGCCCTGTATTCGCTCAACATAATTTCCGAAACGCGGGTGTTAATTCACCTCTGCCTAGCCCTTCGAGAATAAATGTGTGGTTTGTGTATGTACTGTTCTTTCTCAGTGCGTACAATTTAGTGGCTTTAAGCTACAAAAGCATGGCAAATAAATTTGTAATCTCTGTGTTAGTTAAACTAAACAATGAAATAATGAGTAGGTAATCATTCTGTCATAAATAACTTGAGGAAATATTTAGGCATCAATTGACCGAACCCAATAGTAGCTGGCTGCTCGTTAACCAATACATAATTATGAGTTTGGAACGACAAAAATGTTTAACTAACTAACAGTTATTGAACTGATGATTTACTTAAGTAATTTCGTAATGGTAAGCCGTGTGGTGACGGCAGAGTAGAATACAATTGTCACCACCCCCAAATCTTTCCCGTGGGCGTCGTACAAGGCGACTAAGGATAAATCAGAATATGATTAGGAATGGGCAGCAGCGTTCCTCTTATACCACCTGGGCTAGCAATGTACTGCGACTTTTGTGCCCGGTAAATAGCAATAGGCTCGCCACCTACTTAAAGCGACAACAGTAATGAGTAATGGGTAGCAGCGTTCCTCTTAGATTACCTAGCAATGTCCTGCGATTTCCGTGCCCGATAAATGGCAATAGGATCGCTACCTATACATTTGACCTAACCAGAAAACAAAAAATTATTTGGAAAGAATGGGCCATAGCCCGCCACGCTGGCCCGCTGGATTGGCGGGTAAGCAGCCTCGGCCGTGTCCAATAAATTGTCACAAATAACAGCCCCCCAAGTCAGTTAGAGAAACACCCACTCGGATTTCCGAGGACACAAGGAGGGCCACCTTTCCGCCAATGGCCCTAAATTAGCGTCCCCGGTGGGGTCTAATCGACCATTTTTTCCCGGGCTGATTACCGGCGGGCTAATATTGACCCCCCACTCCCCCCACGAACAAATGTTAACCCTTTATACCCCTTTCGGAAAAAAGCCCATAAAATATATCTAATTAAAAAATATCCCCGACTCAAGACTGACGTTCATAAAGAATGACAATTAAGGGACTCTTTTTCCTTGGGCGATTTTTTTTCGCCGGCAATATTTTCTGTCGTTCCGCGGCGGCGAAGGGTTAAGATAGCGAAATTAGTATCGGTATGAAATATTGAGTAATTTAATATTTGACGTTATTCCCTTTTCTTGTTTCTTTGCAACGGGTTTTTTTTAATCTGTATTAATGGGTAGATATTTTCGTGTGGGGGGAGTGGGCATTATTACAAGATACAAGAGGGGATTACCTCTTGCGCCTAATGACTGGGTTGTAATGACGAAAGTGTGGACGTAAATTTCGTTTATCATTTATTTTTTTATATCTTGTAGGAAAACGCGTACCTACACAATGATATAATAAATAAATAAATATTTTTATACTCACACCTATCATCTAGCCCAAAGTAAGTAGCCTAAGCACTTGTATCATGGACTAGATGACGGACATATTTTTAATATAATTATGTATATACATGTTAAAAATATACTACATAAACATATACACAACCATGACTCGGAAACAAACATTTGTGGTCATCACAAAGTTTGCCCCTACCAGGATTCGAACCCGGGACCTCTTGGCCAATACCCAGCAATCTGAGCATTCGACCAAGGCGGCCGTCAAATATGTTGTAGAGAAGGTAAGTAGTTAAAGATATTTAAATTAAAACGCAGGCAGCATTCCATTTTTCACCGTTATGGTGTCTCTCAGAGGAGTAGGCAGAGATTATGGATCCTATACTCAACTTTCACTCCCATAAGTCAACTGAGGAACCAACACAGCACTACATACAAGACATCTGGGGGCCTACCGCCTAACTCGATGGCTAAAGTAAAAGCTATAGTTTATGACGTCTCGCACCAAATGTACCTAAACTATCAGCGATAGCTTTGAACGAATGATCACCGAATGATTTTGTATGAATTTGGCACAAAATCCGTACCGCCTAAAAATTCAGGATGGCTGCTATAGCCGTAAGCAGTGCATTGCTATATAGCCATCATCAACAATCGAGTTAGGCGGTAGGCCCCCGGTTCTATATACTTTCACCATCAATACCACTTTTAGGTTAAATTTAATCAGCTCTTTCATTTAGTGTATTTCAGGAATGGCAAGAATATGAAAATAACTAAACATTGTCAATAATTAAATTATTCAAAAAAATTGCGGATTGATGACAACACAAAATTAGAAAGTGGAAATTCTAAAAATGATTTCTTCTTATCTGATTAAATCGTATGATATGGCGTGATGTTTTTATTTCCGTGTTTGATTTTTATATTTGCGTCTAATAAATTTATTTGTATCTAGAATAATTCTTATCTAAGGTGTTGAGGAGCTTGAAGCCCCATTCGCTGAGCAATATATTATTATTATTATGTGGATTTGTTAGAATAAAATTATTCAATTTTAATTTCAACATTATATAAATATTTGAAAAATTAGTACAAAGATTTTGGTGGTTGGAAAAAAATCGAGAAATTATGGTCTTGATGCGAGAGTCAGTGTCTTGGTTGGCCGAGTGGTCAGGCACCTGCTCGGATTGCAGTGGACGCGGGTTCGATTCCCGCATCAAGACCATAATTTTTCGAACTTTTTCTACCCAGAAAAATCTTAGCAGAATACAATTGTCAACAAGGTCAGTCATGAGGCCTTCGTGAATATTGCTTAGTTTACCCAAACGCAGGCCGCGCGCGCTAACCCCTAAATTCAAGTACGTTTCTGTAAAATCACAATTAGTTTTTCTCTACCGTCACATACATGGTCAGCTTCCATTTCTATCTACGTGACAGCATGCGTCATTATTAGAAATCGAGATAATAACATTTTCTGCGCGTGATATAATTTGATTAGTCGTTGTTTTTGTTCAAAATCTGCTCTTTTCAAGGCTCGATTGTATCAGTGTAGAAATTTTTCGCCGCAGAAGTTTTATTGATGATTGTTTACAAATTGGAATCACGTATCTCGCTGAAATCTGAATTCTTACATGTCCAAGGCACTGCAGTCATTTCGTACCAAGCGTTTGTTTATACGCTCTTTTATATTAGATTTGATGAGCACGATCATTGTACATTTGAAATAAAACAACTGAACTGATTTTGAGGGTAACATAATATTGTTCGGCAAAACCTTTTTTATATAATATAACAAAACACCTTCTTGACATATTTGTATTTTATAAATAATTTTGATATTTTTTTATGTCTTTATATGTCACTCACTTCTTTTACTCTCAATAAATATCTTGTAGTTACAACACTGCTGTGTAATTTATACTCCTACTTTTACAACAGGTTATCTTCCTAAGCGTCTATGTTTTTAGGCCGTGTAGGGACGGCAGAGCAAAATACCATTATCACCACCCCCATCTCTCCCGCGTGTCGTACAAGACGACTAACTGCCGCACTCAGAGACGTCAAATAACGTTAATGAGTACTTAACGACAAGAAATGACAATTCAAAACTAGTCCCTTTTCTTGCCTGGTCTATGGTCTAGATTTAAATGATTTTTTTTGACATTCAAGTTAATTGACGTCTCCGAGTGCGGCAGTTAGGGTTAAGTAAGACAGCAATGAGTAATGAGCAGCAGTGGTGGGTAGTGGCCAATTCTCCATGTAATCTTCCGTCCATAGGGAAGGCCACAGGCACTTAATATCCCTAGTAGAGGTGATGATGAAGTCAGCTCGCGAAGCGCAGATGTTAAAACAGTTCTGCCTACCCCTTAGATGAGAAAGGCCTGATTTAGGCCATGTAAGAAAAAAAAATAGAATACTAAAGTTTAACAAATGTTTCCAAAAATATTGTGAGAATTTTTTTATTCGTTCAGCATTAGCGAACGCCTTTGCTAATCAACGGTTGTATAGGAAAGTGTGTATAGAAAACGTGAACCTATAAATTTGTATATTTTTTCACTCGAACGAGCTGCGTTTGTCCCACTAATTGAATCTGCGTCGCGAAATATAGCCTGGATTAGTCGCAAGGCGAAAAAAGTTGCCGTAAATAAAATAAAGATCGTGGCAGGGGCGAAGCGGCGTCAGGGCACGGGGCCCGTATAAAATTGTTTTAACTGAATTATTCTATTCAGAACAAAATACATTTGTTATAGCTTGTTATGTCTTACCCTATCTATATTATTAATAGCTTTGTACTGTAGTTAGATAAATAAAGTGAAAAAAAGTCGTGTGTTGTCGGGATACTGTCCTCATTAGCCAAAAAGCAGTATCTCAAAAATGACCACTTTACAGATTTTTAAATATATTAGTACTTATGATAAGAATAGATTTCTACTACTACTATGACAAGGTGTGTGGTGGTACCCAAAGAGTGTTGGTGTCAGGCCAAACCAAGCCAATATGGATTGAAATGTTATCATCCCAATCACTCTCTCCGTTCATTAGTTTGTCAAGATGATCCTTGCCATTACTTTTCTATACATTTATTCTTCACTAGCATCTTTCGATATCGAGACCGATATGAATGGAAGAAGTAACATAGGTATTGCGTCCATCACAGATAAACGGGGAACAGGGCAGAAAGATGACCAATATCACGATAATTGTACTCGACTCTGTCGTCACCACAATGTAATAATAATATGTATTCTAAAATTTATTCTCACCTATTTAGACTACAAAGATTAACATTATTTTTGTTTTATCAATGTTTTCTTTAATTGGGGATTATATTTTTGTATCAATGATTAACGATGAGATTATTAATCATCATTCATTATTCATTGACAACTAATACAAAATCGTTTTTTTGTGTGTTTGTGTGTCCAGTTGTTGTTTTCATGCTTGACAGTGAAGCTCTTGGCCTTCATCTCACCTGATGGTAAGTGACTAGAAGGGCTAAAGATGGGATCGATCTTCACCTGGAACCCTCAACCACACCTCTGTGGCTATCTTAACACTAATTGTCGGAACACAATAATGCTGTTAACATTATTGTTACGGCTACAGATATTGAGAATATGGTAGAACGACAGGCGGTTTTAGAAAAAGTCCTATCACCAACCAAAAAATTGTGTTTCTAGTTACGATGCTGGATCCGTAATTGAACCGGCCACAGCTTCTTCTTCTTCCCCCTGCCCTGTTCCTAGTCTATCTGGGGACGGCGCAGTATGTTTCCTCTTCCATACATAGTTATCGGTCAGACATCATTAAGCCGTCCACTTCCTTTAGTGATGAACAAATGTATGGAAAAGAGACGGAAAGAACCATGTCGAGAGACCGATGAACGGAGAGCGTGATTGCGATGACAACATGCCAATTAATACTGCTCAAGGTTTTAGCTAAGGTTTTACAGCCGCCTGCCTGACATTAACCCTCTTTGCTCACAGCGGAACCCTAAAATGTTCGACGAGAACATAGAGGTATACAAGTGAAAAATTTTTATTAAATCCAGCCTGAGCCGAATAAGTTCATTTGCCGGTGGAAGGCGAGAAGGAGGCGGCTCTCTTTTTTCTCGCAAATTAAAAAACATTCTTGATAATTTGTATGGCTTACTTCTGGAGGGTAATTAGTGATTGTCTTGTTGGGATCCGAGCTCCAATCGCCGAATTAGACTATTTTTCTTTCTCTCCATCTAATGAAGGGGAAGAGAGATTGAGTCGTGGATTAGTCATCGCCGATTAGATTGGAGCGGGCTAGCGCAGCATAGTTAAGGTTTAATTTAATTAAAAACTGGAGGACGGTGCTTTAAGCGACATAGGACATAATGCTCGTCGAATCTGTGTCGGAGTAGCTTGTTAAGTAAATATTGGAAACCGTTTTTGTTTGACACACACGTTTTTAATGTTTAACGTTATTTCTTTGACGATTCATTAGTGTATGTTAATATGAATAAATCATATTTTCATCCCACCATCTCGGAAAAATCGTTTTAGCTCTTCGATATCTGAGTGCAAAAGCCGTTTTTATCCTCTAGAGGTTAAAGTAAATTTGAATTTAGAACATCGTGTGCAATGAGTTTGTGAATTCAAAACATCATTATACCTAGTTATTTCTACCTCCATGGTGCCGAAATTGTCATGCAACCTATTTTAATTTGTTAAAAACTCAGACTCGGAACCTTCTTGGTGTACTTTTTTTGTAATTTACTTTGCGCGCTCCATTTTCTTTTCACGTCATAAATTTGTTAAAACCTTGGAGTTCCGTGACGGTCAATCAGCTTGGCGTCAATCTTGCTTTAAACATTTTGATCGTCTGCAATGCTTGCTTGATGCTTGAGTCAAGCATTTAAAAGCTTTTTAGGTTTGTTTGATTTGTTTACGCTAGCAACCGAACAAAAACATACAGAAAATCAACGTGCTTGACTCAAGCTGATTGACAGTCTCGGAACTCCATTAGGGACGGTAATTTTTATTAGGTACTTACAGGCGTGTCTGGATAAATTTTGCGGGTGTGGCTGGGTGGATGGGTGGGTGTTGGAGGTGTGTCTGGGTGAATGGGTGTTTTGTGGGTGTGTCTGGGTGAATGGGTGTTTTGTGGGTGTGTCTGGGTGATTCGATATTTTGTGGGTGTTTCTGGGTGAATAGGTGTTTATGGGTGAATGGGTGTTTTGTGGGTGTTTCTGGGTGAATGGGTGTTTTGTTGGTGTTTCTGGGTAAATGGGTGTTTTGTGTGTGTTTCTGGGTGAATGGGTGTTTCTGGGTGAACGGGTGTTTTGTGGGTGTTTCTGGGTAAATGGGTGTTTTGTGTGTGTTTCTGGGTGAATGGGTGTTTTTTGGGTGTTTCTGGGTAAATGGGTGTTTCTGGGTAAATGGGTGTTTTGTGGGTTTTCTGGGTGAATGGGTGTTTTGTGGGTTTTTCTGGGTGCATGGGTGTTTTGTGGGTGTTTCTGGGTGAATGGGTGTTTTTTGGGTGTGTCTGAGTGGATGGGTGTGTATTGCGGGTGTGAATGTTGTGGGTGTTTCTGGGTGGGTGTTGAGAGTGTGTTTGGGTTAGTGGGAGGGTGTTGTGGAAGTTTCTGGGTGAAAACAGAAACTGTTGTGATTGTATTTTTTTTTTGTATTTTGCAATTTCCTCGTTGGGGGGGATGAAAAGTTACGTGTTGCACTCGAGTGCAAAGATTTTTCACCTTGTGCTCTTTTGATTCCCTCGCTATCGCTCAGGATTCTAATTTTTGAATCACTCGCTACGCTCGTGATTCAATTTTAGAATCCTTCGCTAGCTCGGTCATCAAAATTGAGCACGCGGTTAAAAAACAACTTTGCACTCACGTACAACAAATAACTATTTTTTTAGAATTTAGAGATTGACTGCCGTCACTGTATGGCAGAGGTGAATCGACACCCATTTTAAGCCAATTATTTTAAGTCCCATGTAATGTGGCGAGCCTATTGTCATCTATAGGGCATGGAAATCGCAGTATATTGCGCAGTCTCACCCTTAGTCCGCCTTGTACGACACTCGCAGAATAATTTGGGTGTAATGACAATAATATAACCGTGTTATTTAATTACAAGTTGTTATCCAAAAGTCAAGTGCCCCGACGATAAATCATAAAGTTCAATGCATCGTCAAGGTCGTGGTATGTTTTATTTATTTTTATTTACTATCTGTCATTCACATGATTCTGTTTTAAGCGTAACTATATAAGTCACTGTCGGGTAGATAAAATAGAATAACAATAGATAAAAGATATACATACATACATAAATCACGCCTATATCCCCGAAAGAGTTGGCAGAGGTGAACTAGCATGAAGTGGTATGAAGAGAAGAATAAGCACCCACGTTTCGCCAATTATGTTGGGTCTCGTGTAATAGGTGGCGAACCTATTGCCATTTATCGGCCATAAAAGTCGCAGTACATTGCTAGGTGGTACAAAAGGAACGCTGCTGCCCATTCCTCATCACTATTTTATACTTAGTCGCCTTGCATGACTGCCACGGGAGAGATGGGGGTTGTGACAATTGTATTCTACTCTGCCGTCACCAAACGGGGTGTATGTGTATACTGTACTTTCAAACTCATGCCCCTGCAGACGTTTGCAAACGTTTTAAAGTGTACGTTCCTATCCCAGCTGAAAGTGAGCGGAACAGACACAACTCAAAAAATACTCGGAAACATTGTGTATTCTAAATTTATGAGGATACGACTTACTTTTGCAGAAATGCTATTTTGAGTTGTGTCTCTTTTGAATTCAAGAAGCGAAATGTATGACAACGGAACTAGTTCCCAGGTTCCATCACAATCAGCGGCACAAATATCTATACACAAACAAACAAACATTCTCGCTCCGCGTTGATAAGCGGAACGGTCGGCACCGATGAGAAGTGAACACATAAATAAATAGATACGGCAGTTGCGAACAAAGCATTAGACTTAGTGTGGATACGACGTTGAGGTTTTCTTTTGATTTCTTTCCACTGAAAAACTGGCATAAGAATGTTAGGTATGAACGTTGAAGGATGTAGAAGGTGAGAAAGACCAAAGAAGAGATAAATGGGTTTTATCTTTATTAAACCCATTTATCTCTTCTTAATAATATCCTCCTTTGAGGATATTATTGCGAGAGGAGTGGATAAGAAATTGGTGAAGGGTAGAGAGGAGTGGAAGGAAAAAACATGGAGTGCCGACCCCACCTAGAGCGGGATAAGGGCAGAAAGAAGGAGAGTTTATTACTTCTTTCTTTCTATTGTCTTCTGTCACTTAAGTAGGATAGACGGATTTGTCAAAAAGGATTTCCTTTTTGGAACAGAGTATTAGCAGATGAATGTTTTTTCGTGAGTTTATCTCAATCGAAACAATTGTAACATCTCTCAAAAATTCTAAACACATACTATATTTTTAGCAATTTCATTTAAAACCCTTAAGTGCTTAGTAAGTAATGTTAGGTAGAATTGAGATACGCAATACCTTAGCTAACCTATGCCGCATTATTAATAGACAAAATTGATTAAACTATGCAACTAAATTTTATTATAATATAACTGTATACAACAAAAATCGGAAAGCGAGATTTTTTGAGATACTGCCTTTTCATTAATGAGGGCAGAATATGAAAATCGTGTGACACTTACACGAATTTTTACGCTCAATAAAAATAATTGCATTGTTGTCAAAAGTACCTACCTAATTCAAGAATTATTATTATTCGAAGTACATTTATTTTTTTTAGACGGCCGCCTTGGTCGAATGCTCAGATCGCTGGGTATTGGCCAAGAGGTCCCGGGTTCGAATCCTGGTAGGGGCAAACTTTGTGATGACCACAAATGTTTGTTCCCGAGTCATGGTTGTGTATATGTTTATGTAGTATATTTTCAACATTTATATACATAATTATATTAAAAATATGTCCGTCATCTAGCATCCATAACACAAGTGCTTAGGCTACTTACTTTGGGCTAGATGATAGGTGTGAGTGTAAAAATATTTATTATTTATTTATTTATTATTATTTATTTATCTCGTCTGATTACTACATAATATTAGAATTCCTAGAATTTCGTCTGCCTAATAGGAGCCGTCGATTGCATAAGCCAAACAATAACCGTAAAGGCTGATTACTGGTTGGGTAATCAAAAATATTTTTACCTACATAAGCTACCGATAAGATACTTCGAATTACTCCGTGCTCCAATGCAAAATCATAAACTTTAACAGTGTTATAATTTTCATTCTTATTGTATCAAGACTACAATTTTTTTGACCTATTTTCTTTCATTATACATTTTTAGTATAAAGCTAAACTAATCTGTAATATGAAACGTCATCAATAATTGTCTCTTTGTAGTTATAATTGTATATTTGAAAGAAACTGTAAACACGTTTGGGTACTATGGGCAGTCCCATAGTACATAGCAGAAAGCAAAAGTCCCTAAATAAATATAGATAAAAAAAACATTGTTAGAACAAAACGCATTTTATTATCCAACTTTAGTCATGTTCTAAACAGTATGCTGCATCTGTCTTGCTTATTAACATTAACGAAGCAGCATCATGTTTAAACCATGACAACCAAACTACCGATAACACAATTTTGATCAAACCCGATAGTTAACTCATAAATCCAATAGCAATGACAAAATTCCAATCAATACTATGAAGGAACGATAAACATTTTAAAATGATTAATAATTAATAAGTTTTAATATTACCTATCGATGAAATGACAACCCCATCACTCCTGTGGGGTGTCGTACAAGACGACTAAGGATAGATTAGGAATGGGCAGCAGCGTTCCTCTTATACCACCTGGCAATGTTCTGCGACTTTTGTGCCCGATATATGGCGATAGGCTCGCCACCTATTACATGGGACTTGACATAGTTGGCGAAACGTGGGTGCTAGTTCACCTCTGCCTACCCCTTCGGGGATATAGACGTGGTTTATGTAGGTATGTATGTAGTTAACTCAACCAATTGTTAAAAACTGTTACTAATGGATAAATAATCAGTCTGATATTGTTACTAATTGTTAAATATCAGTGATATTTAAAGATAAGTAACAATTTTTAACAATTGGTTAACAGTTAACTATGCATCAAAAATACGGCTCTAACTGCCGCACTCAGAGACGTCAAATAACGTTAATGAGTACTAAACGTCAAAAAATGACGTCTAGATTTGAATGAAAATTTTTGACACTAAATACTCATTAAAGTTAATTGACGTCTCTGAGTGCGGCAGTAAGGGTAATGACAGCGATTACTAATGGGCAGCAGCATTCCTCTCATACCACCTAGCAATATACTGCGATTTATGTGTCCGATATAATTATGGCATAATAGGCTCACCACCTATTTACATGGGACCTAATTAAATTGGTGAAAAGTGGGTGTTGTTTCACCTCTGCCGACCCCTTCGTGGATATAGACGTGATTTTTGTATGTATGTTCATGAATAACGTTACATCCGTCAACAATGTCTAAGATAGATTATTTGTTATCTTCAGATAAGTGCATTTACGCATTACCCACTTATACAAATAATACACATACACATACTATGACAAATTTGGCACCAAGCAGTCTCGCAATAATGCCACGAACTTATTTAACAATTTACATACATGCACATACATAAATCACGGCTTTCTCCCCTAAGGGATAGTCAGAGGTGTTTCAACACCCGTGTTTCGCTAGCTTACTTCAGGTTCCATGTAATAGGGGCGACCCTGTTGCCTTTCAACGGGAGCTTTAATTGCAGTAATTTGCTAGTACGCTGTTGAGACAGCATACAAACCAAAAATGTAGCCATTTTTGTTAGTTGGTTTGATAAATCAAAGTACTTATTGGTTTTTATATATCTTTGGGATATTGGGATGTTCGTTTCCCATGATAGAAAGAGTTCGAATACCAGTACACGCTTGAATATCCGTTTTGTTTTGCTTGAATTATGCAACTACAACATAAGTTAGTCGTATAAAAACTATGGTGATATGAAAAAATCATAATAGCAAAAAAAAATTTCGAATTTTCTATATTATATTTTAATGGGACAATTTGTACGGGGGGGGGGGGAAAACGAACAATTTAGATTTTTCAATAACACTATATATATTATGACTATGTTGCATGGGTTGTGTTCAGGGTGCGTTATTTCTGTTAGATTTTTTATGAAAAAAACACAAAAATTATGCGCGTCTTACGTTACGTGATTCACGTCGCCATCAAGGTACATTTTTTGTGAAGACCTTAATGATAATTATTACGATAAGGCACCAGATTAGGAAGGTCTGAATCACTTCTGCAATGCTTCTGAAAAAAATCATAATTATTTTAATTATATGCAAGACGCGACGAGGTACAGTCGGACCGCGTTCTCAGAGCGCACACTCACCGCGTATCAAGGGCTTCCCGCGCATACCCACCTCGTAGCCAGGTCTTCTCTTTTCGCTGTTGAAGCGCCGTGTCATTCCAACAAAACATTGTAAGTGTTGAATTTTGCACTGTCATCTTGGTTGTTTATATTTTGATATTAATTTGAACTCTCTGGTCGGTCCCTCATATCTGAGGATCGTGGTCGGCTTCGGAATTACATCTGGAGCGGACGATCTGCCTCCACCGGTTCCTATCGAGCACGCTCCTCACAACTGTATAGAACTTTGAGGACGATGAGTCTTTTACTTGATCGGTCCATCTTGTCGGTGACCGACCGCGTGATCGTTTGTCTTCGGTATTTCCAACTACAATCAGTTTTTCTAGACTTCTATCGCCTCTGCGCACTGTGTGGCCGAAATAAGAAAGGATACGCTGTCGCATATGGTAGACAAGCGAGTTCCGATTTGAAGTTGGGTCAAAATGGACGCATTTGTGCGTTTCGCAGTCTTCTCTATTTTCTAACATTTACTGCCGCACTCAGAGACGTCAATTAATTTTAATGAGTATTTAATGTCAAAAATTTTTTTTTTAATTCTCCCTATATTTTAGGGAAGGCAAAGGGTCTAGCCCATACAGTCAAGTCTTTAGTGTATATTTTATCTGTAGTCGTATGAAATAATGAGTGGGTGAAATGAATGAATGAAATGAATTTTACGTTAAAATATGGGTGTCACACATTTTAACGCATCTAGGGAGTGCTTGGCGCGAATTGAATGGTAACAGAGTTCATGATGGTGACTGATGAAATGGATAAAACCACTTTTTATAGTGATCTTAACCACAACATCAAACACATCATAAGACTTGTTTTCAATGATTCTGCATTATTGCACATCAACACGGATGCTTGTGCATCAAAATAACACCACTTTCACTGCACAAAATCCACTATGAACCAATTTAAGAATTATCGAAAAAAAATCTGACTGACACCACGAAACGCGCTAAACACTCCCAAAAAATTTCATTCAAATCTAGACCATAGACACGGCAAGAATAGCGACTAGTTTTGAATTGTCATTTTTTGACGTTTAGTACTCATTAACGTTATTTGACGTCTCTGAGTGCGGCAGTTATAGGTATAAATGTTAGAAAAATTGTGGTGACGGCAGAGCAGAATACAAAAGTCACCACCGCCATCTCTCCCGCGGGTGTCGTACAAGGCGACTGAGGGTTAAGCAGCAATGAGTAATTGGCAGCAGCGTTACTCTTATACCAGCTAGCATATACTGTGATTTACGTGCCATAAAAGTATAGCCACTAGTTTTGAATTGTAATTTTTTGACATTAAGTAGGTACTCATTAACGGTAATTGATGTCTTTGAGTGCGGCAGTTAATCACAAAATACTTATTATACACTAATGCCGGAGTTATATTTAGGTCTAAAGTCTAATTCGTAATAGGTGTTTTATTTCAAATGCGTAGTGTCGTGCAAATCTAAGAGAACATTATATTAAGTATGGTCTAAATATTATAAAAAAAATATTAATTTTACAATGCCCGATAAAGGTACTAACTTTAAATACAACTGTGTCTACCTTATAAGACTAATTGTCGCACTTAGAGACGTCAATTAACGATGATGAGCACTTAATGCCAAAAGTGACAATTCAAACTGTATAATTGCTATTCTTGCCGGGTCTTTACTAATGTATAAATGTTTAATGTGTACTTAGTTGGCAATAATGTAGTTTGCAATTTCAATACGGTCTAAAAGCGTTTACAAAACAAAAAGATTAGGCGTTTCGCGTAGGTAATCCTTTTTCAAGGTTGCCCCAGAATGATAAAATTGTTCAAAGTAGCATAAAAATAATTGTGAAAAAATTAATCATAATACGAACGTTATCTTCCAGCCCTGGAGGTCAACTCTGAAACTCCGAACGATTAACTCACATCTATCCGTCTTTCTCACGCCACTGCGTGTTAAAAGAGCGACAAAGACGCAAAGACTCGATCGAACGAAATAAACTACCAGAGTAACGCCTCTGTTCCTAGTTTACCTAGGATCGGCACAGTATATTTTGCCTTCTATTCTCATCGGTCAAACATCATCAGTTCATCATATCATCATTCATATCATCATTCACAGAAGAAATTGATAGTGATAGTGATAAATAGTTGTATAGCAAAGTGATGGATAGGACTATGTCCAGAGACATAAGAACGGTGGAAGGGATTAGGGTGGCAACTTTCTAATCCATACAGCGAAATATGCACATCCATCCCAACAGTCTTATCCTTGCTGCATGCAATCTTTTTTCTGAAAGTAGCGCCAGTGACTGAGAGGCTGCGGAGGGATAGACTTGGATGGTTTGGTCATGTCACGCGAAGAGATGAAAGCTGTGTTCGCAGAATAATGTTAAGTATGAACGTGGAAGGACGTACAAGGAGAGGAAGGCCAAAGAAAAGGTGGATGGATTGTGTAAAGGAGGATATGATAGGGAATGATAGGGAGAGGGGTGGATGAGAGATTGGTGAAGGATAGAGAGGAGTGGAAGAAGAAAACATGTTGTGCCGACCCCGCCTAGAGCGGGTTAAGGGCAAACAGAAAAAGTCAATTTTCTTTACCCTTCGTCGCCTTTACGTCACCCACCACCCACGGGAGAGATGCGGGTGGGGATAATGATAAATGTATTCTGCTCTGCCGTCACCACAGGGCATATAAGTACATGTCTCTTACAAAATATTTTACATAAATACATACATAAATCACGCCCACATCCCCGAAGGGGTAGGCAGAGGCGGTCCAGCACCCACGCATCGCCAATTATGCTAGGTCGCATGTAATAGGTGGCGAGCCTATTGCCATTCATCGGGCACAAAAGTCGCAGTATTATGGGTGGTATAAGAGGAACGCTGCTGCCCATTCCTCATCACTGATTTATTTTAATCGCTTTGTACGACACCCACGGGAGAGATTTGGGGTGGTGACAATTGTATTCTACTCTGCCGTCACCACACGGCGGACATACATAAAATATTTTACCATTATTATTACATTATTAATTTACAAGATTAATGCGTGATACAGTATTGTTGTTGTTACTTGTTGTTATTTATAGTTATTTATAATAACATAATACGTTTGAATTAATACAACTCAAATCTCTTGTTTGTTATTCCATTTTATCTGCCCAACAGTGGCTGAGTTATGCTCAAAACAGATGAATCATGGTAATGACAGATAGTAAATAAAAATACAGCAACGTAATAGGTCCTTGACGATGCAATGAACTTTATGATTTATCGTCGAGGCAATTGACTTTTGGATACAACTTATTATTAAATTACAAATCATCTAGCTAGCCCAAAGTAAGTAGCATAAGTTTAAGCACTTGTGTTATGGATACTAGGTGACGGACAAATTATATAGGGAGCTGATGAACCTAGGTTTGGTTGCTGATGATAATCTAATCGGCTTGACTGATTATATTGATATGTTTTGTGTATATTTGGTAGATCTGAGAAATATTTACGACCTAGGCTATGTTTGAGACGTCTACGTTAATATAAGTCCTGAATCTGTTACTCATATGGATAATAGATGGCGGGCCAAATTTATAGGCAAATGATCATTACCCATAAATCCTGAACATACACTTACAAACTTAATATTTTTTATTTTTAAACATTTTCACTATTGATTTTTCCAAAGAATTAAATCTATCTTCTACCGTTTTTGTGTACAATCCATACTCAATTTCACTCTGTGAAGTTTTACTTTTGATACTCTGTAATTTATTTAATAAATCTGACCTTTGTTTTCTTATCATAATGTGACTCTTAAAATGATTTTGTCTGTTAATTAATTTATTAGTTTTTCTGCTAAATTTATTTATTATAATATATTTTTTAAGTTTTTTAGAAGAATTCATGTGAGAAGTATAGCTTGCACACAAAGTATTACTAATGACAGGTTTGTCATAATTACACAATGATAATTCACTGAACATATAAAAAGAATGATCAAAATCGGTCAATAAACGATGGAGTTCCGCGGGCACAAGCATAAAAAAATACATACGGGTATGAATTGAATAATCTCCTCCGTTTTTTCGTCGGTTGAAAATGCGTGTTTCTCACACAAACATTCGCCTGTGATAACGAGAAATTTTATATTTCCATCTTAAATTTACTCTTGCGTTCGACGTTGGTAGGTACACTTACTTAACTTTAACAGCTGATTATTCGCAGATTTCAGCGGTAATTTTTGAAATAAATTTATAGGACCTATTCTGCTCTGCTGTCACCACACGGCTAACTTAATAATAATGTTGAATAATAAAAAAATGTACTCTCACACACTTCATTCATGATGCATTCGTATCCACATTAGGCATGTCGAGCGAAGTGCATCGCAGACTATGGAACTTCCGTTGTTCCGATACAGTTTCACGCTACCCACACATTGTTTAGTTGACTAAAACGATATGCAGTGACAAAATTGTTTCACTATCGTCGCTCAGTGCATTAGTGCCACGTCTTTTTCACCTACTTGAAGGGTTTTAGGTACAGTCAACAGGACGTCAGACTACCACAAAATGGCAAAATTTCTCAATCAATTCTGTGCTCTATTATTACTAATTAAGGTTGACAATCGATTGAAGAAATTTGACAGTTTTGGGTAGTCTAAAGTGCCGTGCTGTACCTAACAGCACCCAAAACAGTTTTCAAAGGAGAGTACAGTCACGGTCAGAAATTTTTTACCAGTGTTGAAATTAGATTTTGTCACACTTTTCTCACTTAAGTCAAAAATACCATATCAGCGAGCTAACTCTGCAAGCCGATTGCAATCGTCTAAACCCCGGATACAGAAACATTACTAACTGCCGCGCTCAGAGACGTCAAATAACGTTAATGAGTATTTAATGTCAAAAAATGATAATTCAAAACTAGTCGCCATGTTTGCCGGGTCTATGGTCTAGATTTAAATAAGATTTTTTAACATTAAGTACCCATTAAAGTTATTTGACGTCTTAAAGCTTGAGTCCTGCTTAACATTTAAGTATTCCCGCCTCAAGATCATAATTTTTCGAAATTCTTTTTGTAACCACCAAAATCTTTGTACTAATTTAAGTATTGTCAACACTGACGTTTTCCATACAAATTATGATAGTTATTGTCCACTTAACTTTATAAGCAGTGCTCAAAATTTGAGTAGCGTTCCTGTATTCGGTGGTTAGTCTACCAGTCACTCTCACTCATTAGGTATGATAGCAACGTTTGAGAGAGATGGCAACAATAAAACCGATTACAATTAATAGAGTAGCCCCTCAGTTACTTATTACCTATTAAAAGTTATTAAGCAAAATGACTCACCGTGAATAACAAAGAAAATGTTGAAGAAAAGGTTTTTGATGAGGGCCGTGTGGTGACGGCAGAGTAGAATACAATTGTCACCACCCCAAATCTCTCCTGTGGGTGCCGTACAAGGCGATTAAGGAAAAAACCGTGATGAGGAATGGGCAGCAGCGTTCCTCTTATACCACCTGGCAATGTACTGCGTTTTTCGTGCCCGATAAATGGCAAAAGGCTCGCCACCTATTACATCGGACCTAAAATAATTGGCGAAACGTGGGTGTTAATTCACTTCTGCCTACCCCTGCGGGGATATAGACGTGATTTATGTGTGTACGTGTGTGGAATAATAATACGCACCCAAAACAGTGTTCAAAGGAGAGTTCTTTGGCGTACCATAAAACATACACAAATCACGCCTATTTATCCCCCAAGGGGTAGGCAGAGTGGTATTAAAACCCACGTTTCACCAATAATCTAAAGTCCCATGTAATACGTGCGAGCCTGTTGTGCCTATAAATCGTCTTCTTCCCCCTGACCCCATACTGCTCAAGGTTTTTGCAGTTTTACAGCCGGCCGCCTGCCTGACACCAACCCTCTTTGGGTATGCTGTTGTTGGTGGTTTGCCGTCCACCATTCGGGCACCCCAAGCCGCTTATTGGTCTACATCGACTAAGGGAGATTCCCTTAGTCGACTTTTACGACACACATGGGATGAGTCGGGGCTGGCCCATTCTACGTTTTTTGTTCGCTCCCAGGCCAGCATAGAAGACTTGTGTGTCTCTAGATATTTTAAAATATCAAAGTCTCTGGTTCTTAAACCAGTGCCGATGTAAAAGTATATACACCCGATCAGCCCCTTTGTGTATCGAGACACTGCTAATCTTCGAAAGGTACGCAAAATCAAAGCGTTCAGACGGCTCCCTCCTTAGGGAATTCAATTAGAGCAGACCGTTGAATTTTTCGGTTTGCTCACACTGTAACTTCAAAAGGCCGTCATCATAATCAATTTTACAAATACCCCCTTTCGGCTCTTTCTTTTCCTATGAAATAAATCTGTTCCCACGATCCGAGATTCGTAATGGCACAACCCTATTTTTGTCTCAAGAAAATCCTGACTTTAGGCCCACAAAAATAAAGCTCAATATCCCCTAGCCTATCCGAGACGTTAGGGGTGTACGCGCCGAAGTAGCTAAACATGATAACACTGTGTGAAGATATCGAAGCCGACTTTATTAGTATTAGGCTTAAACGATTTTCAACCCTCACCAAAAGGTGCTACAGCCAATTTCGCTACAGCCCCTTGCGCTTTTACGCTGTTTCTGTTCCGTGGTCTGTCATCAATAGCGTATCGTTGTATATTATCGTTATAATGCGGCATTAGGATGGAATCGGTCGACGGAAAAATTGCTTAATAAATGTAAGAGCATACAGGCTTGAACCAGTCATTACTGATTTATGTTCCATGTTGTATCTCTAAAGGCAGAATGAATATACCAGGGGGAGAATTAAAGGGGCATTGTTGATAGAAGAATTAAGAGGACTTTGTCTCTTTTGGTGTGATCATACTATTATAAGACAAAGAGATTATAAGATACTAGCTGATACTGCCAACGTGTTTTGCCCTTATCACTACGGTTCAGTTATCAGTTTGACAGTAATTAATGTCAACTGATGAAAAAATATTGTATTGATGCGGGAATCAAACCCGCGTCCTCAACTCAGCCAACTTAAAAGGATCGTAGACACCTTCCCAAGCAGCGACGCTCTAAAGTCTGAACCCAATATGTCCCACCTCTTGCTCAGTGTTACACACATACACAAATCACGCCCATATCCCCGAAGAGGTAGACAGAGGTAAACTAACGCCCAAGTTTCACTAATCTTTATAGGGACCATGTAATAGGTGCCGAGCCAATTGCCATCCATCGGGTACTAAATCACAGTACCTACATTACCAGGTGGTATAAGAGAAACGCTGCTGCACATTACTCATGGCTGTCTTTACTCACAGTCGCGTACGATGTGATGGTTTTTATACAGTCGCCTTATGGGAAGTCACGACAGTGATGGGGGTTGTGACAACTGCTCTGCCGTCACGGGCAAGTGTTATTATGTTTAATATATCATTATTCTTTCGCTTGTTTAACGGATTTACTTGTTTTTGTTCCAGAAGACAACAATGCCGCCAGCTAAAGACACTTTCCACAAAAACCAGTTGGCCAAACCCAACAGTAAGTATCTCCGCAGCTTAAGACCATAAACCATTATAAGCTAATTCAACTGACTTAGGGCCTGTTTCACAATCGACGGGTAAGTTCTGGATAGCTTACTTGGCAGATCATTTGACAGTTTTAAAATGAAATTTAAGATGTCAATTGAACTGTCAAGTAGGCTATTCAGAGCTTACCCGTCGATTTTGATTCAGGCCTTTACTTAGTGATGTACACTTGACTAATAATGAAAGCGGTTAAGGTTCACATAAATAGTGCTACATCGCTGTTTCCCTTCTGTGAAAAAATCATTGATACACAGTAATGAGGCAAAGTTCTTCTTTTCGTTTCCAGTGTTTAACGTTATTTTTTTGACGATTCATGAGTGTATGTTTTTTTTGACGATTCATTTTCATTTTCATTTTCATTTTCATTTTCATTTTCATTTCCATTTCCATTTCCATTTCCATTTCCATTTCCATTTCCATTTCCATTTCCATTTCCATTTCCATTTCCATTTCCATTTCCATTTCCATTTCCATTTCCATTTCCATTTCCATTTCCATTTTCATTTTCATTTTCAACTTGGGCGATGTTACGTTACCAGGTTAACGGTGCCTTTTCCAACTTTCAGACGGAACGGCCATGTCTGCCAAGGTTTATCATCAGGCGACGAATGTGTTGCCCATCAGTCCACCGTGCTCTCCAACCGATGTAGCGCCTCCGTTCCCACCCAGATTCAATGGCTACAACAGCGGCGGCCATAACAGCCAAAGCGGAAGGAAATACCCCTGACACAAAATGGCTGACCAACAAAAGGGCTGACCTACAAAATGGCGACTCGCCGGTCATGACTGTATTCGCTAGAACCTCGGAACGATCTGTATTATAAATATGAAGATAATTGCATTTATGTGTGTACTTTAAAATAGACAATGCTAGAAGAAACAGTTATTAAAATAGTTTTGCCTCTGAAGACTTCTTAGTTAAAATAGGTTAAGTTTATTTTATTGTCTACAAAAATCTACTTACCACTTTTTGGCAAACTCTATATAACTTCTGCATCAGTGAAGAAGAAAATTCCTTCGACAGCATGTCAGGGATAAGGGCAGGAAGAAGAAGAAAGCATGTAATGACATTGCTAATTTAATTTCATGTTTCATCTTACCAATAGACAATATTAAATGCAAAAAAAAAATAGATTACAAAAATTTGAAAAAATTTTAGTCTTGACGCGGGTTTTGTTGTAACATTTATATAATATTAAAAAAACAGTAATAATTGTAATATAATTATAAAATTATTATCGATAATAATTATTGTATTTGTATTAAATTAATATAATATTAATTAACTTTATTATTAAATTAACATAAAAATATTATTCAATTAATTAATCATTTAATATACTATTTTGACTCTGAATGTAAAAACATGTTGTGTATTTATAGGCATAATATTGTGATGCTCGGCCGTCCCATTCCATCCAATGACTAAGGCCGGTCATTGGATGGGTGGTCAAAAACATGTTTTTGTGAGTTAGCCCGACGGCAGGCACGTTTTAGCCGTTGATCCTGACTGCTGATAGGAAAGGCATGTTGCAGTAGTAGTGGGGATGGGGACATTAAAGGGCTGGTGATAATCACCTAACAAAAGGTACCCTGCTTCTATTTAGAAGCTATCGACACTTCAAAAGGTAATTGCGCGATAATGCATTGATAATAGGACTGTCTTTATCATTCGAATACCGATTCCGGTAAAAAACTAAAATAAATTACACAACCACGTACAAAATTATGGTGATAGTACTTTATGATACCTAACTGCAACTGTTGGTATGTTATTCATTTACTTATTTTAACACTTAAAACAAAATTATAAAAGTTAGAAGAATTAAGTGGCATATTAGAAAACAAATAATTGTTTTCTAATATGAATAATATTATTTTCATCTCCCTCTATCTCTTCTGCGGGTATTGTACAGTCAGCAACATTATTAGATTAACACTTTTGCCTTTTGTTTTCCCGCCTCAAGATCATAATTTTTCGAAATTCTTTTTCTAACCACCAAAATCTTTGTACTTTTGCCTTTCTTTGTAATATAGAGCGTAAAATGCCATCTAATATTTGTGATCAGGTAATGAAATTTTCGTAAACTTGTAATGCTCACTGTAGAAGGCTTTATAGGAGTAAATTATGACATAAATATAAATAAATATTTACATTCGTATAGCATCTTTCCCGTGTGATGGATGATAAGAATCAAAACAAAGTAGATTGTTATGATGCTTATCATCTTGATGTTGTTTGACCGATATAAATACTCCGTCTACCCAAAATAACCTGAGAACAGGGTAGAAAGATGATTATAATAATAATAATAAATAAATAGTATTACTTTGTACAATATTGTATTACTTTGATGTATTATAATTTATATGTTATTCCTTACATGTTACTGTATCCTTTTTATGTAAAAAACTACTGTAATTTACCATGTAAATAAGAAAATATAATAATTTGTTAAGTACTAAGCAATACTGCCATCATAAGCCAAAAAGGGTTATCTCAAAAATAGTTACCTCATAAGAAATTCAATTCATTGTCTTTTTAATGAATTTATTCAATATCACTAAGTTGCTTAAACATTTCAGATAGAGCTGAGATCTGGGGCCGAGATAGTTACGTAATGTTTTAGCGGACTTTCTGTACTTTTTAAAACAGTTAACAGAGTAGTATATCTTAAACAACAAAGTCAAAAAAGAGGTTATTTTGAGATACTGCTTTTTGGTTTAAGAAGGGCAGTATAAAATAATAGACTAAAAAAATATTATAATTCTATAGGCGATTTCTTGGTGGGAAATTAAGGCAATTGAATCACTTGTTAAATTAAATTGGAGTCTAATTTATTTTGCTATGACGAACACATTTCAATTTCCTCAAGATGATAGCCAAAAGTCCACAGAGTAGGTACACATTACCGTAGAATTATTAATTTGTAATTATGACAATAGACAAGTACTCGTCTTAACGTAAAAGATGCTTCTTACAGACAACTTACACAACATATAAAATACACAATCAATTTTGTGCTTTACCTCAATCACTTTAGGTTGACAATTAGGAGTTATTTGCCAGTTTTGTAAAGTTTGACATAATCCCTACGGTAGGTACCTACTTACAATTTAGTGAGTGATTCAATTTTATCCTGATATTGCTCATTTATAATTAGCTTAGATTAGTGGTTAGCTAAATACAAATTGTATTATAATTAAGTGCTATAATAGTTAAATCGTGATTATGTTACGTTATAGTGGCATTAAAAATATCGATAAACTAATGCAATGTATCATTTCAAATAGGTAAAGGATTGTGGGATTCCCCTTTTTCATTTGTATGGCCCGACTGGGGAAGTATCGACACCATACGAAGACAAGCATTGCCGTTACACTAGACTATAATTAAATAATAATTACTTAATAAAATTTAAACAATAATAAAGGAGCACGGTAGCGCATTAGCTTAGCTCGCTCAGCCTACGAATGCGCAAACTAAGCAATGTTCGCTACGGCCAGTCTTGGATGGTTGACCAAAATTGTATTAACTCCAGTTGGACCCGGCTATATCTGCAGTCGCTACCGTATTAGGCCGGATGGTGGGTTACTTATAGTCAATTTCGTATACCTCTTCGATATGTAGATGGAATATTGACACTGGAACTATTGTCAATTGTTAGCATGGGGAATATTTTTTCATAAAATAATATAATTTATCGATATTACTTCTATTTTATATGGAGATCGGCACAAACTGAAGACAAATTCTCTAGGACGTGAAGTGCTCAGAGTGGATATGTCGTGGCCAAATCGTAGAATTGATCACTTCATGATGGGGCCATGTCGTTTGATGATATGGCCAACTGACCATATCGTTTGATGATATGGCCATCCACGTTAGGCCATTTCATTGATGTAGTTAATGTTTGGTATTTTTACGTTGCGCTCGATTTTTGAATGACTTAAAACGTAAAATCTTAGTAATTGGATGTCATAACGACATTTCACTTCACTTTTATCTTTCGTTACAACATTACTAATAGTTTGTTTATTAGGATAATTGGCCGCCGCCATGATGCATCACAAAAATAAATCGAAATAAGCGCCTCTTGCGGTGGTTAATGTAACGATTATTTTACGATATGATCAATAATGTTTGGCCATATCATGAAATAGCCGTGCGTTTAGCTGTTCATATCGTTAAACGTTGTTTATTCATTGATCTGGCCAGACCATTATCATGATATTATTATGGTCAGTTTTAGCTGGCCATTTCATGAAATGCAACCATTTCATGAAATGGTCGGCCACATCATGAAGTGATCAATTCTACGATTTGGCCACGACAGATATACTGCCTGAAACACGAAAAATTCTTTTTAATGAAATTTATATATTTATTATGAAATATAACCCTCAAGGAGGCAGGAAACAAACTAAAGTTCCCAACTCTCGCCTTGCAGTATGCAGCTTTAAGCGGTTTTTGGCCTAGGGCCTAAGAATACCTACCATGCCTGGGCCCTGGGCTTGTTATAGCATGGTTTTGCTCAACGTCAGGAACAAACTTAACCAAGCCAGTATTGTTTTTTGCTAGACACTTGACTATGTCTAGGTTAATAATAATTATGTCATAAATTATGCCATAATTATTATTTGTTTTGGTTTAGTAAATAGTTCGTATTCCAAATAAAAAAAAACACGTCAGAAGACTCAGAAGTATTAAACATTGACAAATTTAGACTCCTTGTTTTATTTTGAACACTCAATAAATGTATTTGTAGTATTATTGAGTACGGTGACGACTGAGCAGAATGCAATTGTCACCACCCCCATCTCTCCCGTGGGGTGACGTACAAAGCGACTAAGGGTAAAGAAAACGATGAGCAATGGGCAGCAGGATTCCCCTCATACCTGCAAATTCCGTGCCCGATAGATGGCAATAGGCACGCTACCTGTTACATGGGACCTAGCTTGATTGGCGAAAAGTGGGTGATAAATCACCCCTGCCTACCCCTTCGGGACTCAATAGGCGTGATTTGTGTATGTATGTGTGTATAAAACTAAATCTGTTTATGAGTTACTCAAAAACAGGTTCTTACTTAAAACTAGGTACGTCGCATTCATGCATAGTAATTGAGGGTCGTCGTACCTATGCTTACGACCTTGTACGAAAATAGCATTCCTAGATATCGAAAAAACATATTAACTACAACAAAACTGTGATAACATTTCCTAACTGTCCTTCACAGGAAACCGCAGACAAGATAATAATTATAATGTTTTGTTTATAATGAAGGCCGATTGAAAGAAGATTGGATAAACATTGGATGGACTTTAAAACACGCTACGAACCCTCAACATTCGTTGACGACGATGATTATAAACTGCATGATAATTGATTATTTAGGTTATTTACCTAAGACACCGCTGCAAACATTGACCATTGAAAATAAGATAAGTTTAGTAACGATTAAACTTCTATTATGAGTTCAGCGCAAGAAAAGAGAAAAACTTGTAATTCCGCGTTTAACAAATAAATAAATCTTACCCTTGGGTACATCTCACATATCATCTAGCTAGCCCAAAGAAAGAGCTCAAGCACTTGTTGTACAGACAACATAATAATCATTAGGCAGAGAGAGAAGTCGGAGTGGCGATGAGGGGTGACCATGTTGTGAAGGGGCCTCGTAAACCTACACTTGGGTTGGGTCACACTCACAAGTCCCAGTGGGTGAGTCCATGGTATATGCTAAGGGTTTTGTCTCATAGAAATACAAAAATGTGCAGAAAAAATAATAACTGCCTACCACAAAATGTTGCCCCTACCTGGTTCGAACTCGGTAGGGGCAAATGTTCCGCTTGACCAATAGCCAGCGACCTCGCCGTCAAATTGGCAATCGAAGTAATAATATTTATGTCGGGCAGGATGCCGTTTTTGAAAGTACAAAAAAAATAAGTAGTAGGTAGTAAAAAAACTCATTAATGTTACTCTATTGGATTAATAAATATAATCTTATCCAAAACATTAAAAAATACAATGTATTTTCTGATTAAGTGTATTTCCCCCAAATACAGAAACGCCACTCAAATTATGAGTACTGCTTATAAAGTTAAGTGGACAATACCTGTCAAAATTTGTATGGAAAACCGTCAATTTTAACAATAATTAAATGTATTCCCGCATCAAGACCCTAATTTCACTCAAACTTGAGCAGCGTTTCTGTATTCAGGGGCTTAAAATATTAATAATCGATTTTATCTATATTGCCGCCATCTTCTGATACCAAAAAGAAGTAAGCACTATATCGGCGATCGATTTTGTTACAGTTGTTGCAGCTCTTGTCTCATAGATGGCGTTGTTTTCCTTATTGATTGCTTAACGCCATCTAGCAGAATCAGCTTAACTAAATAGGTAGTGTGACTTTGTAGCAATTTTTATTTGACGAAAGACAATAGAGAGCGCTGTTAGAACTTTGTTTTTAGGAACGTAATTTGGTCTCGATAATTTAGTTGTTTTTATGTTTAAAACGATAATAACGATTAAGGATATAGGCGTGACTTACGTATGAAGGTATGGTACCTACATAATAATAATTATGGTCTTCCATGCTGGTCTGAGAGCGAATAATAACGTAGAATTAGCCAGTCCCCACTCTCCCATGGGTGTCGTAAAAGTCGACTAAGGGAGATTGCCTGGTGTAGACCAATAAGCACCTTGGGGCATGGTGGAGGGCAAACAACCAACAACAGCATACCCGAAGAGGGTTGGTGTCAGACAGCGGCCGGCTGTAAAACCTAAGCCAAAACCTTGAGCGCTATACATAGATTGGAATGTTGTCATTCCAATCACTCTCTCCGTTCATCGGTCTCTCGACGGACCATGCGATCCGTCTTTTTTCTATACATTCATTCATCACTAGCAAGATTTTTTCCGGTGTGATGGATGATATGAATCAAAAGGGAGTGGATGGCTTGATGACGTCTGACCGATATGAATGGAAGAGGAAACATACTGCCTTGAACCCAGGAAGTCAGGGAAAACAAAAGGTAAGGTACATAATATCGCATTTAATGAGGTAGGTTGTTCGATCTCCCACAATGCGACCGACGATCATATAATATAAAGGTTCTGGATGTGATTTGGCAGGCCCAATAGTGGGCGTCGCTCAGCTAAAGTGAAAAAAATGTACACATACATACATATATAATCACGCCTATATCCCCGAAAGGGTAGGCAGAGGTGAACTAGCACCCACGTTTCGCCAATTATGATAGGTCTCATGTAATAGGTGGCGAGCCTTTTGCCATTTATCGGGCACAAAAGTCGCAGCTATTGCTAGGTGGTATAAGAGGAACGCTGCTGCCCATTCCTCATCGCTAATTTATCCTTAGTCGCCTTGTACGACACCCACGGGAGAGATTTGGGGTGGTGACAATTGTATTCTACTCTGCCGTCACCACACGGCTTAAAAAAATGTTTATTACAAAATTATACTCAAGCAAGAAGCCATTTTACCTCTAATTAATAAAAGCGACTCGAAGAAAAAGGTTGTTGTTATCTGGTCTCTTCATGACGCGGGGAATCGTTCATTATTTTTTTTTATCTCATTTTTTCGCTAGGTACCTACCCGCAAACTTTTTTCTCTAATTTATGCCCGTGATAAAGGAATTATTCCGGCCGGGTCAGGGTTCGGTTCTCGGCTTATCTTTCAATGCGATGGGCTTCCGTTGTCGCCTTTATTAATTAGATGTAGGAAATTAAGAGCGAAAAAAGCGTCGCCATTTTGGTTTCGGATGTCCCTCCTTCAGTTAGCTCCCAGTTGGAGTCTTTTATTTGGAAAGAAAAATAAGTCCACACGACGTTATTGCGGATGATGTGGGGTCGATTCCCGCATCATGACTATAATTTTTCGGTGCAATATTTTTTTGATACATTTATTTTTAATGCTAAAAAAAATAAAAATAAAAATATTTTATTTAGAAATTAATGACCACTTAGAAGTACTCTTACTGCCGCACTCAGAGACGTAAATTAAATTTGATGAGTACTTAATGCCAAAAGAATTGATTTTAATCTAGACCATAGACACAGTAAGATTAGCGACTAGTTTTGAATTGTCATTTTTTGACATTAAGTAGAGGTACTCATCAACGTTAATTGACGTCTCTGAGTGCGGCAGTTAGTTTCTTATCAACATTCAATCATCCTCATCTTCACCGGTCTGCCTAGCATCCAGGTTATCAAGGGTTGGCAAAGTGGTCTTCCTCTTTCTTTATTCACATTTTTGATTCATAATTACCATCACAGACGATGTCGCAAGGCCAATGAACGAAGAGAGTGATCGGAGATGACAGCTTTCCCTAAATGGTCAAGGTTTTGACTTAGGTCTAATAGCCAGCCTCCTGCCTGAGACCAACCCTCTTAATAAGGTACTCCAGAGAAAAATCAGAGGTTAGAAACATTTTGTACATTTGCAGCAAACGAGCTGATTTATTTTGGGCCCAATACATGAACTTAGGTAATCGTTGCTAAGTCACCATTAAAGGAATTGTCTATTTAGATAACTGAGAAGGTACTTTTTTTCAATAATTATTGTTTTTTTTTCAGTTTCACAAGAGAGCAAGGACGCTCCTCAGGAAATCGTGGGCCCCACCTATAAATTTACATTGAACAAGCATCGCCGAAGCCAAAACACGAAACTAAGTAATTAAAAGCCGGGGGACCATCATAAATCTATAACTTTTAAGATATTTTAAATTAAAACCACCCTATCTTCGCTTCCGAACTTCTGAGACAATAATATTTTATGGAATAAAATATTGACTGGAGGTTTTGCGAGTCATGTTTTACCGTACCGGCGGACAAATATCAAGAATGACGATTCGTCATATAAAGTTTTACTGCCGCACTCAGAGACGTCAGATAACGTTAATGAGTACTTAAAGTCATTGAGTTATAAAGTAAACAATAGTAGTTCAATGCTTAACATCAAAAAATGACAATTCAAAACTAGTCGCTATTCTTGCCGGGTCTATGGTCTAGATTTGAATGAAAATTTTTGACATTAAATAGTCATTAAAGTTAATTGACGTCTCTGAGTGCATTTGAACATTACATAAATGTTAGGAAAATTAGTGCAAAGAATTAATTATTAATTAGAAAAAGTTCGAAAAATAATCTTGATGCGGGAATCAAAACAGGGTCCTCTGCACTCTTCGCCTTCTCTGCAGAGGACGCGGGTTCGATTCCCGCATCAAGAGTATAATTTTTCGAAATTTTTCCAACCACAGTATTCTTTGTGCTAAGTTAGAGGAAGTTTTGTTTAGAAGAAGAAAGGTTTTATTTTTAGAAATTGAAACTATAATAGCGACTATAGTTACTGTTTAGAACTTAAAGTGTGATTGGTGACATAAAATATATATTTTTCCAATGCATACTGCTCAAATGGCTTAGGTTTTACAGTCGGCCGCTTGCCTGACAACTGTTGGTTTTCCCTCCTAAGGTGCTTTTTTGTCTACACCGGGCAATTTCACTTGACTCACTCTCACTCGACTTATTAGTCAATTGAATATTACTTGAAATTAATTATACATTGATTAATTAAAAAAAACTTAAAGCTATTAACAAGCTACCACGTTTGTTACACTTATTACTTACTCTATACCGTGCAAGTTTTCATATAATTGCTGCAAAAAATTATTGTCTTTCTGTTTTTTTTACATAGGTATCTACATCAAACGCCACCGAGTCACATGCACATTCTCATCAAATCTAACCGTGATGGAACCTATTAATGCACCACGTTCAGACCTCATGATCATGCGTTTTCTATTAATAGACTGCTGATTGTCCAGACTGTTTTTTTTATGTTAGACAAGGAAGCTCTTGCCCTTCATCTTACCTGATGGTAAGTGTCGATAAAGGCTGAAGATGGAATCGAGCTTCACCTGCAAGTTGGAACTACAACCATAGAGGGGCTGGCTATATTATCACAACTGTCGGAACACAATAATGCTGTTAATATTATTATTATGGCGACAGATTATGGTAAGCTGATGGTAGCTAGCCAGGCGGACTTGAAATAAGTCCTACCACCAACCAACGAATAAAACATACATATATAAATCACGCCTATATCCCCGATGGGATAGGCAGAGCTGAACTAGCACCCACGTTTCGCCTATAATATTAGGTCCCATGTGTCTGTTGCCATTTATCGGGCACAAAAGTTGCAGTACCTACGTTGCTAGGTGCAACTAATAATAATTTCTATGAATAGACTGCTGATTGCCCGGCTGATTGGTTCAGTCAGTTATCGGTTCTAAAATTAGAGGTGACCGTCTCGCACACTTTCTCGATACAATCATTGAGACAATGAAAGGTTATAGGATCGATACCGCTCATTGGTTCGGTGATGTCATGCGAACCGTGGACTGGTGACCTTATCCATTAGGGAACAGATTTCGCTATAACTGATCTTGATTTATATTGGAGTGACGATGTTTAATAGTAAAAAGAGATTGAATGGCTCGATGATGACTGATCGATTTAATGAGAAGAGGAAACATACTGCGCCGACTCCAGAGAATCTGGAAACAGAAGATGATTTCATAATAATTTGTGACAGTTCTGAGGCCATCATTTCAATGCACAATATATAACTTTCTTAATAATTACCAGCATTGTAGGAGAAGAAGAAAATTGGCTATGGAACCAACGCTAATTTGTGGAATCGGAAAACTACGGTTGACGAATATAATAGGAGAATTCACTATCCACCACGCTGGCTGCACTGGGCCAGGCGTGGTGGGTGGGTTATGTACCATTCTCTTATTCTTCCAAATGGTTGATTTTAAGGACTGCAGATGGAACTGATCATTATCTCACTGTCCGTTTGCAACAAAAATAATTAGGATAACCATCAACATTCGCCTACCCTGTTCCTAGATTATCTGGGGTCGGCGTAGTTAGTTTCATATTTCCAAACATCTCGATCATTTGTCATAAAATTACCCATTCTTTTGACATTCATATCGTTTTTTACGCATTTCATCCATTTATTCCTTCATTTCATGTTCGTCCATCATCTAGTATCCATAACATGCACTTCCATATTATGATACTCACTTTGGGCCTGATGATTGAATGTAAATATATGACACCTGATCAGTAAGTCACTTACATTGACACTTCCTGGTCAGGGGGTGACATAAAATACCTCGGGTGGTAAAAAAGAAAACCTACATACATAATTCATGCCAATATCCCCGGGGTAGGCAGAGGTGAACTAGCCACGCTTCGCCAATTAGGCTAGGTCCCATGTAATAGGTGGCGAGCCTTTTGCCATCTATCGGGTCAAAAGAAAACCTCAGGTGGAAAAATTACCAAACATAGTCAAATACTTGCGATCTGAGACATTCTTCATTTTCCCGCCCTTGGTAATACATACACAATTCACGCCTATATCCCCGAAGGGGTAGGCAGAGGTGAACTAGCACCAACCAACTAGCAATTGGTAATAAATGTACAATTATCTATTCATTTTATTATAATTACCAAATAACTCCTCCAGTAGCCCTGTCTGCGTCTCGCTTAATCACGCACATGTTTTTAATTGCTGTAGGCATCGTTCATTAATTTCAACGATCACTTGTTTTCGGAGGGTATTTCTCACACCAATCAACTGTATCTATGATGCATGAGTCAAGCAATTGATTTAGATCAAAATAATTCGATTGACAGCAATTTCTAAGGCGTCTGCGCCCGCGCCGGCTATGTGAATGTATCGTTGACTCAAGGATACAGTGCGTAACACTTGACAGATAATTAGGTCAATTGGGTTCGCCTCTATCTAACTACCCAGCTATACATACAATTATCACGGTTATATCCCCGATTTTGCCTACCCCTGGCAGAGGGGAATTAACAGCCACGTTTCGCCAATTAAGTTAGGTCCCATGTAATAGGCGGCGAGCCTATTGCCATTTATCGGGCACGAAAATCGCAGTACCTTGCTATGTGGCACAAGAGGAACGCTGCTGCCCATTACTCATTGCTGTCTTAACCCTTAGTCGCTTGTACGACACCCGCGGGAGAGATGGGGGTGGTGACAATTTGTATTCTACTCTGCTGTCACCGTCTAACTACCCAGCCATGAATTACTTAAAACCTCTTTTGTGGTAGACCATAGGCTACTAACCTATATTGACTTTGGGCCTTGTCTGTGGTTACTACTTACCCAAAATAGTGCCTGCTAACTGTTATTTTTTTTATACAAATATTAATATATGGCGCGACATAAAGGTATAATAGCACACCTACATTGTTCTTAAAAGTCTTAAATATCAAAAATACAAAATTGAGCTAACTAACTTTTCAGAAAATTATTTACCTAAACCCATTATGTACTATATAATTTTTTTTTATTTATGATTCTAACGTACCTGCGAAGACTATTATAAAATATATAATATATATATAAATATAGGCATCCACAAAAGATACTATGTATGTGCTGTTCAATAATTTATTGTTTATTTTCTGCTTATTTCTTAAAAATTTAGCAACCCTAACATCGAATCGCCTTATTGCAAAAAAAATGTTTTATGAGATATTCAGAATACACAATGTTTCCAAGGTTATTTATCGAGCGAGTAGAAAAATAAAAATAAAAAAACACAAAAAAGAAATGCCCCGGGTGAGGATCGAACTCACGACCTTAAGATTATGAGACTTACGCGCTGCCTACTGCGCTACCGAGGCCTTGCGCAATGTCGCAAAATTATGAATAATTTTCTATTACATAGCTACATACCTACTTTTAGCGTGCTTATCAAGAAATTCACCACATTTTTCTAAGGAAATTATATTTATTGTATAAACTCATCATACTTTTTTACAAGCCGTATGGTGATTGTGGAGCAGAATACAATTAATTATAAATTAACGTTCCGCTAATTATTATAAATTTTAGTCTTAGGTCCCATGTTTTTTTTATGACAGACAAGGAAGCTCTTGATTTTCATCTCACCCTGATGGTAAGTTAAGGCGCTGCTGGTAGTGAAATACGCGTTTTTGATTGATTCGATTCGATTCTTATGTGTCACATCGATTTTCTGACTGAATATCTTAGCGATATGCTTATTATATTATTTTTAATAACCTACGAAATTAAGTAAAACTAGCTCCGTTTTTACGCCCAGTACGTCTGTGACCACTGTCAACGTCGGACCTGTGCACGTCGCTCCCGGAACTATACTGCGCATACGCTCGTTTGCTAAATGGCGAATTAGGGTCATTACGCCTGTTATCGTCCACTTAATAGACTTGTCAACTTTGAAAATCAAAATAAAATATTTCTTCTTGATAATTTTATACAAAAACTATTGTAATGAATTCCTATATTAGTCTTAGTATTTATAATTATTGCGAACGTTTTCGTGGTGACAGTAATTATTGTTTTTTTTTTATATTTAAAATTATGTAATAAAATGCCAGTTTCCGACCGCAAAGTTCAGTTTTTGTCCACCAGTTGTCCTATTTTCGACCGCATCAATTAAGTATGGATTTCATGTATAAAATTATGTATTAAAATATAATTGTTTATTAAGATAATAATGTAGTCTAAAAAACAGTCTTCGTTACAAAAAGTTATTATTGGTATCTAATAAAAAAAAATTACAAAAGATCAGACTTAGCCACATCACAATCACAACTTTTCTTTAAAACATATGTTTAATAGTTATTTGTTATACGTGAGTGCAAAGTTGCTTTATAATCGCGTGCTCAATTTTGATGACGGAGCTAGCGAAGGATACTAAAAAGGATACTAACTCGCTACGCTCGTGATTCAAAAAGTAGAATCCTGAGCGTTAGCGAGGGAATCAAAAGAGCACAAGGTGAAAAATCTTTGCACTCGAGTGCAACACGTAACTTTTCATCCCCCCTCAGCGAGGAAATGGTATAATACAAAAAAAAAACAATCAGAACAGTTTCTGTTTTCACCCAGATACTTCCACAACACCCACCCATCAACCCAAACACTCACCGAGACATACCCAGAACATCCATTCAGACAGACCCATAATATCCACCCATCCATCCAGACACACCCATCACCCAAACACACCCACAGCATTAAATTCTTACAACTATACATCAACTTTTACTTCATACCCTACGAACACTGGAGAACGAATACGGACAACATACACCATACACATGAAGATGGAATCGAGCTTCACCTGGAACTCTCAACCACGGAGGGGAGAGGAGATATAGAGAGAAAGAAGTCCTACTAACAACAAAACCAAGTACAAATTTGTACCCTCCTGGGGATCGAACCCGGGACCTCTAGATCTTAATTCCGGTGGGCGAACCACTAGACCACGGAGGCATTTGTAACCTAATCAGCTGGTGGGGAGTGTAATAATCGTATTCTGCTCTGCCGTCACCACATGGCTCCAAAAGAAACAGTGAATTCGCTGCGTATTCAATTCATACGCAATAGCAGATAATCTAATCACATACCCACACATACACAAATCACGCCCATATTCCCAAAGGGGTAGAGGCAGAGGTGAACTAGCACCCACGTTTCGCCAATTATGTCATGTAATAGGTGGCGAGCCCATTGCCTTCCATAATGTAATCAGTGGGAAGGTAAAGCAGGAAATATTTAAAAAAATAGTAGGTAGGTAGTAAAGTGCAGTGTAGGTAACAACGAAAACAAATAACCGCGGCAAACAGCCGAATCGCGATGTTACATCAACAAAAAGCGCGCAGTCGCCGCTCGCCGCGACCGCAACTATTGGCGGGCGGCTGCAATTGACAGGGCCGCTCAATTTATGGGCCGCACTGTCTACCGACAGCGGGCGCGGATCTGTGGCGCGCTGGATGTGGCTTTATGAATGCATAGCGGGCCTGGGGGCACGTGGACAAGTGGCCAATTTGCGTGACGACATCATCAAAAAGTCAATTTTTTTAAATGATTTTAGTGGAAAATACATTAGCGAACAAATAACGTAGAATAGGCCAGCCCCGACTCATCCCATGGGTGTCGTAAAGTCGACTAAGGGAGATTGCCTGGCCTAAGACCAATAAGCATCTTGGGGCACCCGAAAGGCAGAGGGTAAACCACAAACAACAGCATACCCTAAGAGGGTTGGTGTCAGGCAGGCGGCCGGCTGTAAAACCTAAGCCAAAACCTTGAGCTGTATGGTTTGGAATGTTGTCATTCCACTCACTCTCTCCATTCATCGGTCTCACGACATGGTCCGTTCCGTCTCTTTTCCATACATTCATTAATCACTAGCACTTTTACGGCGTGATGGATGATATATGAATCAAAAGGGAGTGGATGGCTTGGTGACATCTGACCGATATGAATGGAAGAGGATACTGCGCCGACCCCAGCTGTACTGAGAGCATAACAGGGAGAAGAAGAAGAATAACGAAAAAATGTCATACCCGATTGACATGACGACATGAGTAAAATAAGCACCTTATTATGATCATCATCATCACCAGCTCTTTTATTGTCCCCACTGCTGGGGCTTTCCCTGTGGATGGAAGAATATAAGGAGATTGGGCCATAACCCAACACGCTGGCCTAGTGCATGTTTGTGGGTATTAACAACTGCAGATGCAGCTGGGACCTACGGCTTAACGTGCCTTCCGAAGCACGGATGAACTTGAGTTAATAAATTTTTGGTCACCCATCCAATGACCGGCCTCAGCGACATTGCTTAGTTTACGCAATCGCAGGCCAAGCGCGCTATGCCACTGCGCTAGCGAGCTCCTCAAAATATATGCACCTATTTGCATAAATAGCAAAAATGAAGCCACATCCAGCAACATCTATATTTCCAGCACTAGGTAGGTACTGTTTAATTAATTCTCGCATTGGGATAGTGTGAATTTTGACTGCAACTGAAGTCCACCGCCATTTTGTTTTGTCGTTTTAATTAACGCCTCGCAACTTATCGGACGCCATTGGTGGACGGCCCTGACAGAAACTATTACTATTGCCCTAAGTACTGACAGTGACAGTTTAAAATTTAGCGGTAGGGATCTTTTGACTGCCTGTTTCCAGATTCTTGAAGTTTGATTGAACGCCTAGTGTTATAGTCGGGGAAACTCTTGCCTTTCATCTCACTTGAAGGTAAGTGACGAAGAGCCGAAGATGGAATCGAGCTTACCGGGAACTCTCAACCATAGATAGGCAGACTTTTCCACTACAAATACACAAAATTATAAGTTTTATAATAAAACGCAGAGTACGCAGCAGCGTTCCTGGTGCACTATCTAAAAACACTGCGATTAAAGTTACCGATGAATAGCAATAGGTACATACATACATAAGCTGGAAAATTGTTGGAGTTTTACACCTCTGCTTGGCCTATAGGGCAAAAAGTCTGATTTTATGTATGTATGTTTGTTGTCATGACTCTAAAACCAGCAATCGGTATTTTAGAACAGTCTTCCTTCAATCAAAAAGCAAAAATATAAATACAGACGATGCCTGTGTAGCAATTAAACCATGGCCAAATTGCAATAACATCCCCACTTACATCAAAACAGAGGTGAATAATTAATTTTTCACGAAATAGCACAAAAAGGTAGACACGCAAAATATCACCCATGAGGAGATAAGAGACAGAAATAATTAGCCCTTCTCATTTTTTTTAATTAAAAATAAATATAGAATGCACCCCTGTATTCCCGGTTGGGGAAGAAATTATAAGAATGTTATCGCTCAAGGCGTTTTGCAATCGATTTTTCATTAGCACTAACGAAGATTTAACTGTTGATGTTTTCACAAGGGCGTAAGTAAGGGATGCTGATGGAATAATCGGTTTTTATAAAAATATATTCCAACTAACAGAGATGTCAATTAAGTTTAATGATTACATGGATAAATAAATAATACCAAAAAATACTAATCATAACTAGACCATAGACCCGGCAAGAATAGCGACTAGTTTTGAATAGACTTTTGTAATAAGTACCTACTCATTTAAGGTAAATGTTGTCTTGGAGTGGGGCAGTAATGAGGTAGGACTCGATAGATTTTTCTACCTGAAGAAGGCAAAAGGAATTCAACTGCTCATCTGCGGAAGTGTAGCATGCAAAAGATCACAAACAAAAACTTGTAAAGTGTCTTAACTGTCGGCAATTATTATGTGTGATTTATGTATCTATGTAAAAATAAAGAAAATGATTTTACAATTTCCTTGTTGTATTGGGCCTCTTATGAATGCTCAAATTCACTCAATGGAGAGGACTAAGCTCGGTGTTTCCCTGCGTGATCATATCAGAATGATGGGATCCGCAGGAGAATTAAGGTTACCGACGTAGCCATATTGCGTTAGGGCATATTGGCGAGGAGGAATAGCAGCACGTTGCAGCAACGTTGGTAAGCCCTCAAGGTGGATCGACGATCTGGTAAAGGTCGAGGTGAGAGAGAGCCTGGAAGCCGCTAGATGCGGGCAGCGCAGTACGGATCGGCTTGGAGATCCCTTGTGGAGGCCTATGCCTAACAGTGGACATCTCTACACTCACTGAATTTTTGCAATTATATAAAGTTTAATAAACTTTTCATCTACCTCCAATTTTTAAGACGATATTGAGGCTTTTCTATTGGCCCGATTCAATGCAATCCAGTGTATTAAAATGTCGTCTCCACATTTCCATCTTAGTATAGAATGGGCGAGAAAAATTTGCAAAGGCAGCATCATCCAATTTTTCAATATGTAAAAGTAAATTTGAATGCAGTCTGTCAGTGTAAAATTAGTTTAATAGGTTGACTTATTTAGTTTGTAGCAAAATAAGCAATATCTATACTAATATTATAAAGCTAAAGAGTTTGTTTGTTTGGTTAACGCACTAATCTCAGGAACTAGTGACTCAAATTGAAAAATTCTTTTTGTGTAGGATAGTGCATTTATCGAGGAAGGCTATAGGCTATTTATAATAACCGACATTAACGCGAGCGAAACCGCGGGCGTCCACTATCCCGTATAAAATTGCCGTTAAAATCTTAGGTTTGTAGCAATAACAGTAGCATTATCCAAGTCTAGTTCATTATCTAGAGCCAAAGACAACACCAAAGAATTGTTTACTGCCTTTTTTTTATTTTATTTAACACTTACACCTATCATCTAGCCCAAAGTAAGTATGCAACTATAATCATTCACACCAGAACGTTCTTTTGTCTAATCTAGATACGACAATTTGAAAAATTATTTATGTAACCCCAGCCATGGACAACTTGCTCTGTCTCCACAGGGGCGACCAGGGTGTATTAGCTAGTGAAGGGAATCAGATATGAATCTTTAATTTTCCAAATTTATTAAAGCACTAAGCGAACTCCGTGTTCAAACAGCAATATTTTTAACGACGGAGGTTAGAGTAGTGACGGGGGCGTTATCGACATTTTTTTCGTTAACTACTGGAGATAAATAAGTAATAATAATATTATCCCCACTGCTAGGGCCCTATGGATAGGGAAAAGAATATAGGGAAAATGGGCCACAGCGAGGAGATTGAGGTACCAGTGTTTGCTGCCTGCGATTGCCTAAACTAAGCAATGTTTGATAATTCCGGTTATTGGATGGGTAACCAAAAGTATATTATCTCCAGTCTCAGCTTCGAAGGGCCCGTTATAAGTCGTTGGTCGCGGCTGCATCTGGATATTTTAATTAATATCCACCAATCCGCACTGGATCAGCATGGTGGGTTATGGCTCATTCTCCCTATATATTTCCATCTATAAGTCAATGTCCCAGCAGATGGGTCATAGAAGGGCTAGTAATGATGATGACTGGTTTTAAACTCCTGTGGATCTGCCTACTCTTTCGGAGGTTGACAAGTTCTTTTCATCTGTAGGCCTATTCCCTAACCTTTTTTGACAGTTGAAAGTGATGATCACCGAACTATTTACGTATCCATTACTACTTTACTAGTAATGCAGCAATGTATTAGTAAATAGTTCGGTGATAATCACTTTCAACTGTCAAAAAAAGTTAGGGAACAGGCCTACTGAATATTATAGTGGATTGTTGAAAAAATTGTAAGAGAATAAAATTGAGGAGAAGAAATATTAGAAATTTATATGTTTTACGATTTCACTCGTAGTTCAAAGCTGGGAAAAATGTCTTCAGTCTACTTACAATCAATCTACTATCAGCTTCTGAAAACAACTTATTAATAAAGCGTATCGGGCGATGATGTAACGATCTCCCTATGAGCCAAGCGAACAAAAATGCTATTCTAATTTATATATGCACAAATTGATACGTGCACTACAGCACAATCAATTTCAGTTCAATCTATGAGTTCGATGTCGTGACTTTGCGTTAGGCCGCTTGTCCACCCTATAAAATATAGCCATGCTATTATAATATAAAATATTGCACAAGCAACCCCAAAAAGTAACCCTCTTAATACTAATAAGTACAAAAGTTTATTTGCGGAAAACACAGTTATGAGCAGATTTTAAATCAGCCACTCCAGGCATCGATTTCTTTGTTATTAACCTCTTAAATGTTTTAGATAATAGTATATTTTCCATCAAGTGCACAAAACGAATTATTTTTGTCCGAGACTTATAGCAGCCCGAGCCGAAGGCGAGGGCTGATAGTAATGTCGAGGATAAAAATGGTTTTGTGGACGAGTTAGAAACTCTGCTTTTCACTTCGATTGCGAGGAAATAAAACAGTAATTTATCTTAACATTTCTTAAAATTCAAACTAAAATTAGTACAGTTATGAATACCAAAGGAAATTGTTTTTCCCATTGATATTAGGCTTGGGCTGCAGACTTATAGCTCGACGTGTTAAAAAATGGCATCGCTAGCTCAATGGACAGTGGCCCTATGACATCATCGCTTGATTGTCCAGTAAACTTGCTCCACATTGTCATTATTCAATTATTTATATTGATGTCAAATTGATGTTTATTTACTCTGGTTTTATTGCACCGTAGCATTTACGGTAACAGACACTGTGGACGGTTTTTATTCATTCCTGAATTCATAATGATACTATTATCGTCCTGTTAAAATTGGGCGGGAATTATAATTGGGACAGACGACGATGATTATGGGAACGATTTCATGAACGCTGCGTAACAGGACAGGTTGTTATAAAGTAATTCCTTTAAAAAATGTAATTTATTTTTAATTTTCAATGTTTATGTAATAATACCCTTTTTTTACCTTTTCTTGTTACTTTTGTTGGAAACCACTTGTTCTAGTCTAGACGATGAAAGATGTATTAGGTAGTGATCGTAGCAAGTGGAAAAAGTGATCGCCGCCTATCCATGTATGTTGACAATGCAAAATATTTGATATTTTCGTATCATCAGACGTGTTGTAGTAAAACTTCATATTCAAGTCAATACATTATTATAATATGCGTAATCACATCGATAAAATGATGCCAATCCATCGACTGCCGCCCGCCCCTAGCTTGCGCGATAGGAAATTAAAATTTTCCTCTTCATTTAAAAAGAAGCAGAGCCCGGGGCGAACTCCTTAATGCTAGCTACATCTATTCCAGACGTATACATTTTGTATATACATTGTATATACGGCGGCATCGATGCGGTTTTATTTAGTAGTACGCTCGGGGCGGTTCGGTGCGAATTTTCGGTATGCGACGTCACAAATGAATACAGTTTCCTTTGGCACTGTCTATGATGCGAAAGCGTAGGTACTTGTATCTTTTTAGCTTACCATAAAAACTGAGAAGAGATAGATAATTGAGATTGAGAGAAAGGGACAGACTAAACCCACGAATACAGAATCGCTACTCAAATTTTGAGCACTTTAATTTTCAAGCACTTTAATAATCACAATAATTTTAAAACTTCGTCTCGTTTTAGTCAAATTATATTCGCTTCCGTGGTGGTCTTCAAAGCCAAAATATAATGTAAAATGTGCCAGTCCTGGCTCACCTCAAGGATGTAAAATTCGATATGTGATATTGCTCGCTGTAGACCCTGGGAAACCAAATGGTGGAGGGCACCACAGCAGCACTACCAACAACAAAATACCCAGAGAGGGTTGGTGGTTGGTGGGAGGTAGCCGGATGTAAGACCTAGAATTTTGTCTCTTTGTTATATTGTCAACCCATTAGCTAGCATTAGCTTTCGGTTCCCTACATTATCGCATCCATCACTTTTCTACATAAATCACGCCTATATCCCCGAAGGGGTAGGTAGAGGGGAATTAATGCCCACATTTTTTCAATTAGGTTAGGTCCCATGTACCTAATAAGTGAACAGCCTATTGCCATTGATCGGGCACGGAAATCGCAGTACATTGCTAGGGCTTAAGACAAACGCTGCCCATTGCTCATCACTGTTTTAACCCTTAGACGCCTTGTACGACACGAGGGGGATAGATGGGGGTGGTGACAATTGTATTTTCAAATCAAATCAAAATTCGTTTATTCATATCTGGTATGATTACAATGGAGATATAGGAGCTCGCTAGCGCAGTGGCACGGCGCGCTTGGCCTGCGATTGCGTCAACTAAGCAAGTTCGCTAATGCCGGTCATAGGATGGGTGACCAAAAATTTACTATCGCGAGTTCCTTCGTGCTTCGGAAGGCACGTTAAGCCGGTGGTCCCGGCTGCATCTGCAGTCGTTAATACCCACCAACCCGCATTGGGCCCGCGTGGTGGGTTATGGCCTGTGCCACAGCAGTGGGGACATTAAAGGGCTGGTGATGATGATGATGATTACAATACACTCATGAATCGTCAAGGCAAGAAATTTACGCCTTTTACCATTTATTCTATCCACACTTCCATCACCACACGGCAGAGCAGACAAGATATTATATGTAACCCACACGGCCCAGCGCTGGGTGCACACAATGTCTTGTTGCCTAGCGCTGAAAGTCAGAAATCCCAAAAGCATTTATAGAAACATGGTTACTTGCATACAGACCTTTCGCAAGACGGTTAAAGTATAAAAATCTGTAATTAACAACTCGCATGGAAAAGAAAAGCTCTTGAACAACTCAAAAACAGCAAAACGCCGTCTAGAATCCGCAAAAAGATGGCGATACAGGGAGAGAAATTCAAATGAATCAGATTCCGAAGGACCAAATCTGGTGCTCGTAGCGCACGGGACTAGTTACCCTGTTTGCTGGCAGTCAGAGCTCATTTTTGCTTGGCCAGGCGTTTCTTTGAAAACGCCTAGCTTCAGCTCAATTAATTTCTCGCTAGACGTTGCTCTCTGTCGAAGGTGGATACGAAGTTTGGAGTTACTTTAAAATTTGCGAGTTAGTATGTTTGTAAACGGTGCGCTCGGGAACGAATATTTTGGTTCGAGTAGGACCGACTCGAGTATTAAGTTCCGCGGCTAAATTTCAATGTTATATTGCATAATTATACTGCGTTATTTTGGTAACATTCATAATTTTTATTAAATACATGTATTTGTACTGAATTTGCTTTTAAAAATACAATTTGTTTTGATATTTTTTTTTCTTCTAATGCAAAATCACTCTCCATAAAACAATCAATGTGATAATAGCCATCTATTATCACAAGAGTAACAATTGGTAAATGTAGTAGGGTCTGAAAAAAAATGGCGTAAAAACCAGTTACAGTAGTTATATTTTGTAGTAAAAGCCATGCTATCTCCGCAACTGCTGCTGAATAAACAGGTGATTATTATTTAAGCATCAGTTTTTTACATTTTATCGTATAAAAGAACTGTTAAAAACTTTCGGTAATATTATAATCGCTTACGTGTTGGTGAACTCCAGCCTAAAACGAAGATACTGTGCTAAAATGAATTCTTTTTCTTCTTCTTCTTATAATGGCATTTCGGCTATGTTGTAAAATGAATTCGTCAGCGATCATTTCGTTCAATATTAAAGTCAAAGTGACAATAAGGACACGCTTCAAGAGCGTAACGTCAGATGCAAAATGTCAGTCTGAGGTGTCAATGTGTCGTGTCGCTGATTGGAAGTCGGCGTCCGCTTGATTGAACTTACAGAGGTTACTCGTATAGAGTGGTTAAAACCAGTTTGTAATAATAATATGCAAGTTTCAATACGGCCTTTGAGAATAATGGGTCAGGAAAGAAAAAATATAGTCTTGAAAAATAGTTTTCCGGAATCCGGGCGGCTGCGACCACTCGCATATACGATATCCGCATATACGATATCCGCACATCCTTTATATCCGATTCGCATATCAGGACTTTAATTTTTTGAAAATTTTCTGACCAATTTTATATAATACCTGCGGCACCCGAATGGTGGAGGGCAGCCAGGCGGCCGGCTGTAAAACCTAAGCTAAAACCTTGAGCTGTCCAAAGCTGTCATTCTATCCAATCACACTCTCCGTTCATCGGTCTCTCCACATGGTCCGTTTCGTCTCTTTACTAGACATTCATTCATCACGGTGTGATGGATGATATGAATCAAAAGGAATTCAAGGGAATTAAAAGGGATGGCTTGATGAAGTCTGACCGATATAAATGGAAGAGGAAACATACTGCGCCGACTCCAGATAGATTGGGAACATGGCAGGGATAAGAAGAGCGTATTATATTAAACCACTTTGTATAATAGTTTTTTGTTAGCCTACAAGATCCCACTGCTGGGCACAGGCTTTCCCCGCAGCCCTCCATCTCGAGCGATCCCGAGCCAATTCTGTCGATGTCTTGCAGTATGCCATAGCATGTATAATAGTAGTCATCATCATCATCATCACCGGGCTGGTGATGATGATGATGATGAATGTCCCCACTGCTGGGGCACGGGCCTTCCTTATGTATGGAAGAATATAGGGAGATTGGGCCATAACCCACCACGCTGGCCCAGTGCGGGTTGGTAGGTATTAACGACTACAGATGCAGCCTGGACCAGCGGCTTAACGTGCCTTGCGAAGCACGGAGGAACTCGAGATAATAAATTTTTGGTCACCCATCCAATGACTGGCCTTAGCGAACATTGCTTAATTTACGCAATCGCAGGCAAGCGCGCTATGCCACTGCGCTAGCGAGCTCCTCATAATAGTAGTAGTAGCAAATAATTATAATATCAGAGGCGTATTAACAGCTCTATACGATATTTTCGAACACACAAAAAGACGGCCGTCTTAGGATAATTCGATTCGGATTTAATTAAACGTCGGCATCGATACCGGCGACTGACGAAGGCGACGCAATATCGCCCGATCGGAATGCGAAAGTGATTGGGGTTCGGGTTTGATTCCTGTTTTGGCCCGAGTATCTGCAACACATTAGTCAGTTATCTCAAGCTGAGTGTATTACCTACCTCAAACGTGTACTTACAAGCATTTAAAATTTCATTATTTTAAAAATCGCAGTGTGGCGACGGCACAGTAGAATACAGCCGTCACCACCGTCAATCTCTTCTGGTGTGTTGTACAAGGCGACTAACCCCCGAATACAGAAACGCTACTCAAATTTTGAGCACTGCTTATAAAGTTAAGTGGACAATAGTTACCTGTCAGAATTTGTATGGAAAAACGTCAATTTTGACAATAATAAAATGTTAAGCAGGACTCAAACTTTGAGTGGCGTTTCTGTATTCGGGGGTAAGAGTTAAATACATGGACGAGTAATGGGCAGCAGCGTTCCTCTTGTACCTCATTATTTTGTATAATCTGTGCATTGGCAATTATCAGTAAATAGTGATTGCCACTAAGAACACTAACATAAAAAAAAAATTAGAACACTAAATAACACCAGATCTATGTTTTTACTTTAACGAAATTAAAATCTAAATATCATCCTAAGGGCCTGTTTTACAATCACAATCGTAAGTTCTAAGTAGCTTACTTCGGAGATCATTTGACAGTTGTAATATGAAATATGTGTCACTTGAACTGCAAAGTCAGCTACTTCGAACTTACTTGTCGATTGTGAAACAGGCCCTAACTGCCGCACTCAGAGACGTCAATAAACTTTAATGAGTATTTAATGTCAAAAATTTTCATTCAAATCTAGACCATAGACCCGGCAAGAATAGGGACTAGTTTTGAATTGTAATTTTTTGACGTTAAGCACCTACTCATCAACGTTATTTGACGTCTCTGAGTGCGGCAGTTAGAGACATAAAAAAAATACAAGAAAAAGTAAAGCAAAAGAGTTTTCGTCTAAGCCAGCGCGTATAGGTTATGTAACATTAATATTACGATAACCACATGCCTCCTAAGTAGCTTTCCTCCCGAAATATAATATCTAATAAGCACCCTATCCCCGTCGGACATCTAACAGCATTACAAGCCTCTAAATCATATATTAGCGGAAAAATAAGTATAATGGTCGACTTATAATCAAAGAAGAAAATTCTCTGCTACCACACGTGACAATTAGGCCGGTCTACACTGCATGAGAGACAGCGGGATTCTCTTTATCTGTGACAACCTTTAATTGGCTTTCTGTTGATAATGGCAAGTATCTGTAATGTTGGTCAGCTGTTGGTCATCCTAAAAATATATACATATTTTATTATGTTTATGTGATGATCTCGAACATTTATGTTCTTGAGTCATGGTTGCTTATGTTAATAGTATATTTTCGATATTTATCTATAGTTATTATGTATGTTTGTTCATCATCTGGTTTCCATAATACGAACTCTATAGCTTAATAAAGTACCTAACGTAAGTAAAAGTTCTAAATATAGAAAAAACCAAGGGTATTATTAGCAACTGCATATATATAAATAATTACTTAGCGCTACGAAGGTACTAATGATTACTTTTGAAATATTGAAAAAAAACGATTAAAACAATCTACAAACGAAAGTACCATAGCCCAATGTCTTTACCGTGTTCCTATAAAGGTGTTTTAGTTTGTAAAATCTCTATTTGGGCTAAGCTAGATCTAATATGCTAATAATATGCATCTTCACGTCGTCCCAAGTGGACGCGAGCGAAAACCCCGCTTCCGCTATCCGCCGCTACGAAGACCACAGCCCAATCCCAAATAAAGGGAGCTGACCAGGACATCAAACGCGTTAAGTGCGCCTTTGGCCATCGAATCCCATTTCGGCACCCCAGCGATAAATAAGATTACGTTTCGTTACTTGTGTTTGTGCGACTGTCTTCGGTCAAAGATACGGCTGCTATACCAATATTTAATGTGCGGTGGACTAGCCATCATAACCTAAGATGGAAAAACCCGAAAAAAGTCCAACATCGAAGATACTCACTCAACATTACAACACGCCTATCATATAGCCAAAAATTAAGTAGCTTGATAGCTTGTGTTACCCACGTTACCATACATATATAAATTTGCGGTGGACTAGTCATCACAAGTAAACCGAAAAATTGTCCAACATTTTAAAGATACTTCTTCTTGAAGGGCTTCCATGCTGGCCTGGGAGCGAAAAAATAATGTGCCAGCCCCGACTCACCCCAAGGATGTCGCATGGCCCAATCTGCCTATATTCTTCAATCCATAGTGAAGGCCCATGCCCTAGCAGTGCAGACAATAAAGGACTGGTGATGATGATTATGATTAACTAGAGCCCTACACTTAGCTAGCGAAAATGGCACGCAAGTCAGAAGTACAGAAACCTATTACGAGTTGTGACATTTTGCACCTAATCGCAGCAGGTACCATACAAACGCAGCTATTATAATACCTAGATACGAACAAATACTATCCACAAATAAGTACTGCGCAGCGAATAATCTGAAAGCCATAAGCTTCAGACGAAAAATATACTCGTATATTTTGGCTGGACCAAGTTAAAGTTAAGGCGAGAGCTCACGAGCTGCGTGGTGGTAAAATTAATTAAAATAAAGAGTAGGGTTTGTAAGCGCGGTATGTAGAATGAGAAAAAGCCGAAGCAGCGATTGATGGATTGTGTGAAAGATGACGTGAGGAAGAGGAGAGTGGATTGTGTGAAAGACAATCAGAGGAAGAGAAGAGTTCGGCTCAGCTCTCGGCGGGTAAAGGAGAGTGGAAGATGAAGACATGATGCGCCGACCCTACTTATGGTAGAATGGGATCTTATCCTTGGATATCCTTGGGTTCTTAATTCCGGTTTGTGAACCACTAGACCACTGAGGGTATAATTCAGAAGATGTAGTAGATACGTGGCAATTATTGATTGATTTGATGATTTTGCAGTCTCACCGACGATCTATCAACGTAGAATATCATTTCAATGTTCTGTTTGTGTAAAAAAGAATATTTCGGGAGTCGAGTTATTATTTTATTTACTGTCAGTTCCTCCCCTAGGCTTTTCTTCTTTGATAGCCAACTTTAAGCCTGCCCAATGTCGGCCCAGAAGAATTTTAATCCCACCCTCATTCCAACTTAATAACACAGGTTGCACCATAAACGCGCCAACTACCCGCTTTAGTGGTAGTAACTGCCACCCGCGCGTGTAAACCGCGCCTAAACTAAAACCAAAGACTAATCCTTCTATACACATTAACAGATCTCCAGTTGGAGCCCGGGTTTAGCCGGCCCGACTGCTCTCTGAAATAAGCAACATTTTAATTGAATACGCAAAAGTGTTGCTGAAATTATTTTTTGTGCTGTTTCGATTCTGGCGTGTTGACCTGAAGAGGTAGCCGTAAAGGTCATGCCGTGTGGTGACTAGAGAACATAATACAATGTTCCTTTTTTGCTAGGGGTCTAATGCAAGTTACGCATTCCGCAGTTCCGCCACAAGGGGTATGTGGACTCGGGGTAAAGGCGTTCCCCCTGTTACGGATCGACATAAAACCTTTTTCTTACCTAAAATTGTCAATAAATTTTATTTTTAAAACTAATGTCACAATGAGAAAAAAGGGAATAGTGAATTTTATGTTAAGCCTTGCTTGTGACTAGAATTGAATTAAAACATTTACAAAACCGTTAAAAATCTTTGCTTTTACACTTCCCCTAACCAACTAAACATCCCTCCACTTTCCTTAACGTTGACGTGATCCAGGAGGCTGCCACTCGGCTAACAAGGACGTTAGTTAACTTGTAAATATTGCTCTCACCTTTTACTTTCACGATAAATAAATGTCTAACATCCAGCCTAGGACATGGCGATAGCCTTCCATCCATCGCTCCCCCATCACGTTGGCTTGAGCTTCACCCGGAACCCTCAACGGTCAAATTGCGGGAACACATAATTGCTGTTAACATTATTATTATGGCGACAGATTTTGATAAGATGGTGGTAGCTCCTAATTTGTACCCCCCTGGGGATCGAATCCCAGAACCAGACGGCCGCCTTGATCGAATGCTCAGATTGCTGGGTATTGGCCAAGAGGTCCCGGTTTCGAATCCTGTTAGGGGCAAACTTTGTGATGACCACAAATGTTTGTTTACGAGTCATGGTTGTGTATATGTTTATGTAGTATATTTTCAACATTTATATACATAATTATATTAAAAATATGTCCGTCATCTAGTATCCATAACACAAGTGCTTAGGGTACTTACTTTGGGCTAGATGATAGGTGTGAGTGTAAAAATATTTATTTAAAAAAAAAAAAAACAATAGAACACGGAAGCGGTTTCATGCTAATAAAAGCGTGTTAAAACATGAAATATTGTCAATTGTTTCCTTTACAAGACCTCCACCAAATATCTACCGGTGATTCTCCGTCGAGTGATCAAGAAGTAAGGAGCTTCCCAGTGGACGCTCCATCGATTCACCACCAAATCCCGGTCCAATATACGACGGCCATCAATGTTCTTATTAAACTCCCCCACACGCCATAAAGCGGCGGAACTAAGAAGATCCTTATTAATTTATGTGACGCAAACAGTAATGATCGCGCGTCGATTACGCTGTGTTATTGGAAAATATTGGCCGAGATCTGTGGGGAATACGGCCGAATGGAGTGCGGCTTTGTTGTTCTGGGGGAAACATAAAAGGGGGGGCTGTTATTAAATCAATAGGTGCGCCTGTCCGCGGCTACTATCTCTAACCACCGACTCATCTTAGGAAGATAATGACAAAATGCAACATTTTTAGGCTCAGAAAGAAAATGCCATTTGAAAAACTTTGCAAAATTTTTGTCTTGATCCTCCGAAATGGCTTGTCCAATTTTTATATTTTTTTTTTGTCAGATTTATTTTGTAGTTCTAAGAATAAGCCGTAAGCTATATTTTATGTCCCCATGTGATAAGGGCAAAACAACGTGTGCCAGGTCAGCTAGTAAACTTATATGAGCTTGGAGAACGAAAATACATACATACATACATAAATCACGCCTATATGCCCGAAGGGGTAGGCAGAGGTGAACTAGCACCCGCGTTTCGCCAATTATGATAGGTCCCATGTAATAGGTGGCGAGCCTATTGCCATTTATCGGGCACAAAGGTCGCAGTAGGTACATTGCTATGTGGTATAAGAGGAACGCTCCTGCCCATTCCTCATCACTGATTTACCCTTAGTCGCCTTGTACGACACCCACGGGAGAGATTTGGGGTGGTGACAATTGTATTCTACTCTGCCGTCACCACACGGCACGGAACGAAAATGAATACACCTATATTTTTTCTTTTATTCCTATTATACATACAAACGATATCACTATATATAGGTGTCGAGCCTATTGTCATCTATCAGTATTTATTATAGTTCTAAAAGTTGTACAATTTCTTTTATAACTTTTGTTTGTTTGACAGTGCTTTGAGATTAAATTTATAGTCAGTTACGTATCAAATAATTTACAATTGCCATAATCGCTCTTTCTTTAGTTATAATTTTGACAGGTGTGTTTAGATTCTTTGATAGGGTATTAAATTAAATAATTTTTGAATTACCAATTTTCTTTGCATACCCCGTGTAGTGTACACAGATATAGTGCACAAAAGGTTTTTAATTTATAATATTTTTTGTTCAGAAGAATCTTGGTCTATCTCCACCCTGGTTTCTGCACTTCATCAAGCCCAACACGTTCACTAAATAGCCAATCAATAACAACTCCTCCACATCAATTCTCATTGGTTCACGTCATTAGATCTCAGCCGTGGACTTATTGAGAAGGTTTCCTGTTATCTTATTAGAAAATACTGTTGGTGGCTTGACACAGGACTTTGAACCTTGATGTTATAGTTTGAGGGTGTGTTTTGGAGTCACCCTTTTAATAGAGCCCAATGCATCTTTGCCATTATGCCTATTGCTCACGGAAGGTGAAGTACTGGATGTGACTAGGAATGTGTATACTGGTTTTAACGGACATTCTCATCTGCAAAAACATTTTCTACTCGTTAAATGCAATGCATGCAATTTGTTTTTATTATTTAAAAAAGGCATAAACTAATGATTTGCTTTTTCTGAAAAAGTAAGTACCTATTTTATCCTCCTCTAATTTAAGGTGTGTAATATAACATTATTTTGAATCGGTGAAAAAGAGTCCCCGTATTATTATAAAGTTTAATTACTGTTTATGAATAGACAAGTTTTTGAGTTATCCCACTCCTTATCTATGTGTGAGATATACAATATACTGACTGAATCAAACTAGCCCTCTTTAACTACGTGTGCTACATGTTTCTTCCAGTAATTTTAGCTCCGCGTCACATTCGACTGTTTCCATTGCCATTATTCCTCACTATCTCTCTCACCACACAGGCGAACATGCTTTTTGTCATCAATAGGATTGACGTGTTTACGTCTTTTGAGTTGTTCGCAACGAGATATGAAATTAATACTATCCTCATAAGTAGAAAAGAAATACTACATACATAAATCACGCCTATATCCCCAAAGGAAGGGGTAGGCAGAGGTGAATTGACACCCAGTTTTCGCCAATTAAGCTAGGTCTCATGGGAGCCTATTGCCATCTATCCAGCTCCTATTGCCATAAATCGCAGTATAAAGAAGTGACGGAACGGACCATGTCGAGAGACCGATGAACGGAGAGAGTCATTGAAAAAACAACATTCCAATCCATACCGCTCAAGGTTTTGGCTCAGGTTTAACAGCCGGCCGCTTGCCTGACACCAACCCTCTTTGGGTAACGAACAGACCCCATGCATTTAAAAAAAGATGACGGCTATCTCTTACTAAGCTCCCATGATTACATTGCAAATTAATTCACTAAAAACTCAATGGCCGCGACTGATTCGCGATGCCATTAAAAAGAATCGCCGATTCAATCGGCGCATCTTACTGCGTCTGTCAGTCGCAATTAGAACCCCCTGTAGGTACTTTGCCAGAACCACACCCCGTATAGCTTCCACTTAGTCACGTTTTTGTATTGGGTGCTCTAAACTGGATTTACAGTAGAGCATAGTCAGTAGTTTGCTAAAAAAAACGGTAAAAAAGTCATGTATTTGTAAGGGATGGAGGGGAGGGGTCCATGTAAAATTTCGTATTTTATTCTGTTTATTTGTATTTAGTGTTATAGTGGCAACAGAAATACATTATTTGCGAAAATTTCAAATGTCAAACTATCACGGTTCTTGAGATGTCAGACGGAGGGACAGCGGAGTCTTAGTAAAACATACATTCTTACATAAATCACGCCTATATCCGCTAAGGGGTAGGCGAATAGTGGGTGTTTAATACCCACTATTCGCCAATTACGTTAGGTCTCATGTAGGTGGCGAGCCTATTTTCTTTCAGACCTACGAAATATACCCAAATATTTCATATAATCCGGTCAAGCCGTTTCGGAGGATTTCGATAACAAACACTGTCACACGAGATTTTTATTTAAAGTTCTTAGATGAGATAATAATAACATACATTCTTACAACACATAACCAAACAAACAAATAACAAACTCCACCAATAGATAATACGGCTTGCCGAATATTACGCATAATCCCGCGCTCGCAAATACTCAAGCTTAAGTTCGGTGGGAGACCTAATGACAAGATCGGGGGTGGATCCGCCATTTTATTTTTAATGTTTATTGCTTTTTACCAGATAAATTCGCTCTCTGGGGAGTGAGAGACAAGGAATCAATGTTTGCCCCTTACGATTACCCCTACCATTGTGTCGTCGAGGTGAACCAATTTTAGGGAACTACTTTTCTGATTTTAATTTGAACATTATAAAAATGTTAGAAAAATAACGTCTTAGTTGGCCGAGCGGTTTAGGAACCTGCCCGGATTGCAATGGACGCGGGTTCGAGTCCCACATCAAGCCTATAATTTTTTAACCACAATATTCTTTGTACTAATTTTAGGGAATATAATCCACGCGTATTTTTGTGATTACGTATCACTACGTAGGGGGCTGGATTAAAATTAAATGAAAGTTAAGCCGTCTGAAGTACCTAAATTACGTGTGAGTTAAACCCGTGTAAGTTATTTCATTTAAAATATGTTTGTACGTATAATAAATGTAGAAAAGCATTATCACTTTACAGTTTTAACGAGTTTTTTAGTTATTTTTGGTGATGGACGAATATGACAAAAAATATAATACATCTTGTTTCCATAACACAAGCGCTTAAAATTCTTACTTTGGACTAGCTAGATGATACCTAGATGTGAAAATTTTTGTTTTATTGATTTGCTTAGTACCAACTCACATGTTTAATATTATTATTTTGTTGTAAAGAATCATTCTTTCATATTAAAACTGTAATAAAGTATTTACATTTAGTTAGATAACTCTTACGTATTTACCTGTAAGTATTTCCGTCAACCATTTTCGTACTATTTCGACAAATTACGAATTCTGTTATCGAGTTACTCTCGAAGTGATACCGTTCGAGACCCATGGTAGGGTCCCATCATTTACAGCGCAGATGTTTCCTATGTTAATTCTATTGTTTTTTTGCTAATTTTTATGTCCTTTTTCATGCTCGATTTAGTCTTTTTGAGAATTAACGCTAATGTACCGTGCGCTGAGAAATGTCTTTTAGCCAAAGGCTCTTCGTTTTTAGATCAGAGGAGATTATGGCTCCTTTGGCACGAAATGGAATATTGATGGACGGAAAATGGCGGCGAAAAATGTTTTCCTCATAATAATACTTTGCCGAAGCGAACGGAAAATCTGGTTGTGTTTACAAACAAACTGAAATCGCGGCTGTGTAACCCCGAAGGGGTGGGAACAGGTGTATTAGGACGTGTATTTCGACTGCCCATGTTACGATGCCTTATAGAAGAGGGCGAGTCATCTAATGAACAGATTCATTCATACAAAGATTTTGGTGGTTAGAAAAAGAATTTCGAAATGTCAATCATTTGACAGACTGCCGCCGCCATCGTGAAAAGTATGGCTATATCAAAATCATTTCAAAAGCGTACTACCTAAACATTTTACATTAGTTTCAAGAAAATCGTGTATCATAGGGTCAGGGCTTAATTAAGCTATTTTTTAATACCATGTACACGTGTTGGCATTTTCCCCATACAAAATTAAACATCTCCTTTCTTTCTGAACATTATGCATAAATAGTTTACGCTATCGAGCTTCTCTGCGGTATACGATGCAATATATTCGTTTGAAAAACAAAATTCCTTATTCCATTCCATTACGATTCGGTAACAACCCGCGCCCCTGGGATCCATATCGAGAATTAGCTTTCGAGAAAAATTCATAAATGAACGCTCAAATTTATTCGCAAGAGAAGTTGCAATGTGGAACTAATTTTTCGATAGCTCACAACCAATTTAAGTAGAACTCTGATGTCTGAGTCGTTATAATTTTGCGAATATTTCTCATGCCTAGATGTAAATGTTTAAAATATACATGGAGCGAGAATGGGAGGAAGACCGAAGAAGCGATGGATGGATTGTGTGCCTCAACTCTACGCAATCACAGGTCAGTTCGTCAGTCAGGTTAGTCCACAGCGCTTTCCAGCTCCTCCTGTATTAGTTACATTATTATTTAATTTTTTTTTTATATACCTACGTTTTTTATCATATTATTATTTCGTAATACAGTCCACGTTCAGGTAGTTATTTGGTCCTTCGTGCCGGATATCAACCAGTGACCTGAATAGTCTTCCAAAGCACAGAGAAATTCGAGATGATAATAATTCTGGTCACCCATCCAATGGCCGGCCTTAGCGATGGTGAAATTGCGCCATCGTGCTCAGAATTTTACTGTTGAAATAGCAAATAATGAGGCACATGCCTTGGATGGAAGAATATAGGAAGAAGGGCCATAACGGTGCGGATTGGTATTAACGAATGGAGATACAACCAGGACCTTGCCTTCTAAAGCTCGGAGATAATACAGTGTTGGTCACCCATCCAATGACCAGCCTTAGGGAAAATTGCTTAATTTACGCAATCGCAGGCCGAGCGCACTAACGCACTGCGCCATCGAGACCCTCTCTGATTATTTTGCACAAAAAAATAATATTTTGTCGAAAATAATCATTGATAGATTGAACTTGAAATATAATTATCAATACAGATCGATGCACTCATATTCCGCAGTCCTTCGTTCGCCGGTCGCGACGTAGCCTCGGGGCTAATTTTTTTAAACTGTCATTAATCCGAAGCAAAATTCCCCCCTTCCCCCCGTGGGATAGACGGGGCGATTAATCTGTGTTTAATGTCACCCCCGAAAAAGTAGCTAATCAACAGATTGGTGGAGACTTTTTTTCGGAATCCACTCGAGGGTGCATTTTGTATCTTCGAAATTGCCGGCGAATAAATAAATACGATGCGAGATTAAACAGGTCATATTTCGGAATGGATGTCTCTGACCGTAATTGGAATTCCAAAATGGTTTTTTTAAATAATTATTTTTTTGTTTTTAATTCATTGAACATTCATCACTAGCACATTTCCGGTGTGATGGATGATATGAATCAAAAGGGAGTGGATGGCTGGATGACGTCTGACCGATATAAATGAAAGAGGAAACATACTGCGCCGACCCCAGATACCCTGGGAACAGGGCATGGAAGAATAAGAATTCATTAAACATTGTTTAAATGTTAGAAAAATTTGATCAAATGAATTTTGGTTAGAAAATTTCAAAAGATTATAGTCTTAATAAGTAAGCTCTTATATCATCATCACCAGCCCTTTAATGTCCCACTGCCTTCCCTGTGAATGGAAAAATATAGGGAGAATAGGACATAACCTATCGCGCGGGCCCGGTGCCGGTTGGTGGGCATTAAAGACTGCAGATGCAGCAGGGATCAACGGCTTAACGTGCCTTCCGAAGCACGGAGGAACTGGAGATGATAAATTTTTGGTCATCCATTCAATGACCAGCTTTAACGAACATTGCTTAGTTTACACAAACGCAGGCCGAACGCACTAGCGAGCTCCTCTTATAATGATCATCATCGCTCTGCCCTTATCCCTTCCTCTTTGGGGTCAGCGCAGTATGTCCTCTTTTTTCATTCTCTTCTGTCACTCGTCATCTCCTGATTCATATCCATCACCTTCACGAGCTCCTCTTACAATATAAGTTAGTCATATTTTCATTTTACTTAACTCCCAATAAAATTCTAATGAACCATGTTAAGTTGCCGAGCGGCAATCAATATGCATTGACAAGGGCCAATCAACATGGCGGACTTGACGCTTAGTAAAATATTAAATTTGGTAAGTCGATTTCATTTTTCATTAATTCATCTTCAAGGGTCGAGGTTGCTCAGCTAAAGCCACTAGAAGTGACATCTATATTTATCATTTCTTTCCACACTGTATACTGTATTTAATAGTGTGTATGTATGTATGTATTGTATATTTATGCTAATATATTATATGTATTAAAAGATACATCGCCGTCTTCCCACAATTTCAATATTTTTAAATCCTGTCCATCCTAAGGTTACCTGGAAGAGATCGCTTTTAGCGATAAGGTCGCCCTTTGTACATTGTAATCGTTTATAAATGTTTTTTGTGTGTAATATCTGTAAAACCGGTTGATGTACAATAAAGTTGTATTCTATTCTATTTTATACTCTATTCACATAACATAACCATTAGTAGTAGAGCGGAGTAATAGACCCGGATGGTTTGGTCATGTTATGAGAAGAGATGAGAGCTATGTTGGAAAAAATGTTAGGTATGAACGCTGAAGGACGTAAAAGGAGAGGAAGCCCAAAAAAGAGATGGATGGATTATGTGAAGACGGATATGATAGCGAGAGGAGTGGATGAGAAAGTGGTGAAGGATAGATAGGAGTGGAAGAAGAAAAATGTTGTGCCGACTACACCTAGAGCGATATAAGGGCAGAAAGAAGAACTTAACATCAACATTAATGCCATAAACGCATAAAGATTAATTTTTTCATAGGAAATTTTACGCTTATCTTGCTTACTGCCGCACTCAGAGACGTCAAATGACGTTAATGAGTACTTAACGTCAAAAAATGACAATTCAAAACTAGTCGCTATTCTTGCCGGGTCTATGGTCTAGATTTGAATGAAAATTTTTGACATTAAATACTCATTAAAGTTAATTGACGTCTCTGAGTGCGGCAGTTAGTGTGATGACGAGTGAACATAAATGATTGATCCTGACTATGCCTTAGAAGCGTCAAAAATTATTTTCGATGCCACATCCAGCGTCCCTACCTCCCAACTCGATACGCCGACTTTCTATATAAAATTTCCCCAAGGATAGCTCACAAGGAAAAATACACTCTTTTCACTTTTTACACGAGTCCCCGTTAACCCCCAAATGACGGCTAATTTCCAAAAGAGATGCCTGATTAATTATTGATAGTCCTCTTTGAATGGAGAACTGAATTTCTTGTTTGACTTTGAAGTTAATTCTTTTTTCTTTTTGCATGATCCCTGCTAGCTATGGTTATTTGATGAGATGATTATGTTTTGGTCTCGGCTATCTGGTGTCACAGCGGCTTGTCAAATCTGACAGGCGTCTCCTTTTTGATTTATGGGGCAGTCGGAAAAGTCACGAATCGTATTAGCGGTTTTTATTGGCATTTTCTTCAAAATTACGTAGAATAAGCCAGCCCCGGCTCACAACATGGGTCGAATAAAGGAAATTGCCACACCTTGGGGTACCCGAATGGTGGAGGGCAAACCACCATCAACAGCATACTCAAAGAGGGTCGGTGTCAGGCAGGCGGCCGGCTGTAGAACCTAAGCTAAAACCAAGAGCAGTGTGGATTGGAATGTTGTCATTCCAATCAGTCTTTCCGTTCATCGGTCTCTCGACATGGTCCGCTTCGTCTCTTTTCTATACATTCATTCATCACTATACCTTTCCGGTGTGATAGATGATATGAATCAAAAGGGAGTGGATATCTTGATGACGTCTGACCGATATGAATGGAAAAGGAAACATACTGCGCCGACCCCAGATAGACTGGGAACAGGTGAGAAAGAAGAAGAAGTTTTATTGGCATTTCTTTACCATCGTTTGGTAGAATATACATTTATACTGCTTATGAAATAATAAGCCAAGTTACGCCGTGGCTTGTCACATCATAGCTACATTCGCATTTTAGGTAATAATAGCTTCATTATCTGTTGCGGGTGAAAATATAACTGCCCGTCTGTCCCCTTGGGTTCTTGGTTGGAAAATTATTTCCATAATTTTCTACACATTTTCAAGAATGCCTTCTCCAGGCAGTGTGCCCGTTTCGGGTCGCCTTCCCTCACACTTGGTGTAGGTAGATCCCGATAGATGGCTCTAATGACCACGGGAAGCGGTCGACAGGCGTCTCGGGCGCGGCCAACCGTCACCGCGACAATGACGCGCGCGACAATACCACAATGACGACGTGTCGCGTGTCACTCGCACAATCAAAGCGACATACAGGCGGTTCCCAATTAATTCGTGCAACAAAAATTGCAAAATGTTACTACTGTATCACCATCACCAGCCCTTTAATGTCCACACTGCTGTGGCTTTTCCACAGATTTCGTATCGTAGATTATTCCGTATCAGGGTAAAGAAAGCTATGAGTAATGGGAAGCAGCGCTTCTCTTATTGCACTTAGCAATATATGCGATTCACGTGCCTGATGGATGGCAATAGGCTCGTAACCTATTACTACGGGGAAAAATCACAGGCGTCTAGATAGATATGGATTCTCGTACAAGCTTGCCTTCATTAGTGAGGAGGACATAAAGAGCTGGTGAAGATTATCTTGAAATCTGGGGCAATATCATTTGGACCATCATTATCTATACAATTTTTTTATGAACAGTAAGATCCCAGTGCTGGGCAAAGGCCTCCCCCGCAGCTCGTCAACTCGAGCGATCCCGATCCTATTTCGTCCATGCAATATGCCTCCAGATCGTTTCTCCACTTCTTTCTAGGTCGATCTCGACGCCGAGTTTTCGAGTTTAGTATTAATCTTCTATTATAAAATGAATTCCCCTTCGGTTGACTCGATAAAACTCGAGAACGGCTTGGCCGATTTAGCTGATTTTTGTTTTGAAATTATGCAATGCATAAAAGGTGAGAAAATATAGAAAAATTTCGAGGAAACTAGTAAAAAACAGCATTTTCATTTTCCCATATAAACTGCTTTCCTGTCAAACATTTCACGTTCGTCCGTTCGGTACGGTCGGACACCAAATCGTAACTATGGCTACGGGATAATTTATATGGCATAATAACGTAGGCGCGGTCAGCTAGTTAAATTAATAATAAATTATGAATGAAATGACTACCGAACACCCTGTGAACGAAATTTATCTACATACACACTAGAGACAATCCAAACGTCAATTCAATACTAAGAAACGAGCACGCGCCGCATCGGTCATGCATGGCTGGCCCTCCACAAACAGACGGACAGACAAAGAGGCTATTGGGTTTCTTCGACGGGAGGTGATTATTTGGGTCACTGAATTAACGCGCGACGGACCGTGTGTGTGCGGTTTTGATGACCTACGACGGGGGCATAGAACGGGACGTGGACAAAATCTCCTCGGGGAAAATATAATATTTTACTACCGCTCTAACTCCCACTGAATCCCAAGACAAAGCACTGTCAATTGGTGGAGAGAGATTTAGGCACTAGGCCTGCTATAGCGGAAAGAGAAACGGTTATAGCATACATTTAAATCACACCTATATCCCTGAAAGGGTATGCACTATGTCGGTGACCTTAGTTCTCTTGTGGATCTTATCATTTCTGATATTATGCTTTTTCCAAGATAGAAAGATTGATCACCTATAACCGTGTGGTGACGGCAGAGCAGAATACAATTGTCACCACCCCCATCTCTCCCGTGGGCGACTAAGAGTAAAGACAGCGATGAGTAATGGGCAGCAGCATTCCTCTCATGCCACCTAGCAATATACTGCGATTTATGTGCCTGATACATGGCAATAGACTCGCCACCTATTACATGGGACCGAACCTAATTGACGAAACGTGGGTGTTAATTCACCTTGCCTACCCCTTCGGGGATATAGGCGTGATTTATGTATGCATGTATGTATAAATTGAGAGGGAGAACTTACATAATCACTGCTCCCAAGACGCCGGTCCGACACGACCCCTAATCGCCAATAAAATAAGTGGATAAAAGAAACGGCCTCGCGAAGGGTTAACTTACACCGTCGATAACCCACTCGATGCGACCCCTGGACAAATTGACCGGCGCGATGGGAAAATTGTTTTCGGGATCGCCGGAATTCGTTCGGTTTTTTCCGGGGTTGCAGAGGAATGTTGGTGTTTAGCAGGGGGCGAAAAGTTTGGAATGCTTTTGTCTTGGCGAGTAAAAGGGTTGACAGTAAAACAATATTGGTGTTGCCATATTTTTTTTGTGTTAACTATTGCTTCTCTGCCGTGTGGTGACGGCAGAGAGGAATAGGTATAATTGTCACCAGCCTCAATCTCGCGGGTGTCGTACAAAACGACTAAGGGTTAATAAGACAGCGATGGGTAATTGGCAGCTGCGTTCCTCTTACCACTACCACGTAGTAATATACTGCGAATTATGTGCTCGATATACAGCAATATTCTCAACCTTAATTACATAGAACCTAATAAAATTAGCAAAACGTGGGTGTTAATTCACCTCTGCTTACCCCTTCGGGGACTTAGGCGTAATTTGTGTAAGTATCTATGTAGTTATTTGTAAATTTTCATCATTAAACCTGATCACCGATCTAAAAGTAGTACTCCAATTATTAAAAATTAGAGACAACTTCAAGCAATCATTCCTACACCAAGATTTCTGTCAAGCCAAAGATAATCCGACCTATTCCGATGGCCTATCCCTGAATTATTAAGTTGATAAAAAATAACGGACCGACCGACAGCCAGACAGGGCCCGGCCGTAAAAAATACGCACGGAGGCATTGAAAGATTGAAAGGGGGGAAACACTTACCTTGCCAATTTATGGGCAAATCTGACCCAAGGGACGTCCGTGGCCAGCCTAACAATATTAGCTAAGTCGGAAACCTTATAAGCCGAAACCTTGGGAAATAGAATGGCCCGTATTTTCCGGGGCACGATTGATAGCAGCTTTTCAAGTGATTTTTTAGCTGATGAGACGTGATAGAGTGGTTTTGGTGCGGCGCCGATGGATGGGGTCGGCCGCTGGAGGGTTAAGTGGACATTGTGGGAATGTGCTTGTTCTGACTTGTTCGTCAGCCAGAGAAGATAAAGAATTTATACATACATACATACATAAATCATGCCTATATCATGTATTCTACTCTGCCGTCACCACACGGCGGTCGTAGTACTTATAAGGTATCATTATATTCGTCAAATAAAATCACATACACCCATTAGAACCGCCAAATAAATACTTTGAGCATTGAAAACGTGTGTGTCCAAAGTCCAAAGGTTTCCAATACTCAAAGCGTTATACTACGGTACATCATGCATTCATTAATACCAGGAGGCCTAGTTCTGAGAAATGAAATTTCACGTTGATGGAAATGTTGGAAAAATTGTCACAAAAAAAATTGTGGTTACAGGAATACAGCAATCCAGAGGAATAAAGGGATACCAAAATGCAAAGCCGTGTGGTGACGGCAGAGTAGAATACAATGGTCACCACACCCCAAATCTCTCCCGTGAGTGTCGTACAAGGCGACTAAGGATAAATCAGTGATGAAGAATGGGCAGCAGCGTTCCTCTAATACCATCTAGCAATAGCAATGTACTGCGACTTTTGTGCCCGATAAATGGCAATACGCTCGCCACCTATTACATGGGACCTAACATAATTGGCGAAACGTGGGTGCTAGTTCACCTCTGCCTACCTCTTCGGGGATGTAGGCGTGATTTATGAATGAATGAATGAAATGCAAAAGACACGGGTCCGGTTCCCGCATCAAAGTTATAACTTTTCGAACTTTATTCAACCAGAAATTTCTCAGTGTATCTCTGTACGCACACTGAAAAACCTTTTATAAATCAACTCCATATTGTTGTTACGCCGCGGCGTACAAAGGACGCCATCACACCAGCCCCTAACGCGAATGACCTGCCACACATAAACTGGCTCGGACAAGACAATATGCTCTAACCCCTACCTCCTTATCGGCTCAGAAGGCCCACTGTTAGAAATAAATACGCTGATAAAAGTGGACTTGTTTTTTCCAAACGTCGAATAAAACTGTCCGACCCTTACACTGTGGCGTAATCTAATCTTCCAATAATACATACATACATAAATCACGCCTATATCCCGAAGGGGTAGGCAGAGGTGAATCAACACCCACGGTTCGCCAATTAGGACAGGGCCCGTGTAATAAGTGGCGAGCCGATTGCCATGTATCGGGCACGTAAATCGCAGTATATTGCTGGTTCCTATAAGAGGAACCGTGCTACCCATTGCTCTTCAATGTTTTTATCTTAGTCGCCTTGTAGGACACCCACGGAAGAGATTTGGGTGGTGTATTCTACTCTGCCGTCACCACACGGCATTTTCAAGATAACCATGGATTTTATTACATTCCATTTTTGATCATCATAATCATTATTTTGTTTGATTTTTCTTCTACCATGAACATTATACTGAAAGTTATAGTAGAGGGGGCAAGCGGGGATTTTCGGACTAAGAGCCTGTACACATTTATTTATTTATTATTAAGGCACACCAACAGCTCACATATTAAATTAATATAAAATAATATAAAGTAAAGGGTTACATTCTGATATGTGGGCCAATTACAGGCGTACACAACTTTATATAAACAGAATTACAAAGATTTTGGTGGTTAGAAAGTTTGTTTGGTCTTTTTACTAATTATTTATATAATGTTATAAAGTTAAAATTAAAATTAAAATCGAACAGAATTTCTAAAATAAATTAAATTAAAGAGGTTTATGATGTAATTTAAGAAATAGAAAACAGAATATCATTATCACTTTCTACTTAGCACTTCAGAAACCTCTTTCTTGTAATGTCTCAATGAGCCCGAGAAGATATCCACGCTACTGCTGATCTCACTATAAGACGAGCACATTCGCATCAATGGTGCGTTTCGTCCAAGATTAGTCCTGCATAATGTATGACCGAAAAGTTTTTTCATTGGATATCTAGGGTGGCAATATGGAACATTTAGCTTGATGTTATTAACCATGTACGGACAGTCAATGGCACCGTGAATTGATTTATATAGGAAAAACAAATCACGTTGCTTTCGTCTTGTGCGAAGCGCAGTCATCCCAAAAAATGCAAGGCGGCTATGATAATCGATCCTATGAGATATACCAGTACAAGAGAATGCAAGTGATCTAGTGAAAGAACGCTGTACACTTTCAATTCGTTGCGAGTGGCAGCTGTAGAATGGATTCCAAACAGAAGACGCATACTCAAGATGACTGCGCACCAGTGAGTTGTATAATACTATCTTAGTATTTAAATTACTGAAACCCTTCGTATTACGATGTAGAAACCCGAGTATCTGTGAGGCTTTTTTTACTATTGTCTCTATATGAGATTTGAAAGTGAGTTTATAGTCAATTGTAACACCCAAATCACGTATTTCATTGACTTCCTCTAGTGCACTGTCTCCTAAGTAATATATTCTTTTTGAGGTGTTTATTTTCCTTGTGTATTTGATGAAGTAACACTTTTTTGAATTAAGAATCATCCTATTCTCTTTACACCACAGGTTGATATTATTAATGTCTTCCTGCACAAGCCCAGCATCGGCTGATGTATTGACCACTCTAAATAGTTTTAAATCATCAGCAAAAAGACTATACCTACAATGTATTATACGATTTGTAATGTCATTGATGAATATAGAAAATAGAACCGGTCCCAGAATTGATCCCTGTGGTACTCCAGATTCAGCAATGTACACCTTTGATTCAAAACCGTTTATAACAACAGATTGCGGGCGATTATTAAGGTAAGATTCAATCCAACCTAGAAATGATCCACATAACTGCGAATTGGCGCGATGTGAATTCGCAACGCATAAAACTACAACGTTAAATTGTTACAATGCAATTTGGTGCAGCAAGGCGGCAAAACATGAAATTAAAGGAATGCGAAAGGAATGCGATTTTTACGTATATCTGAATAGGTACTAATCTGGCTATCTTGTTCCTAATGTTTCTGTCCCTGTTTCTCTCGTAGTTACCGAATGTGTTCAAGACGGTGTAAAAGCAGCCATATAAAGTGCGGATGGCCGGGGGCGAGTGGGTTAAAATGGAACATAGCGCAATAAAACACCCCTTCTGGTCATAAATATTCCCGTTCGGAAGACGCACTGTTAGTGGTCGGATGTTTCTTTTTTATATCCCAATCCTTATCTCACGGAGATGTCAATTGGAAGGTTTCAGGTTCCTTGAGGAGCTCGATGGCACAGTGACTTGGTGTGCAGCCTGCGATTGCGTAAACTAAGCAATGTTCGCTAAGGCTGATCATTGGAGGGGTTATCAAAAATATACTAGCCCGAGTTTGTACGTGCTTCGGTAGGCACGTTAAGTCTTTGAGCCCGGCTGCATCTGCATCTGCCCAACTCAGAAACTAAAACGTAAAATATTTGTAACAACGCAAATTGCTTGTCTAAAGGTTAAAAGATCGGATCACCCGGATCGCAGAGGACACGAGTTGGATTCCCGCGTTAAAACCAAATTTTTCGAACTTTCTCTTACCACAATATTCTTTGTACTAGTTGTTCTAACATTTATATAATGTTAAAATTGAAGTAAAAATAGTAAATGAAAATAAAATTATTATTATTGGTTACAAAACACCCAATAATTTTATCTCTTTGATTTTATTTTCATCTACGACCATAACAAAACATCAAAAAAAGGGAACTATGTTACGTTTCATTTTATGGGACTCCATAAAACACTGTCGCACGATAAAAAGAAATCGGAACACCATCTATAGCCGCCGTGGGCAATTTGCGGATTTGCTCCGAAGGGAACAGGGAAACACGGACACTTAACCCGCTCCTCCCCTATGATTCTTACCGCACGGACGATTGCTTTTTATGGACGCCCAATCATTGGACAATCGCCTCTTCAAAATAACACTATTGTACAAATATAGACGGTGTCTATAAACTTCTATGCCGGCCTAAAACAAATAACGTAGAATAGTCCAGCCCCGACTCATACTACCTATGTGTGTCGTAAAAGTCGACTAAGGGAGATTACCCGATGTAGACAAATAAGCAGCTTGGGGCACCCAAATGGTGGATGGCAAATTACCAACAACAGCATACCCAAAGAGGGTTGGTGTCAGGCAGGCGGCCGGCTGTAAAACCTAAGCCAAAACCTTGAGCAGTATGGATTGGAATGTTGTCATTGCAATCAGTCTCTCCGTTCATCGGTCTCTCGACATGGTCCGTTCCGTCTCTTTTTTATACATCCATTCATCACTAGCACCTTTACGGTGTGATGGATGATATTATGAATCCATAGAGAGTGGATGGCTTGATGACGTCTGACCGATATGAATGGAAGAGGAAACATACTGCGCTGACCCCAGATAGACTGGGAACAGGGCAGGGAAAGATAGATGGTGTCTATAAACAATGCCCCGAGGACGAACTTTTCGAACATTCGTAACGTAATCGTAAGAGTTTTTGCCTCTTCTCGCACGTTTCTATCTCTTAATCCAATCTCAATTATGTCTTCATGGCCTCAAACAATAAAAAAATGTTCATAATAGTGCTTCTACGCAGTGCATGTATCTGGAGCAAGTAAAGGCGCGAGGGATTTGCGCAAGCAGCATACTCAAGTTAGTTCAGTGCATAAACAATGGCGCAGACTACTTGCGCAAGTTACTTTTCAAGCTACACATGCATGCTGCCCGCGCCAACTTGATACTTTATATTGTGAAACTTAAAATTTTATATTTTACTCCATTTTACTTAAAACGTACAAAGGCCTACCCCATAATGTAATATTTCCTTTCTAGCCTCACAGGAAGATCGTTACTCGGAGGGCTCAGTAGCTCTTCAACTACTGGAATCGTTAACACGATCCATATAACCTGCGCAAGTTCATCAACATGCGCAAGCTACGTGCACCGTGTAGAAGCCCATATAAAGAAAGAAAACTGATAACTCAAATATGCGTCACCCACGTCAGACAGTAACGAGTTAGGTATTGAGAAAATAACTGGAGAACCCTCAGGATTGATGAGCAAATTAATGGGGCGGATTTTTCCGAGTGGTCCTCGAAAGAGTTAATTACCGATCGGGACAAATTGAGGGGAAAATGGGCGAGTTGGACCACGTCTGCATTTTAATTGTGATTTAGAATTGACGATGATTTATTTCCCCTATTAACTGGTCTGTAGTAAGTTACAGTTAAGACATTCTTTCAAGTATAAACCGCGCTACAAGCCGTGTCGTGAGGGAGAGCCGAATACAATTGTCATCACCCCCATCTCTCCGTCTCTACTGCGGGTATTGGACAAGGCGACTAAGCGATTTCTATGCCAGATAAATAGCAATAGGCTCGTCCCTGAAGGAGTAGGCAGATATGAATTAACACCCACGTTTCGCCAACAGCCGTGTGGTGACGGCAGAGTAGAATACAATTGTCACCACCCCAAATCTCTCCCGTGGGTGTCGTACAAGGCGACTAAGGATAAAACAGTGATGAGGCAGATGGGCAGCAGCGTTCCTGTTATACCTACCACCCAACAATATACTGCGACTTTTGTGCCCGATAAATGGTATCGTACAAGACGACTAAGGATAAATCAGTGATGAGGAATGGGCAGCAGCGTTCCTCTTATACCATCTAGCTATGTACCTACTGCGACTTTTGTGCCCGATAAATGGCAATAGGCTCGCCACCTATTACATGGGACCTAACATAACTGGCGAAATGTGGGTGCTAGTTCACCTCTGCCTACTCCTTCGGGGATATAGGCGTGATTTATGTATGTATGTATGTTTCGCCAATAAGGTTAGCTCCCATGTCTATGTCCCATGATCCTAATGCCATCTACCGAGTACGGAAATCGTAGTACGGTTCTTGCTAGGTGGCATAAGAGGAACGCTGGTGCCCAAAACTCATTGCTGTTTTATTAACCGTTAGTCGCCTTGTACGACACCCGCGGGAGAGATGGGGGTGGTGATGGTAAATTGCTTTCTGTTTTACCGTCACCACACGACACTTACATATTACAATTTTTCAACATTGCACCGAATACTTTGTTATACTTTTTCTGGCATTTTTATCAAAATACAATGTCGAAATAAACATCAAAATTAAATAACCAAATAAAAATATTGCGACAGACCAACGAGAACACACCTGCATAGAGTGGAAGCGGGACAAATGGACCAGAAACTCTAATTAAATATACGCTGGTATATTTTAATAAGTTTACGCGTGCCAGCTAAAGCAAATATTATGTCTGGGCGTTGAATTTTAATACAATTACTTACTTGGACCTGAGCTTTTAGTTTTAAAAAAGGCGGCAGCCTTTGTAATGTTGGCCGGTGCTCGTTAAATTCAGATCGATGTGGTTTTCGTGCAGACAGGGAGCTGGGACAGTTATAGTACAGTCAACAGCACGTCACACTACCACAAAATGCATTTTTTCACAATCGATTTTGTGCTCTATTATTACCACGTTAAGGTTGACAATCGATTGAAGAAATTTGACAGGTTTGGGTAGTCTGAAGTGCCGTTGACTGTACCTAAGTAATAAATAAAGAATAATCTATACTAATATTATAAAGCTAGGAACGAGATGCCGTGTGGTGACGGCAGAGTAGAATACAATTGTCACCACCCCAAATCTCTCCCGTGGGTGTCGTACAAGACGACTAAGGATAAATCAGCGATGAGGAATGGGCAGCAGCGTTCCTCTTATACCACCTAGCAATAGTACTGCAACTTTTGTGCCCGATAAATGGCAATAGGCTCGCCACCTATTACATGGGACCTAACATAATTGGCGAAACGTGGGTGCTAGTTCACCTCTGCCTACCCCTTCGGGGATATAGGCGTGATTTATGTATGTATGTATGTAGGAACGAGAGATTGCGTAAACTAAGTAATGTTCGCTAAGGCCGGTCATTGGATGTTTGACCAAAAATTTATTATCTCGAGTTACTTCGTGCTTCGGAAGGCACGTTAACTCGTTGGTCCCGGCTGATTTTGATGCATATCATCTATCACTCCTGAAAGGTGCTAGTGATGAATGAATGTATAGAAAATAGACGGAAAGGACTATGTCTAGGAACGACCGCATAGAGTGATTCAGATGACAACATTCCAATCCATACTGCTCAAGAGTTTCGCTTAAATTTTACAACCGGCGGCCTTAAAACTAACTCTTTTCTAATTCCTCAAAAAGTACCTACTATTTTGATTAATTTGAACATTATTGATACATAAATCACGCCAATATCCCCGAAGGGGTAGGCAGGGGTGAACTAGCACCCACGTTTCGCCAATTTTGTTAGGTCCCACGTAATAGGTAGCGAGCCTATTGCCATTTATCGGGCGCAAAAGTTGCAGTACATTATTATTGCTAGGTGGTATAAGAGGAACGCTGCTGCCCATTCCTCATCATTGATTTATCCTTAGCCGCCTTGTAGGACACCCACGGGAGAGATTTGGGGTGGTGACAATTATATTCTACTCTGCCGTCACCACACGGCTTTACATTATAATGTGGTTTGAAAAATATTTCGAACTTTTTCTATCCACAATATTCTTTGTAATCTCGAAGTAGGTACTTTAAAAATCCTATCTATAGTTTTTTTTCCTATTGATACAAAATACTTACTTAAGTTATTCGATTTTTAATTTTAACATTATATAAATGTTACAAAAATTTTGGCGGTTAGAAAAAGAAACTTACCGTTGGCTTACAACGTGAAGTGTAAGTATAAGGTCAGAAGAATTTCGGCAAGTTAATTAGTGTCTTGGGTGGCCGAGCGGTCAGGCACCTGCCCGGATAGCAGCGGACGCGGGTTCGATTCACGCCTCAAGATCATAATTTTTACGAAATTCTTTTTCTAACCACCAAAATCTTTGTACTTACTTAAGTATTCATAAACTTTAGCTATTGTTTCGCTTACGAGTATGTCGGCTTCTGGGAAACCGATTCCGCCCCCAAGATATAGATTCCCATAAAGGACTTAATTTTACGAAAACAATTTTTAAAGTTCTTTCCTTTCTTTATATTTTTTTCAATAAAAATATCCGAAAGTGGCTAAGCAAATGCCCACTATCTGTTCCATTCCAGAGCAAAAGTCACATAGTTTCACCCCCAAACTTATCTACGTGCTTCGATTTCAAATACGTAACACAGGCACATTAGAATGAGGGATATGTGTCTTTACGGGGGCCATCTATCATCTCCGTAGCTCTATTTGTATACGAGATAGGGATTACTTCGTGGTTGTGTTTTTGTATTAAGCAATGACATTCATATTCATTTTTTTAACGGTTCCTATGATAGCCTAGTTGCGTTGCTAGGCTTCTTATTATAATATATTAATAATCTTTAGGGCCTGTTTCACAATCGACAAGTAAGTTCTAAGTAGCTTACTTCGTAGATCATTTGACAGTTGTAATATGAAATATATGTCAATTGAACTGCCAAGTAAGCTACTTCGAACTTACTTGTCGATTGAATCAGGACCTTAGTGTTCCATGCTGGCTTGGGAGCGAAAAAATGATGTAGATTGTGCCAGCCCCGACTCACACCACGGGTGTCGTAAAAGTCGACTAAGGAAGATTGCCCGGTGTACACCAATAAGCATCTTGCTCTGCACCCGAATGGTAGAGGGCCAGCCACCAACAACAGCATACCCAAATGGGGTCAGGCAGGCGGCGGACTGTAAAACCGAAGCCAAACCCTTGATCAGTATGTACTATATCAAATACCACTGCGATTAATGTTTCTGGTAAATGGCAATAGGCTCACCCCCTGTTACATTGGACTTGCAATACGCTTGCGATACGCGGGTGTGAACTCTAACCAGCCTATCCCTCAGGATGGAAGGCGTAATCTATGTTTTAATATACCAATTGAAGAATTCTTCTTCTTCTTCTTGTTCCGCATCTGCACTGGACAAATTAATAACAAAGACAGGTGAAAAAAAAAAAACAAAAAAAAAATAATAATACGAAAAGCACCCACCTTTGCAACAGTAAAACGCAGAACAAACGCTAGTAATATTTTACTTCTAAACCGTTAATGAACACTAGGAAAAAAAAGGGTGCAATAATTTAACAATACTTACGTGAACCCGTCTCCTCCCCCCTCTCCCCCGCGGCCAGATCGTACATAGACTTGGCGAAAATGAAAAATAATAACAATATTAACAGAAAAAAGGACAGTCTAATTAGTGCAGCGGCCGCTGTGGTTCCGTATGTTTTTAAATTTTTACTAATGTTATTTTCGACGACGACAATTAATGACAATGGATTTGATTCATGACTGGCAGACATGATATTGATTAATTGCGTGACTGTGACGTCATCGCATGTTTTTACATTTTATTTTTTTCTCTGTAATTAAGTAAGAAAAAAATGTTAAAAATTATTTTCGAAGTCAGGATTGGAAAGTAAAGAAACGGTATTTCTATTTTGGGGGGTTATAAATTTTGAAATGTTGTCAATTATGCATAATAAATGAATAATGTTCAATTCAAATACAATTCATTTGTCGTTAATTGTCTGTTTTCGTTTTTGTAGTCCACTAGATACTAATACACTGTCCCTTAAATATTTAACGAAGATCCTTTTCCAGCGGTACCCTAAAAGCGGCAAGAGAAAAACTCCGCGTCCGCCGGCGCGCACCTGTGCACACCGTATTATTTCATAATTTAGAAAAAACCGGGCGACCTAATGATATTTTTATTTTATTCCCCGCTACGGTCTGATTGAGGACGGAGCGAGAATTAATATGAACCCCTTTATTAATTGTTTTAGAAGCATTTTTTGTCAGTTATTTTAGAATCATTATCAGACAGTGATTTATTTTCTAACACATACTTACATACATAAATCACGCCCATATCCCCGAAGGGGTAGGCAGAGGTGAATTCTCACCCGCGTTTCGCCAATTATGTTAAGTCCCATGTAATAGGTGGCGAGCCTATTGCCATTTATCGGGCACAAAAGTCGCAGTACATTGTCAGGACGGTAGTATAAGAGGAACGCTGCTGCCCATTCCTCATCACTGATTTATCCTTAGTCGCCTTGTACGACACCCACGGGAGAGATTTGGGATGGTGACAATTGTATTCTACTCTGCCGTCACCACACGGCTAGACGTGACGACATTTTTTAACAGACGTCGGATAATAAGGCATTGATTCAGTGCTGATAATTTCTTTGTCACACCTGACCATAAAGTGGACTTTTCCGCTCGCTACGGGTTCGGAAAATCCCACTTCCTGGTCAGAGGGTGACGGGCGACAAGAAAGGAGGCCTCAGATCGCATATAAATAATTCTATCTGAGGCCTTTTTGTTTTATCGCCGTTTGTTTATAATGCAACTGCCTTCTATGCTGGCCTGGGGCCTTCTATGCTGGCCTGGGAGCGAACAAATAACGTAGAATAGGCCAGCCCCAACTCATCCCATGGGTGTCGTAAAAGTCGACTAAGGGAGATTGCCCGGTGTAGACCAATAAGCACCTTGGGGCACCCGAATAGTAGAGGGCAAACCACCAGCAACAGCGTACCCAAGGAGGGTTGGTGTCAGGCAGGCGGCCGGCTGTAAAACCTAAGCCAAAACCTTGAGCAGTATGGATTGGAATGTTGTCATTCTAATCACTCTCTCCGTTCGTGGGTCTCTCGACATGGTCCGTTCCGTCTCTTTTCTATACATTCATTCATCACTAGCACCTTTACGGTGGGATGGATGATATGAATCAAAAGGGAGTGGATGGCTTGATGACGTCTGACATATGAATGGAAGAGGAAACATACTGCGCCGACCCCAGATAGACTGGGAACAGGGCAGGAAGAAGAAGAGTTTATAATGCAACTATTAGAAATCTTCAACGTTTAAATTACTTACTGCCCCAGTCAAAAAATATCTCTAATCTCACCTTATTTTAATAATTTGGTCTGGGTAAGATAAGTAAAGTCATTAAATAAATATCTTTTCTGCGAATACATTGATAAATAAGTATTCTTTAGATCGTTAACCGTGTTTTATTTTCCTTCTATCTACCCTTAATTTACTATTACCTTTCTTCTTTACCATGTCACGTTATACTTACATCAATCACGCCTATTTGTTCCTAAAGAGGTAGGCAGGGGTGTTTTAACACCCATATCAAAAATGTTTGTCTAAACTACCCAGCGAAAAGATTCCGCATTAAAAGCGCATCAAAGATCAGCGGCGGCAGATTGGCCAAGCTAAATAGATGAGCTTAAAATTTAAAATTATAATGGGATTGTATCCGGTGACACAAATGTGTGGAGTTTGTTGCTAACGACTTCGGTGCTGAGACACTTTAGACGCAGGACAGGGCCTGTGTGGAGTCGGCGGTGTTCTAAATTTTTTCTGGGTTAGTAATAATAATAAGGCACCCATTCTACAATAATGTGTGCTTTTAATACTTACATACATAAATCGCGCCTATATCCCCGAATGGGTAGGCAGAGGTGAACTAGCACCCACGCATCGCCAATTATGTTAGGTCCCATGTAATAGGTGGCGAGCCTATTACCATTTATCGGGCACAAAAGTCGCAGTTCTATTGCTAGGTGATATAAGAGCTGCCATTCCTTATCGCTGATTTATCCTTAGTCGCCTTGTACGACACCCACGGGAGAGATTTGGGGTGGTGACAATTGAATTCTACTCTGCCGTCACCACACGGCCAACGAATACACCACCCCTAAACTCCCCCGCGGGTGTCGTATAAGGGCCACCGCATACATGTGATTCAGTTAGTCGACTAAATCGCAGATCGTACCAATAGTCATAGAAACGTATGGTAGCCCGCACATCTTTCCAACTAAATCGCACATACGTTTCTATGGCTATCGTATCGTACCACGATCTGCGATTTAATCGTCCAACTTAATCACATGTCTGTGGTGGCCCTAAGCCCACTAAGGGAGCTTAATACAGCGATGACGAATTGACTGCAAGAAATTTAAACTCCTATTTTCCCGTCAACGAAGCTGACGGGGATGGTATCAACTTTCATAGAGATTTTATACACGCAGTCATCTCAGGCATAGATTAATACGCAAAGTGCTCTTCGCTTTGCTTAGGCATATTTGCTTAGATTTCGCTATGATAATGACAAAGACGACGTAGTTGGGACTGAGAATCAACAGTTCTTTAGAAAATACCAACATTACCTACTACTACGACTACCCACCAATCCGCACTGGGCCCGCGTGGTGGTTTATGGCCCATGCTACCTACATTCTTCCATCCATAGGGAAGGCCTGTGCACCAGCAGTGGGGACATTGAAAGGGCTGGTGATTATGGTGATGATGATGATTACTCATCGCTGTCTTTACCCTTAGTCGCCTTGTACGACACCCACGGGGGAAGTGGGGGGTAGTGACAATTGTATTCTGCTCTGCCGTCACCACACGGCCTATATAAAGATAACGACGCCGTAGTTACGATTAAAAATCTGCACGTCTTAAGAAAATTTGACATTATGACTAAAAAAAATAGTATCAGGAGACTCCACAGCAGCTCCTGTGGTGTAGTTCCACCTGCCATCTCGCGGCAACTAATTGTGAGTGCGGATAAAGTATGTTGTCTAAGGTGGCCTTAGTAACGCGATTGCATCACCTCCGCGTGTAACGCCCTTCTGCATCTGAGGGTCCAACTGGGGTACTTGGGTGCTTTTTGAAAGCTTTTTAATATTAGGAGTTTCGCTCACAAGTTTTTCAATTCATAATCATTAATTATCTAAAAACTGCCTTAAAATTTTTCTAATACTTATCAGAATTAATTAATTATGACATGTATGTATCGTAGCAAGTGGAAAGAAGTGCCCCTGCGAGAGTAAGGCATGAAGTATGTTGGAAACAGAAGTAAAAGCGAGTATGACAGCAGAGTAGAGCACCTACAATAAATTATCACCGCCCCCAATCGCTCCCGCGGATGTCACAGACCCATACTGTGTCATAGACTCCCATACAACACGACACATCTACAAGCTTCCATAGTGATCCATACAACACTGACGACCGTGCCTACAAACGGCGAATTAACCGTTGATATTGACGGCGAAAAACGGTGTATGTACAAGAGACCTAAGAGTTAAGACAGCGACGAGTGAGCAGAGCGATGAGTAGCATATTGTGATTTACGTACCCGATGGATGGCAATAGGCTCGCCGCCTATTTATTACCTAATCTTACATAATTGGCGAAACGTGGGTGTAAATAAACATCTACATACATACATACATAAATCACGCCGATATCCCCGAAGGGGTAGGCAGAGGTGAACTAGCACCCATGTAATAATAATAATGTATGTTAGGTCCCATGTAATAGGTGGCGAGCCTATTGCCATTTATCGGGCACAAAAGTCGCAGTACATTGCTATTGCTAGGTGGTATAAGAGGAACGCTGCTGCCCATTCCTCATCATTGATTTATCCTTAGTCGCCTTGTACGACACCCACGGGAGAGATTTGGGGTGGTGACAATTGTATTCTACTCTGCCGTCACCACACGGCCAAATAAATATCTCTCTCTACAAATATCACTTCAGATCTGGGTGATTTTTATATCTCACGTATGTAAAAGCGAGTACCCCACTCTGAACACGTAACGTCGATGGGCACACAACACCTGGCAATAAATCTGAGCATGACTTAGTAAAATGCACGCTTCCAACCACATGAGTAAATAAACGGAACAGAGTTATCGTTACCTTCATGCAACCGCGCGGAACGGTTGCACTACCACAAGCACGCGGGGCATGTGTGCGTTACCACTGGCCGCTGTCGCGCACGCGGCAAGACTGGATAAAACCGGTTTTTGACGCACAGCCAGTTGCATACTAATCTCAGGGTTATAATGCGACGGCGTTCTTTGGAAGTTTTTACTCTGTTCTGTTTATCTACTCATGTGCTTCCAACTAAGCAAGAAGCATGGAACTGCTCTTTTGAAACCGCATCGCTTCAGGCACTCTTTGTGAGCGCGAATTTATCGCTTGAAGTTTGCGGGAGATTTTTGAAGATTAGAGGCTGGTAATGAGGAGGGATGAATGTTACGAACTAGGGATATTATGTTAAGTATGGATACAGATGGACTTAGAATGAGAGGAAGACTTAAGGAGGGATGAATGGATGCTGTCGAAGATGATGATATGGGGAGGAGTTTATGCTGAGCTCGCGTCTGGTACATGAGAGTGGAAGAGGAAGATATTGTGTCAGAAGAGCTTAGGATTCTGTTGCCTAAATAGAGTAATTAGGGCTCATTAAAATATGATAAAATATGATTCATCCCTCAAAGGGTAGCATAGGGTTATTTATCAACACATATATTTGTAATTCAAGAGAAATACAAGGGCGTCTTTATTAATAGAATTTGTTGACAATACTTAACATAGATAATGTCCAGGATTAATATTCGAGCACCCATATAACAATTATAACATTCCAATTACTATTTCATTACATCCCGATCCCAGCGGCAGCCCTATCAACCGATATTTTGTACGAGAATTATCCCATTAGGGTTGTCACGGGCCAGCAATAAATGCTAAACTGTTGTCCATGAGTTGTGGACACTGCAACGCTCCATTAGCGATTATTGTCCAAGTTTTGCGCTAACTAACTGGACGATCGAAGATGTAAAGAAAATGGAATATAGAATTATCTTCGTTTGATAAAATAATTTTATATTTTCCTGGGAATAATTCATAATACATACATACATAAATCACGCCTAAGAGGTGGGCATCCGAAGAGGTAGGCAGAGGTGAACTAGCACCCGCGTTTCGCCAATTATGTTAGGTCCCATGTAATAGGTGGCAAGCCTATTGCCATTTATCGGGCTCTAAAGTCGCAGTAGGTACATTGCTAGGTGGTATAAAAGGAACGCTGCTGCCCATTCCTCATTACTGATTTATCCTTAGTCGCCTTGTACGGCACCCACGGGAGAGATTTGGGGTGGTTACAATTGTATTCTACTCTGCCGTCACCACACGGCGTAATTCATAATTCATAATAATATATAAATAATTGATAGTCACGTTAGCTCAGAACCTGTGACCGTTCAAAGGTCACAGGTTCTGAGCTCGAACTCGAACTACTTTGCTTAGTGGTGGCAGAGTAGATTACAATGGTCACCACCCCAAAACTCTCCCGTAGGTGTCGTACAAGGCGACTAGATAAATCAGTGACGAGGAATGGGCAGCAGCGTTCCTCTTATACCACGCAGCAATGTACTGCGACTTTTGTGCCCGATAAATGGCAATAGGCTCGCCACCTATTACATGAGACCTAACATAATTGGCGAAACGCGGGTGCTTGTTCACCTCTGCCTACCCCTTCGGGGATATAGGCGTGATTTATGTATGTATGTATGTATGTACGCGAGCGAAGACGCGGGCGGCCACTAGTAACTTAATAATAATTAGAAATTGATAGCTGAAAGTCTTCTGTGTCACATCCAGCGCTTTAACTCCTCGACACTGGACAAGACGTCTGCCAAATTCTTTGTACTTATTTACGCCACCGTAATTTATCGCTTTCGTATCGACTGTGCCACGATCTTGCCAAGAGCGTTCCCCATTACTTTGGCAACTATATCTAGTTAGTTCCACTACTTATTGTATCTTTGTTTTGCTCGCAGACACTTTTGTATGGCACTACTGGGGTGCCAAAAGCGGTGTTTCGATTTTTAATTGTATTCTTTAGAGCTCTCTGCGCTTTTCATTCTTCCGAAACTTCGCTTTTAGATGTCCTGGCAATTGTCTTATTTCTGCTTATTGTTTCTACATAGCTCTTAAATGATTTAACGTATTCGTCATTACCTTCCTCTTCCCGGTTCCCAGTTTATTTAAAGTTTTACAGCCAACCGCCTGCCTGACACCAACCCTCTTTTGGGATGCTCTTGATGGTGGTGTGCTCTCTACCATTCGGGTGCCCCATGGCGTTTTCCTCTATCTTTACTAAGCAATAGCCTTTAATCGACTTTTGCGACATCTCTGAGGTGTCGGGACTGGCACATTCTACATTACATTTTCGCTCCTAGGTCATTGTTATCCTGCACTAATAATTGGCTAGATTTTTATTTCAGCGCCAGGCTTGCGAGACGTCAGTCCTTTTATGGTCCCACAGCTAGGGCATAGGCCTTCCCTATAGATGGAAGAATATATGGAGAATGGGCCATAACCCACCAAGCTGGCCCAGGGCGGATTTGCGGATTGGTGGCACCAACGGCGTGCTTTCTGAAGAACGGAGGAGCTAGTTGCTTGAGTATATATTTCAGTCACCCATCCAATATTCGGCTTTAGCGAGTATTGCTTAGCTTACATAACCGCAGGTCGAGTTAGCTAAGTCACGAGGGATCAATTTCAGCTTTTAACTGTTCTGATACAAACTATTACTGTAATCAAAATGAATCCGATATTTATCAATAATGTTAGCCAACTTTCATAAAGGCTGACCCATATGGTTCTGTGCGCTTCAATTCTTTTCTATAACCATCATCTTATTTTTACATTTAAAACAGTCTCTATCTCCATCTGAATAGGACTTAAATTCAATTAAATTGGTATATGCGTTTAGTTGGTCGGTAAAACGTGACGCATTGACACCTATCAGCGATTCGTATGTCGATAAAGGCAAGTTTACACTGGTATTTCTAAAACCTGAAGGCCTTATTTATAAAACAACGCATAAGGATAGACTATTATTCACTTTTATGAACAGCCAAAGCGTGTCCAGAAAGGCTCGTATGGCTGTTCATAATGGAGTGCTGGTCCCGACATTAATGTATGGAAGTGAAAGTTGGGTATGGGAGAAGATGAATGCTCGCATGGTTTGGTCACGTCGAAAGAATGGATGAAAGGAGAATGACAAAAACGATTTACATGGCGAAAGTGAATGGAGAAATGGGAAGGGGAAGGCCTAGGCGGATCTTTCATAATCAAATTGAAAGTCTTTTAAAAAAGGGCCAGGTTAAGAGTACCCGAAACTGACGGGCATGCATGAAGAGATTGATGAGATTGGATGAAGCGAAAGAAGTATGTAAGGATCGTAGCAAGTGGGAAGAAGTGATCTCTGCCTACCCCTGTGGGATATTATTATAACCCAAACAAAAAGCAAATAAAAGCATAATTAAGCACTTGTGTTATGGATACTGGATGTCGGACTTTTGATCATAGTTAGACGTTGATATAAAATTAAATAAATCTTACTTAATAAATTACCATGTAAATGTCGAAATAAACATTATTACATTATTATTATTATGCATATTGATTCTTCTTTATTGCCGTGTGGTGACGGCAGAGTAGAATACAATTGTCACCACCCCAAATCTCTCCCGTGGGTGTCGTACAAGGCGACTAAGGATAAATCAGTGATCAGGAATGGGCAGCAGCGTTCCTCTTATACCACACCTAGCAAAGAACTGCGACTTTTGTGCCCGATAAATGGCAATAGGCTCGCCACCTATTACATGGGACCTAACATAATTGGCGAAACGTGGGTGCTAGTTCACCTCTGCCTACCCCTTCGGGGATATAGGCGTGAATTATGAATGTGTATGTATATTGATTCTTCGTGGTCAAAGTAAGCAGATTGATTCTTATTTATACCTTAATACACTTTGAACATGGTTATTTTTAACATTATAAATATAGGCTCGCCCCCTATCACATGGGACCTGGAAAAAAACTTACCAAGCGCGGGTATTAAAACACCTCTGTTTAACTGACGGGAGAAAGGCGTGATTTATTTCTGTATGTTTTTTTTTTATATTTCCACAGCACAGCTGCAGTGTGGAAGAGTCTTTACGCCGCCCAAATGTTCCGTTTCAGTGGCGATCTCATTCGGACGTGCGAACGCGAGTGTCCGAATGAATGATCCGAACAGATGACGTCCGATTGTCAGACATGCCGATTAATTAACTGACCATTTCGATCGGAAACGGATTTGTTGCGACAGATTCAGAATTGGGATTTTTTTTAGTAATATCACTTGATTTAAAGGTCTGAAGTAATGATTTCCATGCTTGACTGACAATTTTGTCTGAAGTGAATGCAGACAACGGCAGACGAAGGCATGCCATGTGGTGACGGCAGAGCAGAATACAATTGTCACCACCCCAAATCTCTCCCGTGGGTGTCGTACAAGGCGACTAAGAATAAATCAGCGATGAGGAATGGGTAGCAGCGTTCCTCTTATACCACTTAGCAATGTACTGTGATTTTCGAACCCCCTATAAACATAATTGGCGAAACGTGGGTGTTAATTCACCTCTGCCTACCCCTTCGGGGGCATAGGCATGATTTATTATTTGTCAGATTTATAGGATAAAGACTTCATGATGCATCAAGTAAATTCCGATTTCGACAATCAATCACAACGCAAATCTTTGAACTAAGGGCCTGTTTCACAATCGCCAAGTAAGTTCTAAATAGCTTACTTTGCAGATCATTTGACAGTTCTAATATGAAATATATATGTCAATTGAACGGCCAAGTAAGCTACTTCGAATTTACTTGTCGATTGTGAAACAAAACGTTCGATTGCGGAACAAACTTGCTGAGTTTCTTGCTCGTCCTTCTCAGAACCAGGCCTCCTGGTAGTTTACGAACGGATGGTGTATCAAAACGTTAAATATTGGAAACTGATTTTCTTTTCGTTTCCAGTGTTTAACGTTTTTCTTTGACGATTCATAAGTGTATGTAATCATAACTTATATGAATAAACCATATTTTCATTTTCAAACAGGCCCTATGTATTCTAGTTCCACCCCAAAAGATAAACCGGCCACACCTCCGAACTTATCAAACGAACCTGGATCACCCAGCCAATTACAGTTTCATTTTTCTTAACCGGATCCTGAGGCGTCAAGCAAGGGTTGCTTGATAAATGGCCCGGGACCCGGTTATAACCCGTTGACCGCCGCATCCAGATAGCCGGATTGATGGATACACCGGTCGGCTTGTATCGCTTAGCATACGGTGATGGATGGTCCGGGTAATCCGGTGGTAAAACATTTTTATTTTGCATGTTGCGAAATGTCTCTTTGGCCAGACTGACCGCTCGTAGGTAGTGAAGGGGTTAATTTTAAAGTATTCGCTTCTGTAAGATCTGCATATGTTTTATTTGTTATGACTATTTATTTTTTACAGAAGACTTTCGCTTCTATGGCTAAGTGGTTCGACAGCTGGAATTAGGATCCCGAGGTTCCGGTTCGATCCCCAGGGGAGTACAAATTTGTACCCGGTTTGGGTACCCTTTTTTTAAGTCCGTCTGACTAGGTACCACGTCATATCAAAATCTGTCGCCATAATAATAAGGTTAACAGCATTATTGTGTTCCTACAATTCGTGTTAAGATAGCCAGCCCCTCTGTGGTTGAGGGTTCTAGATGAAGCTCTATTACATCTTCAGCCCTTATCGTCACTTACAATCAGGTGAGATGAAAGCCAAGAGCTTCCCTAACGGTTAGGACTCATAATGTAATCTTTAGTATTAATTTTTAAAACATAATTTTTATACCTACCGGCAATGATATTATATTTAATAATATCATTGCCTACCGGATAATTTTTAAAACACCTAAAATATATTTAACACCTTTTGAAGATCTCACCAATACAATCAATTTTGACAATGAAATCAAAGGTTAAGATTAATTGGATTCCAAAGGTATCCATCCTACTTTTCTTTCTGTGCAAAAATGTCTCAAATCCTTAAAGGATGCCATAAATAGGAGCCTAACAATATAATATCTAATATCATGTGCTCATCTTCTCTCGAAATGTGGACAATAAGGTCCAATATCGCTTGAACGTTCCATTTTCTCATCAGCATACTGTACATTACACATATTATCGTCTCCACCCTCATGCAAATCATCCGATGCCTTTTGCCACTCAACGAAGTAATTTATGAGAATATCCTGGTATTGTCACAGTATGTCTGTGGCGACGAATGGGGTTTTCTTTTATTGGGGCATTTGGATTGTATTTTAAGTCCATTGTTGGGTCGGCGAGTTTGTTTGTTTGGTTTACATTGTATCTAATATGGTGGTCGCCCGCGGCTTCGCTCGCGGTAATGTCGGTTATTATATTGCCTTCCTCGATAAATGGACTATCCAACACAACAAGATTTTTTTCAATTTGAGACAGTAGTTTCTGAGATTAGCGCGTTCAACCAACCAAACAAACAAACAAACGCTTCAGCATAATATTAGTACCTATAGATTCTATTTCTGTTTGTTTTTTCACTATACAACATAAATACAACAGATATAAAGCGCACCCTGGACACTCACTACCCATGCTAATTAAGTCATATGAAAACTATGGTGATATCAAAAATTCAAAACTGTAAAATTAACTGTCGAATTTCCCATACATATTGCTTTGATGACCGGACAATTTGTATGGGGGAAGAAAAACATATTTTAACAAGTTGTTCTTTTAATAACACTATAGAATTTGTATGACAATGTTAGCGTGGATAGTTTCAAAGTGTAACGTTATTTCTATCACATGTTGTAGAAAGATATTTATTATTTATGATGTGATCCAGGTTCTCAAACTTCTGATGCTGTTCTCTGAATATTTTTTATCAATACATGCAAATGCAATTAATATAATATTATTTTGGTAAGATTTAGGTGCCTTTAATGGTGACACTGCCGTCATTATTTATGGTAACTGTTGTCCATTCCTCATTAAAATTTTACGTTACATTTATTTTACTCCTTACGTACATTTAATTTTACTCCTCTCATAGAAAATTTTACGCATCGTAGACGATAATTTACATATTTTTTTAATCAAAACTAAAATATAAATCAGTTTTACTTACGGTATCAAAGAACATGGCTAAATTGAAGTATGGGCGACTAAGCAGCAATATAAAGACATTGTACCTATTACGATGTGATATTTGATAGCTGAGTATTAAGTATATAATTTTAAAAACCATATTTACATAAATTTATTTTCATATAAAACAGATATAAATCATCTTAGAGTCTTCACAAAATCTGTCATGCATAACTTTAGCTAGACTAGCTTCAACTCCAAAATGCGAAGGGGCACTTTTGGCCCCAAGGGTCTGCATGAAGAATGGTGCCAATAAGTCATCGTGTATTAACGCCCTATACTCTAATAGGAACGGCATGAATAATATATGTAGGAAACGGCCGAGATTTGATGTTTGATGGAGGACACGGGACGAGTTGAGCAGTTGAGCCACGCGCGATTAGTTTTTTAGTTGCAATGTGAGCTCTGGTTCAAATATTTCTAAAGCTCATGTTCCATTGAAGATTGATATTTTAAATAATGTTAAATAGAGACTTTATGACAAAGAATGACACGTCAGATATTTTCAAATAATAAATTATGTTCAGCAAAGTAAACATGTCGACAAAAGAATCTAAAAGTTATGGGGATTAGTTTTTTCTTTATTATTTTTCTTGCTGTCTGACCAAGGTGGTGTTTTATGCCCCTACAAACACAAGCTCTTTAATATCCCCACTGTTGGGGAAGATGCCTTCCCAATGGATAGAAGATTATATAGGGCGAATGGGCCATAACCCCCTATGCTGGCCCTGTGGGTAGTTTATGACCCATAAGAGGACTAGAAGATTTGGTTTTATCTTCTCTGTCAATTTGGCCAGTTTCAACTCTAATATTAATATGCTGATTTCGATAGTTTAGAGTTTGCTTCTATAGCAAGAGGCTCGTTTTTTCTTAAATAAAAAAATACTTGATTAAATGTTCAAACAAAAATAAAATAACAACAATTGAGCAATGATACGAGCCCCTAAATCCGCTCGCCACATCCAACACGAGCTTGATACTTTTCAATCGAGACGCCTACCCTAAATATCGTGTCAGTCATAAAGATAAACACACATCTACATACAGCTCCAATACCCCGGGGTTAGTTTGTGAAAAGGATCCAGTTTTGCCAATGACAAATAGTCTTCTCCCTACACTTGGCATTTTGACAATAAATAAGAGATATCAAGGAAACGATACAGGGATATCCCAGTTATAAATGATAAGTTCTCAATGGTCAGGGAAGGGTTAGGCTGGGGATTAGGCTTAAGTTGGCGTGATTGATGGCGTTGTCAGATGCGGTTTTTATGTGCGCGACGTGAGCAATTAGTTTGTTTTGGACTCTGTCGTCGGTTCTTTGGTGAGGAGTGAACATTTTGAGACCGGATCTAAGCTTGGAATTGTTGGACTATCATTGCGTCTGGGGATCTGCTGCCGTGTGGTGACGGCAGAGTAGAATACAATTGTCACCACCCCAAATTTCTCCCGTGGGTGTCGTACAAGGCGACTAAGGATAAATCAATACTGAAGAATGGGCAGCAGCGTTCCTCTTATACCACCTAGCAATAGCAATGTACTGCGACTTTTGTGCCCGATAAATGGCAATAGGCTCGCCACCTATTACATGGGACTAACAGAATTGGCGAAACGTGGGTGCTAGTTAGGTTAGGTAGGCGTGATTTATGTATGTATGTATGTATCTAGCTGCTTACTTACATGCTGGAATGGGAGAGAAAATATGAAGTAGGATGTGCCAGCCTACACTCACCTCAGGCACAATAGTAGATAAACCGAACAGAGTAAAAGCTTCATAAGAACGCCGTCGCACTAACCCTGAGATTATGCAACTGGCTGTGCGTCATAAACCGGATTTTTCCAGTTTCGCCGCGTGCGCGACAGCGGCTAGTGGTAACGCACACATGCCCCGCGTGCTGGTAGTAGTGCAACCGATTCGCGCGGTTGTATGAAGGTTGTTCTCTGTTCCGTTTATTTACTCATGTGGTATGGATTTGAATTTGGAATGTTGTCATTCCAATCACTCTCTTTAAAAACACATACTACTATTCGAACTTTGAACAGTGTAGAAAGCAGTGAACTCCTAACTGTTTTACTTCGGTATTTTCCCGACTATTTAGTTTGACCAATCGAATACAACGAGATGAGATAAGAAACGGAGTGCCCTGATTGGCCGATCTCTCTAAGGGATATTAGACGTCAGCCCGTGGACGAGGCGTCCGGTTGACGATTGTCATCTCCTGATGACAGCTGTAGGGTTGGCAGAAGGTTGAATTTCAAAAATAAGTTTTGTACATTCTAAAAAAGTAATTTTAAATACACAATGCAGTATTTTTTATTGAATTTATTATGTACAAACATACATAAATCACGCCTATTTATCCCCGAAGGGGTAGGCAGAGGTGAATTAACACCCATGTTTAGCTAATTATTTCTGGTCCCATGCAATCGGTGGCGAACCTATTGTCATGTACCGGGCACGTAAATCGCAGTAGTATATTGCTAGCTAGTATAAGAGTAACGATGCTGGCCATTACACATTGCTATCTTAACCCTTAGACACCGTCGGGAGAGAATAACTATTGTATTCTGCTCTGCCGTCACTACACGGCGGCAAATTATTATGTTAAGTTACTACTTAAATAAAGCACCTGTTAATTTCCCCAAATTTCCCCAAATATATTATACACTTTAGACGAACCTTACTGAATGTCTCCTAGTCGAAATGCGATCGAAAAAGACAAAAACAAACCCTATCACCACTTCACTTCGCACTTAATTTAGCGACCAGTTTTGAGGACATTCACCGTTGCAAACTAACCCCTATCTCCAGAGCAAAAGCTTCAAAGACTGAACCCACAGATGTGCGTTAAAAATCCATCCATCAGTGACCCTTGCAAAAAAATGTTCCAATAAATATTTGTCGTGTGGCAGCCCTGGCCGACCCGACGTCATGTCCGGCCCTTTTCAAAGTGTACGCTGAAGGGTGGTCACTATTTGATATCGGTGTATTGTTGATATTTATTAGAAATGTCTGAATGTTTGAACAGAAGCATGGAAGACATTCTTCGATTGGAATTCGGTGTGAAATCGTTGTAGGGAACGTTTCCCTTATTTGTTTGGGAGTTATATTAGATACACACACAAATCACGCCTAAATCCCCGAAGGTGTAGGCAGAGGTGAATAAGCACCCACGTTTCGCCAATTGGGATAGAGCCCATGTAATAGGTATCGGACACGTAAATCGTAGTACCTATATTGGATAAATCAGTGATGAGGAATAGGCAACAGTCAGATACCACCTAGCAATGTACTGACTTTTGAGCCCGATAAATGGCAATAGGCTCGCCACCTATACACCTATTACATGGGACTTGACATAGTTGGCGAAACGTGGGTGCTAGTTAACCACTGCCTACCCCTTCGGGGATATAGGCGTGATTTAGCTATGTATGTATATTGTTCGGTGGTGTAAGAGGAATGCTGCCCATACTCATCTCTGTATTTACCTTAAGTCGCCTTGTACGACACCCACGTGAAGTGCAGTAGTAATTTTGATATTACTGTACTGAAATGCCATCTTAAAGAATCTCTAAGTTATAACAGCCTGATTGATATTATGTGTCCATTTATAATAAAAAAAGAGTAATTTCGGTATCATCATAGTATTATTATTATGTTACAGATATATTTTTCTACTCTTATCGATACATTACCTTACCAGTAGTACACCATTAATCCTAATGTCAACCAATGTGTTTTGCTAAAGCAGAACATTAGTGATTAACCATAGACATCGATGTACTGGGATGGCAGGATCGGCGTAAACTTTGCATTATTAATGATTCATTTAGTTCACACTAACCGGGTGGCTCGGGAGGTCCCTTTGGGCGTAGGCTAGTGATGTTAACACTGATATCGACTTACAAAATGGGATAAAAATATTTTATTTAAATTACATTTTCTAAACATAAACGTGTAGGTTTAATAAATAAAACACTGGTAAGTCGTCATCTTTCATACCAGGGGGCCTAGTGAAGGGGCAATCTATTCGAACGCATAGAATACGAATGCATAAAACTGACGTATTACAGAAAATGTAAATTTTCGACAAACTTCTTCTTCTTCCTGCCCTGTTCCCAGTCTATCTGGGGTCGGCGCAGTATGTTTCCTCTTCTATTCATATGTCAGACGTCATCAAGCCATCCACTCCCTTTTGATTCATATCATCCATCCCACCGTAAAGGTGCTAGTGATGAATGAATGTATAGAAAAGAGACGGAACGGACCATGTCGAGAGACCTATGAACGGAGAGAGTGATTAGAATGACAACATTCCAAACCATACTGCTCAAGGTTTTGGCTTAGGTTTTACAGTCGGCCGCCTGCCTGACACCAACCCTCTGGGTATGCTGTTGTTGGTGGTTTGCCCTCCACCATTCGGGTGCCCCAAGGTGCTTATTGGTCTGCACCGGGCAATCTCCCTTAGTCGACTTTTACAACACCCATGGGATGAGTTGGGGCTGGCCTATTCTACGTTATTTGTTCGCTCCCAGGCCAGCATAGAAGACTGCTTAAATGTAAATTACTTGTAAATTTTCGACAAACATACAATGCAAATTCCCACAAGCTAATTTTATATCACAAAATAATCTAATTTATTAAAATCTCGTATCAGTCAGAGTTTGCTTTATAATGTCTCCGAAACGGTTGACCAATTGTTATTAGTTTTTTTATGTCTTGTCTCTTTAGGTCTGAGAATAGGTAACGGGGTATTTTTTAGTCAGCTAGTAAGCTATAAATGACACATTAACATAATCAATTCCTTGGTGGTGACGGCAGAGTAGAATACAAATGTCACCACCCCAATCTCTCCCGTGGGTGTCGTACAAGGCGACTAAGGATAAATCAGTGATGAGGATTGGGCAGCAGCGTTTCTCTTATACCACCTAGCCTATACCTACTGCGACTTTTGTGCCCGATAAATGGCAATAGGCTCGCCACCTATTACATGAGACCTGACATAACTGGCGAAACGTGGGTGCTAGTTCACCTCTGCCTACCCCCTCGGGGATATAGGCGTGATTTACTTATGTATGTATGTAATTCCTTGGTGGTAAGAGTAAAACTACGTTTCCCGAGTAAGCTAGTAAACTATATCATATACAGTTTACTGCTCACATTAACATAATATTATTAATTTATCGATATCGATAAACTACCGTCTGCCACATCAATAAACTGATGTTTAGTCAGTGCAATCGACGATCTGATTAATAGTGCTCGCGCGAATGTTTAATCTTTCCCGTGATTCCGACCCTTGCTCAAGTAACCAACATCACTTATTATGCATAAACTATCGATTAAGTGCCGCAGACCAGGGTGGCATGCGTCACTGTTTAGCTGCTTTAAATTTAAAATTTTCTGTTTTATTGCATCGTCAATGATTGTGGATTATAATAGTATTATGTGATAGGTACGTCCAAAATTTAACTTATTTCACGAGGAAATCACGATTATATTTTCGAAGACACTAATAAATATATTTTTTACTTGAGTTTCATAATCAATTAATGTTTCGTAATTTTATAAAAGCTCTTAAGCGGTGTAAAGCTAAAGCTGTTTATAGTTTTACGATATTTTTTTCTTACTTCACTTTAAGAACTCTGAACACAGGTCAAGATATCACCACCATCATTACCAGACTTTTAATGTGTCTATTGCTAGGGTACAGGCCTTCTATATGCATGAAACAATAATAAAGTAAAGCCACTGCGCTATCGAGCTCCTCCTAAATTAAGATCTATCTTCTATAAAATAAAACGTAAGAGTACCTTCATATACCTCCATGTACATACCTAGGAGCGAAAAAATAACGTGATTGCTTACTGTAAGTATAGTGGTGGGATAATTGCATAGTGGTTGGATAGTGTATAGTGGTGTGATTATTGTACAGTAATGTGGTAATTGTCTACCACTCTGTCACCCCATTACCACCACTGTGTGGAATTTCCTAACACATTCACTTACACCGCCTGAACTAGAACAGGACTCTGGAGTTTAGCAAACTGGCGTGTATTATTAAATCAAGAAAGTAAAACGTTAAACTCGATAACAAGCCGAAACCTTAAGAAATAATCCAAGACAAACTGAGGCATTCGGAGCGTGTGAAATCAAGCGTTTAATTGGCACAAATATTGGTTGAAGCTTCGAACAAAGAAAACATTGGTTAGGGGAGCCCATTGTCTTAGGGAAATCGGGGCTCTAAAATCGCGCTTTCGCAATTTTCAGCTTGATGCTAACTTGACAAAAAAAGTTTTTTTTATGAATAAGTACATAGCTGTATATTAAACACGATTAAACTAACACCTGAGGGTACAGGCAAACAATGGAGTTTTTAGAATCAGTAGGTATTTATAGTAGAATTATACCTTCTTTTACGTTAGGTGCTGTAAAAGAAGAGCTTATTCTCTATCTACATAATTAGGTTTCCTTACCTTTTTCCTTCTACACAAATAAACCTCGTTTTCGTTTTTGAGTTATATACTACGTATATTATATCATACGGTGTTGTGGGCAAACTCCATAAGCAATACTATAATATAAGTGGATTGGAGTCAGGTTTTTTATGTTAGACAGGGGAGCTCTTTCCCGTCACCTCACCTGATGGTAAGCGTAGATGAGGGCCAAAGATGGAATCGAGGTTCACCTGGAACCCTCAAACTTAGAGGGGCTGGCTATCTTGGAACACAATAATGCTGTTAACATTATTATTATGGCGACATTTTAGATAAGATGGTGGTAGCTAGTCAGGCGGACTTCAAAGAAGTCCTACCACCAACCAAACCGAGCACAAAATTTGTACCCCCCTGGGGTTCAAACCCGGGACCTCTGGATCTTCATTCCGGTGAACGAACCACTAGACCACGAAGGCAGTTAAACCTGTAATTTATACCTCTTCCAAAAATCATACTGCACCATATTAATAGGAGGAGGTCAGGAAACTTCATACCTAATTAAATAATTTTTCTTATACCTTTTAGTTATAATCAAAAACAGTTCATAGCATCACAAACAGTGGTTGAATAGGTTACAAAAAGTATGTGTTCAAATAAATATTCGACTCGTGCTAGTCCACATGCGTCATTTTACATGCCCGGCCCGAGTCTGTGGGGTGAAATCCCCGATTTCAAACAGAGGTGTCTTGTAAGTTATCGGCTGATGTTTTCGTTCCCGAAGTTTGTTCGATAGGGCATTGTTCAAACATACTTCTTAAATATGCTCTTAGGCGCTCATTATTTTGATGTCTGCTCAAATATGCGGGTGGATTGAGTTGTGACTGTGATGAGGAAAATCTACAGAGGAGATGTTCCAAAATGTATGGAGTCTGGCCCATAATAATATATTTGTACAGTTATTCAAAATGTAGGCAATAATTTATAAAAAAGTTTATGAGTGTTAAATTCCTATTTTTTAGCTCTGTTTTTTGGCTTGTTGTACTTATGTTTAGACTTTTATTGCAACACAACAGCCTAGCCTACCGTCATGGCGGAAGGACGATGTCACTTTATAACATTGACGTTCATATTTTATTTGACATTAGATGGGTACCTACTTACAGCTGTATGTGATTTTAATGGTTTTCAAAGGTTTTTAAGCCAAAAAAAAACTATATTTAGTTGCAATTTTCCCAGAATAATTTATATTTTTCTTAATTTTTTTTGAGATAGTGTACAAATACATGGGCCATTTTGGAACATCTCCTTTGCGTCGGAGATCGATACAAGGAGCAATACAGATTCTTAGTAGAAAATCGTCAACACATAGTAAAAACTTCGAAGTTAATATATTATACCCCGATTCAAATAATCTTAAAAGGCTTTTCGACAGTCTTTTTTCCATGCTAGCCTGGGAGCGAAATAATTACGGAGAATATTAGCCCTGACTCAATTCGACAAATAGGGGTTCTCGAATGAAGAACTGAAGATGAGGTGTGGGACTGCTATCGATTATTTTCTTTCTGTCACAACAACACCAAAAGAGGGGTCTTTTGAACTAGAACCCCAAACAGCGGACCGCCAAAGCCCAGTTGCCACATCATTTGTCAAAGTTTCAATAATCCAATCCGAATTCCACACATACCCATACGTACCTTCACGGAAAATATTCCAATATTATGATATACGACATAATACCGAAGAACTACGGGACATACACAACCAGCTTAACTTGAAACTGTATTTCCAGGAGACACGTTCGAAATCAGGGGTCAATTTATAGTGGGTACGTTGTAATAAATTTTTTCTCCCCTAAGTTATGCAAAAATATCGCCAGATATGTATAATGCTGAGGATAGCGACGTTTTTTGTTCATATAAATCCTTGATGGACTTAATACAGTAGAGTGTGGATTTCGTAACCCTTCTGTGGAGTCTGGGGTATATTTTATGTCAATATAGCAAATAGCTTCTGTTAGAGGCATTCTTTGTGTGTATTTGTTTTTGTGATATTGGCAGAGGAGATATATAGAAGGGATTCGTTTGGCTTGGTATTTATTTATTTATTTTCGGGTAACACTGACAGCTATTAAAGACAACAGGAACAAACAATCGGGCACAAAAGTATTAGTAGGTACTAGGTGGTATAAGCGGAACGCTGCTGCCCATTCCTCATCACTGATTTATCCTTAGTCGCCTTGTATGACACCCACGGAAGACCTATTACATGGGACCTAACATAACTGGCGAAACGTGGGTGCTAGTTCACCTCTGCCTACCCCTTCGGGGACATAGGCGTGATTTATGTATGTATGTGTGTAATAAATAAACAAACAAGCCTTGCGGTGACGGCAGACAAGAATACAATAATAATTGTCACCACCCCTACTGTCATCGGTGTCTGTACAGGACAACTAAGAGTTGTAATATACCCCTACTGTCATCGGTGTCGTAACTAAGAGTTGTAATATAATGAGGAATAGGCGGCAGCGTTCCTGATGGACCATCTAGGTAGTAATGGCGATTGAAGTTCCCGGTGAATGGCAACAGGCTCACCCTCTATTACATGGTACGTATCTCCTGCTGCCTAGTCATCATCATCATCTTGCCCTGTTCCCAGCTTATCTGGGGTCGGTGAAGTAACTTTCCGTTATTATCTATTATCGCCATTATCATGATACGAAAAGTTTGTTTTCCTTGACCCTTATGTTTCATATTGGTCAAAAATTATTAAGTGATCTACTCCCTTATGATTCATATCACTCATCATATATCATCTGCAAATAAAACCGTATAGAGAGGCAGATCATTAATGTTGATTAGCTTAAGCAGACATTTATAATTTACAGAAATTAGGAAAATCAATTCTGAAATGAATAAACCACATTTTCATTATTGTATTATTAATTTAATCGTCGCAGATTGGCAAATCAGATATTGAAGAAAAAAAAATGTTTGACATCTAATCATTCTGCATAAAAAAGCATAAGCCACCTATAACCTCCAAAAATGGCACGCAAATGATTACCAAGATGCTTCAAATTACAATAATAATAAATCAGAGAGCAATCGAACCATTACATTTCGCTTACAAGACACTCACGACCTAAGTCATATAATTGTTTTCCACTTTCAAAGAACTTCGAACATAATTTATCTAATAAAACAAGGCCAATACAACCCGATAGAGGCGATGACAAAACGGGAGCGAGTTGAGACGGTGGGGGGGGGGGAGGGGGTGAATAAATGCCCCACATAAAGACGGGAGTGGTAGAGTGTACGTGCACATTCTTAGCACCCAATGTGTGGTGGAGTGTACTGGAGCTGTAATACCAGTCGGAATACTTTTTTACAATTTTAATACTTTTTTACAATTTTAATACTTTTTTACACCACTTTGTTCATTACGTCCTGAGCTATATATACAAATAGATACTGAGCTATAGAAGTAGAGAGAAAGGGACCTAAAATTGGGCAAACGACCTTGAAATTGACACTTTTGTCCATAAAACAGTTTTCATACACCCAAGAGGGACAGACGTTTCTTCAGTGCAGCAGTCAATACGGCTGACGCTGACTTAATGCCCGCTTTGGGTTGACCTCCCCTATAATTGCTATTTAATTTTAATTAATTTTAAATTGCTTATTACTGTAGTCTAGTAAAAACAAATTTTGAGACAGTCAAATTTTGAGACTTGTCTCAAAAAGTAACCAACCAAAAGGTTGGTTACTTTTTGAGACAAGTCCAACTCAAGTTTCTATGATAATTAAAATTATATAATTAAGATGAATTAATAGTTAGTTAAAATAAATGCCATATTCTTCTTCCGTCTAATATAATAAAAAATAAACACCTAGATAATTCGGTACAACATTATGCAGCGTTGTTATTATATGTTATTATAATTAGGGCCTGTTTCACAATCGACAAGTAAGTTCGAAGTAGCTTACTAGGCAGTTCAATTGACATATATTTCATATGACAATTGTCAAATGATCCGTGTGGTGACGGCAGAGCAGAATACAATTGTCACCACCCCGAATCTCTCCCGTGGGTGTCGTACAAGGCGACTAAGGATAAATCAGCGATAAGGAATGGGCAGCAGTGTTCCTCTTGTACCACCTAGGCTAGCAATGTACTGCGACTTTTGTGCCCGATAAATGGCAATAGGCTTGCCACCTATTACTACTGGTGCTAGTTCACCTCTGCCTACCCCTTCGGGGTTTTTAGGCGTGATTTATGTATGTATGTATGTAAATGATCTGCGAAGTAAGCTACTTCGAACTTACTTATCGATTGTGAAACAGGCCCTTAGTATTGTTCAACCACCACGCTCACCACGAAGCGAAATAATAACTTGGAAGGTCGGATGTCCTAAGTCGACTAAGGCACATAGTAGGTACAAGTACACATAGGCACTTTTGTGTCTTGCGTGTGATACAAGCTATCTGTGAATGTTTTAATGATGACAACATGAGTCGATCCTACACAGACATAGACAATTTTTGAGTTTCACGGTTTATACGGTTTACTCAGATAGTCGGCAGTGTCGGTAACAAAAAGTGTCTACGTTTCCGCAGTGCCTAAGGGAAATACATAACTTGGTGTAGGTAATTATGCCGAAAGGGGCACGAATAAAAAAAACAAGAGATTTTTGCCGAAAGGAACACGAATTTTTTAAACCAAAAAACTTAAAAAAATGTGGTATTAGCTCCTCCATGTAATTCCCTCCCAGCCGTGTACAATAGCGCCCGCTCGTATCGCATTATATCATTTATAAACAAAATGTGTTAAAATAAATCGCGTCGTCGGCGATACGCGAGCTTAATGCGGCTTGCGTACGAACACACATACCGATGAATTGTGTCTTACTAACAGCCCTGCACCCCCAAGATATATAGTATTTGGGATTCAAATCGTCTTTCCAATTATTCATAATACATACAGGTGGGTCTGAAGGGCTTTTTGTTCGGGCTTTTTCCCGATACGTGTATCTTAATCGATACATCATCATCATCATCACCAGCCCTTTAATGTCCGCACTGCTGGGGCACGGGCCTTCCCTATGGATGGAAGAATATAGGGAGATTGATGGAGATAAGAGAGACAAGAGAGATGGCGGTGACCAGTTTTATCGCAAAAGTATGTGATTATATTCTTATATATATCTTCATTCAACATCAGAAGAGAAAATGGTATGTTGGTATCGATATTCGTGATTCCGCAGACATTATTCTGGTGAATGTCAATAGGCTCGCTGCCTATTACATGGGACCTCTAAGCTGGCAAAATGTTAATTGATACACCTCTGTCTACCGCTTAGGAAAAACATACATACATACATAAATCACGCCTATATCCCCGAAAGGGTAGGCAAAGATGAATCAACACCCACGTTTCACCAATTATGTTAGGTCCCCAATGGTGATAGGTGGCGAGCCTTTTGCCATTTATCGGCGGTGCCCGATTCGCAGCAAGTACATTGCTAGATGGCATAAGAGGAACGCTGCTGCCCATTTCTCTTCCTTGTTTTAACGTTAATCGCCTTGTACGACACTGGCGACAAAACTCTGTATGTATCTTCATTATGCTTCCGAATAGTCAGGTTTGTTTTTCATTCTTCGTTCGTGGTCATCCCACCGTCTAAGGTACTTAGGAACTAAATCACCATTGGCACAATCGACCCATCTTTTCACTCATTCTTTTATTATTCCTATATATCAATCCGGTAAAGTTACTTCCACGCATAACCCGCCGCTAGTCGCAGGGGTAACTGTACCCCCGTTATAAATCATGGTATTTCTCACATAATAAATTACGTATATATTCGCAATATATCTGCTTGATATATGTGATACACTCTGCGGTTTCGTCTAAAATAAGTACTCTTGAAATAATTCAGATGTGCTCTGCGTTTAGGTGAGGTGTTGTTTGAATTCGGATTTAGTTGTGAAGGGGTTTAGGTGTCTATTTGAGAGCTCTGTCAGAAAAATCTGTTTATGCTACCGGCAATCTGTATAATCCGGTACTTTATACAATACCTAGGTACTGTATAGAATGCGTAAAACGTGTAGGTAAGTAATGTATGAAATAATTTTTAGAAAGTCACTCAAAAAACGAATTGAACGTAAAAAAACGTGGATCGACATATCACCAAATTTTGACGTTTAAACGATGATGGTCAGTTTTATTTTAGCTGGCCATTTCATGAAATGGTCGGCCACATCATGAAGTGATAAATTCTATGATCTGGCAACGACATCTTCTTCTCCCTGCCCTGTTCCCAGTCTCGATCTGGAGTCGGCGCAGTATGTTTCCTCTTCCATTCATATCGGTCAGACGTCATCAAGCCATCCATTCCCTTTTGATTCATATCATCCATCACACCGTAAAGGTGCTACTGATGAATCATCATCACCAGCCTTTAATGTCACCACTACTGGGTCACAAGCCTTCCCTATGGATGGAAGAATATAGGGAGATTGAGCCATAACCCACCACGCTGGCCCGGTGCGGATAATTGGGTATTAACGACTGCAGATGAAGCCGGGACCACCGGCTTAAAGTGCCTTCCGAAGCAAGGGGGAACTCAAGATAATACATTTTTGGTCACCCATCCAATGACCGGCCTTGCGAACCTTGCTTAGTTTTTGCAATCGCAGTCTAAGCGCACTATGCCACTGCGCTAGCAAGCTCCTCCTACTACTGATGAATGAATGAATAGAAAAGAGACGGAAAGGACCGTGTCGAGAGACCGATGAACGGAGAGAGTGATTGGAATGACAACATCCAATCCGTAATGCTCAAGGTTTTCGCTTAGGTTTTACAGCCAGCTGCATGCCTAAAAACAACCCTCTTTGGGTATGCTGTTGTTGGTGGTTTGCCCTCCACCATTCGGATGCCACAAGGTGTTTATTGGTATACACCGGGTAATCTACCTTGTCGACTTTTACGACACCCATGGGATGAGTCGGGGCTGGCCCGTTCTAAGTTATTTCTTCGCTCCCAGGCCAGCATAGAAAATTGGTCTGATCTGGCCACGACATGTGCACCAACTAAACGCTAAACAATAGTTCGAAACGACATCACACAACCAGGCATTGAGCGGTTCCTACTTTGCGATGACCACAGGCGGTTAGGCAAGCACCAGTCATTAGATGTAGCACAGGCCAGCATCCGGGCTGTTATTACAGTGCAGGGCCGCACTGCACCGCGACCAATTAGAGCGCTTTGTCCGATATTCAATAGTGAGTGCGGCCCTGTACTGGCGCCTGGTGTTTTGAATACGGCGACGGGACTAACGTGGACATGGCGAAAGGCTCTTAGGCAATAAGCGGCTTTGGTTGATACGTCACATCACGAAACATAATAAATTCAAGGGCGAGTTATTTCTATGCCATCTAGTGTTAAGTGAAGATCAATGAAGAGCTTTCAAAGCTGGTCTGGAAGCGAAAAAATAAAGTAAAACGTAACGCCCTTACTTGAGTACCGTAACAGTCGACTCATGGAGATTGCCCGGTGAAGACTAATAAGCACCTTAAGGCATCCGATTGGTGGAGGGAAAACCACCAACAGCAGCATACCCAAAGAGGGTTGGTGTCAGGCAGGCGGTCGGCTGTAAAATCTAAGCCAAAAGCTTGAGCAGTATGGATATGAATGTTCTCATTTCAAGCGAGTGCTTGAAATGAGAACATTTATATCCATATCTCTCCGTTGAGCGGTCTCTCGACATGGTCCTCATTTTTCTATATATTCATACATAACTTGCACCTTAACGGTGTGATGGATGATATGAATCAAAAGAGAGTGGATGGTTTGATGGCGTCTGAGTGACTGATATTAAAGGAAGAGGAAACATACTGGGCCGATCCCATATAAACTGGGAACAGGGGAGGATGACGATGAGTGGTTCAGAAAGTTCTGGAATATGGCTGAGAGGCGTGGAAGGGTAGAGGAGTGAAGAGTTCGATAGCCAAATGGCTTAGCTGGATCGGCTTGCAATTGCGTAAACTAATCAATGTTTGCGATCGATTGGTGACAAAAATATATTTTCTCAACTATCTCTGTGTTTCAGAAGGCACGTTAAGTAGGCAAGACCAACCAGGCTAATAACCACCAATCCCCACGGCCCTTTCTCCCTATATTCTTCCACTCATATGAAAGGCATTGCCAGCATTTGAACATTAAAGGGCTGGTGATGATAAGTGGAAAGATGTAAAATGTGCCGTGTGGTGAAGGCAGAGAAGAATACAATTGTCACCACCCCCATCTCTCCCGTGGGTGTCGTACAAGATGACTATAAGGGTTAAGACAGCAATGAATAACACCTGCCATTTATGTGCCCTATATATGGCAATAGGCTCGCCACCTATTACGTGGGCCCTAATTTAATTGGCGAAAAGTGGGTGTTAATTCACCTTTGCCTACCCCTTCAGGGATAAAGGCGTGATTTATGTATGTATGTATATGTATGTGTGATGATGAGAGGAAGGATGTGAAATAAGAAAGTTAGAAGCCCTATCCTCCCTATTCCTAGCCCCACTGGTCTCCGGACAGTGGGGCATGGCTCACAAATCCATTCTCTCGCGCAATTTCCAAACGCATTGTACCGTTGTCGTGTGTCCTTTGAGCGCCACTCAATATTGAATCCGATTTATATAAGGCTTCAGTTCTCTTCGGTTTAGGTACTTATGATACTCGCGTGTGAACAAAAGAAGAATAACAAAAAAGATATACTGTCGCACTCAGAGACGTCAATTAACTTTAATGAGTATTTAATGTCAAAAATTTTCATTCAAATCTAGACCGTAGACCCGGCAAAAATAGCGACTAGTTTTGAATTGTCATTTTTTGACGTTAAGTACTCATTAACGTTATTTGACGTCTCTGAGTGCGGCAGATAGACGGCGAAATGCCAATATCTTCTAACTAGCACAGACAAAATTTTACACAATGTAAAAAAGTTTTTCCATCCCCTCCATCTCGGAAAGAGTACTTAATGCCAAAATAAATTAATTTAAATCTAGAACATGTTAAGTACTCATTAGTAGATACTCATTAAGAAGGTACTCATTATTAGGTTTCTTTTTATTAAGTAGGTACTCACTGTGTGATTTTAATTTGAATATTAAATGTTAGAAAAATTATAATTTTTCGAACTTTATCTAATAATTTATTGTAGTTAGATAAAGTTTGAAAAATTATAGTCTTGATGCGGTAATTGAACCCGGCACCTGCCCAGATTACAGTGGACGTGGGTTCGATTCCCGCATCAATACTACAATTTTTCAAACTTTTTTTATCTACAATATTCTTTGTATGAAGTAGGTACTGATTAACGTTATTTTGACGACTCTGAGTGCGGCAGTATGAGCGAAACTGGTGTGCCGCCAACTATACAAAGTCCACTCATCACATCAACTACAACACAAAGCACTAACTATTAGCAATTTAACTTAACTAATGTACAGACGCATGGACAGATGAGCTGTGCGCCCGAGTGTGATAGCTCGTAACTCGTATATCGCCTTTTGAACAGAGAGCTCCAGAAATATAGCCTCAAGGTGGGCTAGAGCTCTTCATCTATTAGACATTCCAAAAAATAAAATAACTAAAACACTATTTTAGTACATACATAGTACATCAGTGGTCGCCCGCGGCCTCTGGTGTACTATGTATATTATCCTATAGCCTTCCTCAATGAATGAACTATCCAACACAAAAATAAATTTTCAATTTGAACCAGTAGTTTTTCTGAGATTAGCGATTATTGTATTCTGCTCTGCCACTCGTCATGAATATAAAAAATACGTAATGAAAGTATGGAAGTGGCTTCATAAAAGTTAAAAACGAGCAAATTAGTTTGATATAAACATTAGTTAAACGAGTATAGCCCTTCCAAACAATGTATTTTAATATTATGCATTTGATGTAATTTTATTGCAACAAAGAGAATTATTCTTATTTATTTTTAAACCGTTAATGTGACTAAAAAACTTTCAATGCGTCAAAATCACGTGTAAAATGTAAAAAAAACAATATTTTACTTAAATTCTTGTCTGAACTTAAGAAGCTCTATGCTCGTTTGATCCCACTATTATGCTAAGTGATGTGTGCCTAACTTCTTTGTCGGCAGCGGACATTGGGCAATAGTTCGCGAAGCTCGCACACTCTCGCTAAGGACGCCGAATTTGATAGCCAAGAAATAGCATCATGCGTGATTACTTGTGCCGTCGGAATGCAAAATGAGCGCTTGTATTAAAAAAATTTGGATAAACAACGAAATGTAATATCATCATCATCCGCATTTTTCGGGCATGAAAATCGCAGTACATTGCTATAAGAGGAATGCTGCTGCCCATTTCCCATCACTGTTTTAACCCTTAGTTGCGACACCCGTGGGATACCACGGGAGATTTGGGGTTTTCTGGCAATTGTATTCTGCTCTTCCGTCACCACACGGCACAAACTAACAGCGAAAGTAACTAATTACTATTTTTTTATTTAACAACAGTGCCTAATCCCTTCACATCAACGAGAGTGCGCCGCCAGGGTACGGGATTCGTACTCAAAGGGCAACTCCCAATAGAGAGCGGGTGCATCGACCAGAATACATCTGATTAACCAACTTTACCCCATCTTACCTTTGAAAGATTAACGGGCAAATTAATAGTATTACTTCTGTTGGCAATAGCCTCGAGGCTATTAATTTACTCTGTAAGGTAAAGGTTTCGTGTCGAATTATTTTAAGTCATTCTTTTGCCAAAAACACAACAAAAAATAGTGACTACTGCTGATGGTACTAGTATTACACGAGCCCTTCAAGCCAAACTATTCAAACGAATAAAATACATGGTATAAGAGAAACCTATTCCTATTTCGGACATGTCGATCGCAATTGTCATGCCCGATGGCAATAGGCTTGCCAATTGTCGGAACGGGTTAAATTAACCTTTGCCTGCCCCTTCGAGGATGGATGGGCGTGATTTATTTATGTATATAATATACTACAAAAAAATTAATTCTGACATTTGCGCCTGCCAGGATTCGAATCTGGAACCTCTTGCGCGATAGCCATCTGACGATTTGACGAATAAGAAGAGCAGTTTTCGGTCACAAAACACAAAAATGTCTGAACTTACCTAAGCGCACCCATCCCGACTTGAGCTCGGGCGTTACGCTTTCTCTTTCGCTAAATCGAGTTTTCAATATGCGCATAAATTTATATTACATAATAATCAGTATTTTCACGCACTCCACTCGATGCATGGCATTACCTACGAAATCTATAAATCGGTCTTTAATGGAGCAACATTTTGCCATAGCACCTAAGGGCATGTATGTACGCTGATTCCCGTCAATATAGGGCTTAAAGCCTAATTTCCAGTGAGAGGCGATGCGATGAATATCACGATGCGACTTATTGTTTTTTTTACCCCCCATGGGGGACGCCAGCTGTGGAGGTACCCTCACAGGGAGTGCTCGACTGCAAGGCTTGAGGACTAGGTCTTCGCCTTCCACAAAAAACCCGGTAGATGCTGTAAAGGCCTCTCAGCCAACAACCTAGGTCCTACAAAAAAAAAATTTCCGCTATACAGGTAAGCTCTTAGCATTCATCTTAACGACGATAAGGGCCGAAGATTGAATCGTGCTGGTCCCATCAACCAAAGAGGGGCTGGCTATCTTATCACAAATTAATCCATCCCAATCTCCCTATATTCTTCCATCCATAGGGAAAGCCCCAGTAGTGGGGACATTAAAGAACTGATGATGATGACTGCAGAGGTAAGTTCTGTACCCCACCTATATAGTTATATCAAGGTGTTGTAATGATGATTTATGCTGGATCTAGCTACCATAGCTTCCGCAGCCAGTGGACACTCAGCCTTACCGCATGCTTTCTCATCACCGATTCGATCCACCGTATCGATGCAGCGGATTAATAATAGAAATTTCATTTTAAAACGATAATATTACGTGTGTAATCGTTGATTGTTGTAGGGTTTCAATAGGTTGCTAGCCGTGTTGGATTAAATTATTGCAATAATAAACGTACTGGATTTAGTTACGATGCCAATTTACTTCTAAGCCTCAAGACTAAGGTATTATAGCTCCTAATTCAACTCAAACTTGATTATACTTAAACATGGTTCTATTATTATTTAGATTTTTATTAAAACATTATAATAATACAAAAGTTAGAAATATTGTCACTTAAAAATTGGGATTAGTAAAAGTTCGGAAAATTATAGATTAGATGCGGGAATCGAATCTGCGTCCTAGGCATTCCGGACAGATGCGTATACCTACATTTTTTCTTCTAATTGTACTTGTGATTTTACCGGTATTTTGACATAATATTAATGTTTACTTGGGGGCTTAGTTATTCATTCACAATTTGACATTGTAAAGATTTTATTTTATGGTCCTAGCTTTTTTGGTATTTTTTTTAATATGTGTGTTCTTGATTGTCTTATTATTTCACAATAGTGCTCCTCTTTATTGTAAAATAATAACTGTTGTATATAAATGTGTAACCCCTGTCAATAAAATATTCAATTCTTTTCTATTACCATCTCATACCCACTTGCATAGGTACCTACAAATATCAATACTGATATTATTTCTCAGCGAAACTACTTAAGGTCAAACATTCCAACTTCTGACAGCTTAGCAAAACAAAGGTGGCTGAGGTCAGTTAATTAACCCCCCAAGGTCAATCGGCCGGGGTCACGATCGGGCAAAGGGTTAATTTATGACTATCGGGTCTTCGACAAACTTTGCGGTGTTGATGTCCTGAATTAATTATCAGGAAGGTGTGAAGTGGTGTGGATTTATAATGAAATTAGTTCGCTTGAAACGGGTTGATTTCTTAATATCTAGGTACATGTTTGCAGTTGTGTTGTATTGAATGGTTAATAATCTTTTCGATAGATTGAATTAATATATAATTAATATTATAAAAAAATGGAAATTAGGACGTAATTTAATTAAGTCAATTAAGATATTATTATGTAGTTTCATAACATTCGACTGTGAAAAATAATTGTAAATTGGAACGTCGTTCTTGAAATATTTTATTGCAAAGAAAATTCGGGTTAGAAAAAGTTTTTTAATTTTTTTTTATTTTGCCAACACTAACACACACACAAGTTCGAAAAATTAAAGTCTTGATACGGGAATCGAACCCGTGCCCTCTGCAATCTGGACAGTTGCCTATACCGCACGGCTAAAGAAGACGTTTGATGATGATTTTTTTTCACCTCTTCGCATAACATGACCAAACCATCCAAGTATTACTCCGCAGTCTCTCAGCCACTGGCGCTACCTGTAAAGTTCCTTTGATAGCATTTCATCATAAAGTTATCAAATAAAAAGAAGCATCTACTAAGGATCTAGGTAGCGCAGTGACATATCGTGCTTGGCCTGCGATTGCTAAAACTAAGCATGTTCGCTGAGGCCGGTCATAGGTGGATTAGTGACCAAAAATTTATTATCTTGAGCTCCTCCGTGCTTCGGAAGGCACGTTAAGCCGTTGGTCCTGGCTGCATCTGCAGTCGTTAATACCCACCATCCCGCACTGGGCCAGCGAGGTGGGCTATGGCCCAATCTCCCTATATTCTTCCATCCACAGGGAAGGCCCGCGTCCCAGCAGCGGGGACATTAAGGGGCTGGTGATGATATGAAGCGCTATTCATGAAAAGATCCATTGATTGACAACTTCCAAATCCATCGGACCAGATTGAGCAAGCCAATATTTAACACCGGAGGTGCTAAGCGCAGCCATTAAACTTCCCACCTCTGTAAATTCTCCCTGTAAATTCCCACATTTTTTTCCTGCGACCCTCTGAAAAAACAGCTTTCAATTAATCGCGTGCAGTTTCAATTGAGTCCCGCTCAATATGCTAATGGCTGAAGCCCGATGCCGACAGGGGATTCGCGCCGAATAGAGCAACGCCGAATGGCGATTTCCATAAAAAACACAACGGTACTGATCGGCTTTCCGGATTTTCAGCTATGACTTTTGCCGGTTGAACGGAGAAATGGGACGGGGATGGCCTAGGCGGATCTTTTTTTGTACGCTAGACAGGAAAGCCCTTCATCTCACCTGATGGTAATAGTGACAATAAAGGCTGAAGATGGAATCGAGCTTCACCTGGAACCCTCAACCACAGAGGGGCTGGCTATCTTATCACACATTGTCGGAACACAATAATGCTGTTAACATTATTATTATGGCGACAATATAGGATCTTTCATAATCAACTTGTAAGTCTATTAAGGCCCGAGTTCACCAACACGCAAAACAAGCTATTAAAAGATAACCGTTATATTTTGACAGTTCTTCCATACATTAATATGTCAAAAACTGGCGGTTAGATAATAGTCGTCTGTTTAACACCCGCATACACAAACAATACTTGTATAAGTAAAGAAGCAACACTGTGCGAAGTGAGACATTTCTCAATGCGTTTTGTCACTCAAGTATTGTCTATGAATAGGTTTTTGGCACCCTGTGTGTTAACGCACCTCATATGAATACGTTTATGAATACGGGTGTTAGTGTTGGTGAATCTGGTCTGAGCTCTGTGATTGGTTTGTTTACGTTACGTTGTTCACACCGGTGAATGACATATCTGTCATTTGTCTGATCATAATTCATCAAACATAACCGTCAAGCTATACAGCTAGCAAGCTACCTTGTCTATGATTGGATTGTCTATGAATAGGTTTCTGTGGACCCTGTGCGTTACCGCACACTGTGAAACCTCATAGTAATGTTTATGAATACGGGTGTAAGTCAGTTTCATACTTTTGTTTTCTATGCATTCGAATAGATAAGCTCTAGGCCCTCAGATCGCCTAATAACGCAACAGGAAGCTATTGTAACCCCGTACCAAACGCACAGTGGCCGTAAGTCACCCCACCTGATCCCGGGGTCCCTTGTCGGAATCCCGGGAACATCCCACGGGGAAGCAGCCATTGATAGGTTCCGGGGCTTTTCGATGCTTTTTACTGTGGCCGCTCTGCGGGTTTTTTGTACGGAGATTTCGCAGAGGCGGTTGCTCTGCTTACATTTTTGATAGCTATATAAAGGTACTTGTTTAAGTAAAGAAGCAACACTCTGCGAAGAAAGACATTTCTCAATGCGTTTTGTCACTCAAGTATTGTCTGTGATAGGTGTTTGGGACCCTGCGCGTGAACGGATTATGAATACGGGTGTATGAATCGTCAAAATGTTAGACATCGAAAAGGTAGTGGATAGCTTGATAACGTCTGACCGATATAAATGTAAAAATGCTGCGCCGATCCCAGATAAACTGGGAACTGGGTATGATGAAGAAGAATAATAGTAAGTATCAATTCTTGATAAGTAAGCAAATATCAAAATATTGCATAATTAATTCACTACACTGCGTTCACTAACTAGGGTCTTTGCTATAATTTCCTATAGAAATTTCAACGTACAATTAAATTTAAATTAGTAAATTACTTAAATGAAAATGACAATATGGTTTATTCATATAAGGTATTTTTACATACACTCATGAATCGTCAAAGAAAAAACGTTAAACACAGGAAACGAAAAGAAAAACGGTTTCCAATATTTAACGTTTAAGCTGCACCATCCGTTCGTAAACTAAAAAGTTTAAGTATAGTAATTAGGTTCTTGCGCATGGAGTATTTTATGCAATGCTCTTAAGATAATAATAAACTAGAAAATGTTAAATATCAATGTAACAAATATAACTACTCAGTAAGTAGAGTAACATTGGCTACCGACCAATCATTTTCCGAACATCCATTATAGACTGAAACCATTGGGACGTGGTACCGAAGTGAGCACCCTCACACTCTTCCGTCTCCCTTCCGAGTATAGTTCGTGGCATAGCCTCGTCCCTCTCTAGCATCCCATTGAAGGATATCGAATGATCGTTCAACAGGTGGTATTGGCTTCAGGAATAGGGTTGCCTGCAATATTGGTTTCCAATACTCTATTATATTTGACTGCTACGCGTACGGAAAATCTGACTTCGCGGTCAGGGGTGACATAAAACTATGATCTTACCTCGGGCGTTAAAAAAGAAAGCCTTAGATTGCATATTTATTGTCAAAACTTGCGATCTAAGGCATTCTATGTTTTATCGCCCTTGGAATAAAAATACTGTTACATTATATTGATATTTTATTTTTCTAAAATATTATAATGCATAATAATTTTACATACATACATTAATCACGCCTATATCCTCGAAGGAGAGGTGAATAAGCGCCCACGTTTCGCTTAAGTTAAATTCCATATAATAGGTGACGAGCCTATTGCAATGTATTGGACATGAGAATCGCAGTACACTGCTGGGTGACATAAGAGGAATGCTGCTGCCCATTACTCATTGCTGTCTTAAATATTAGTCGCCTTGTAACGGCACCCTCGGGTGAGATGGGGTGGTGACAATTTCTTGCATTCTGCTCTGCCGTCACCACGATCACAATAGCAATGGGCCCGTCACCTGTTACATGACCCTAATATTCTGATTGGCAAAGCATGGGTTTTAATTCACCTCTGCCTACCCTATAGGCGTGATTTTTGTATGTAAGTTTACTAATCTGCTTAAATTAAATTGCTACTTTTATTATTTCTGGCCGGTGACAGCCCTATGTGGACTTATCGTTTTTCAGCATACGGCCCGCACGGGCATGGCATGAACAGGTGAGTCTCTCCCGATTCCACCACGGGCCCTTTGGACGTACCGGGGCGATAATATTGATGGGAAGTCGTAGATTCGGCAGAGTGCTTGTTCTCAAAGTTGAAACTATATTGGAACTATCTGACTATCATGATAGATAGACCAATTACATGGGACCTAACTTAATTGGGGAAAAGGTGTTTAATATTATTCACCTCTGCGTGTACCCCCTTTGGGGATATAGGCGTGATTTATGTATGTATGTATGATGCGTGACTCTAATTCCGTAATCCGCAAAACAACGCATTCTATTATCCTTATGATGTTTAGCAATTTTATGATTTTAAATAGGAGTCATAAACATTGATGCAAAGGCAGCACCATCCAATTTTTTCATGATAGCAACTTTGATGCTCTCTGTCAGTGTATAAAATCAGCTTAATTGGTAGGCTTATTTAGTTTGTAGCAAAATAAGCAATATCCCGTATAAAATTGCCGTTAAAATCGTTTGTAAATCTTAGATCTGTAGCAAAAAGGTAAACAGCATTATCCCAATAGAGTAATACCAAAGACAACATCAAAAAAACTTACCCTTAACCCGCTCTAGGCGGGGTCGGCACATAGATTCGTAACCCACTATCAGAATTTATTGATTACCTAATTCCTGTCAAAACACCACTAAGTTAAAACTAAATTCGGGCCTGGTGTTGTCCAATTAAAGGAAAGATATTGAGAATTATATTCGGTTTTATAGTGGCGATCCGAGAAAATGCACACCTCCCCCCCCCTAAATGTGTCCTATCGAGAGGGGGGTGTTGGACACTGTCCAGGTGTCCATTAACTATAATTTACTTACCGGAGCTTATGGCATGTTGTGTTGTACGATGCCGCGCTTACGAAGAACGATCTAAGTACGATTTTTGTGGAATTGAGGTGAATTTATATTTGAAATCGGGATAACGAGCTCTGAATCTTTTCCATAGAGACCATTTAAATATACCAAGTGCAGTTTGCACATAAAAAACTAGCTTAGAGCCCGTACATGTAACTGCGAGTTGGCTCGATGCGAATTATCTGGTATTATTAGATATTTGGCGAAACGTGGGTGTAAATTCACCTTTGCACACCTCTTTGAGGATTTGGACTGATTTGTTTAGGTATATGTATGTAAAAAAGAAATTTTTTTGAGACGCCATATTTTTTGGTTCATTTCAGCTGAATGCCTTAACAAGATTTGCCACCAGAAAACTCTAACCAAACAAATTGGTTTTCGCGAAATCTAATTTCAATTTCAAATAATTAATGGGAAGGTAGTCAAAAATGTGTAATTATCTCCTATTAAAGGCTGGACCAGTCCGATCGCTAAAAACGGGACGCGGTATTAGCCATGAAATGAACGGTTAAATTTTATTAATATGGCCGCCTATCACACCGTTGTGCAACTTACACCCGTATTCCTAAACATTACTATGAGGTGCGTTAACGCACAGCGCATAGGGTCCCTGTGTGGTGCTGTGTGGTGACGGCAGAGTAGAATACAATTGTCACCACCCCAAATATCTCCCGTGGGTGTCGTACAAGGCGACTAAGGATAAATCAGTGATGAGGAATGGGCAGCAGCGTTCCTCTTATACCACATAGCAATGTACTGCGATTTTTGTGCCCGATAAATGGCAATAGGCTCGCCACTTACATGGGACCTGACATATTTGGCGAAACGTGGGTGCTAGTTCACCTCTGCCTACCCCTTCGGGGATATAGGCGTGGTTTTTGTATGTATGTATGCACAGGGTCCCAAAAACCTATTCATAGACAATACTTGAGTGACAACACGCATTGAGAATTGTCTTACTTGGCACAGTGTTGCTTCTTTACTTATACAAGTATTGTTCGTGAATACGGGTGTAGGTAAGTCGAAAGTCTGCAGTTATCGTGAACAGACTCACCACAGAATGTGGAATGGTTTGGTGAAGAGATGGAAACTCTTAACATTCCTTGGATTCACCTTGCGGGTGCCGGGTCCATAGTAAAGCAGAAAGGGATGTAAGGGGTGTGGGACTTGTTATCCAAGTTTGGGTTTATGGGACCCCTTCACAACGTGTCAAAACTCGCCACCGCCACTTCTGCGGCTTTCTCTGCGTATTTGGTAAAAATATTACAAACAAAAATAGGGCAGAAAATGTTCGAATAATTATAGTCTTGATGCGGGAATCGAACCTGTGTCTTCCGAAATCCTCGCGGCTGCCTGTACCAGACAGCCAAGATGTTCTGAGCCATTTTTCTTTTTGCATTTTCTCACTTTATATTATGTTCAAATAAATATCAAACTTCGTAACATAATTGGTAAATGACACTACAATAATGACACACCGTAGTGATTTTGAATGGATTGTGTAAAGGAGGATATGATAGTGAAAGGAGTGAATGAGAGATTGGTGAACGATAGAGAGGAGTGAAAGAAGAAAACATGTAGTGCCGATCCCGCATAGAGCGGAATAAAGCCAGGAAGAAGAAGAAGAAATAATCAATTGTAACAAAATACAAAATTATGTAATTGGTGTAACAGACGGCCGGGCGATCGCTAAAAACGCTTCAAACGCTGTCTTTCGAAGGAGTGCAAAAAACCGCGGCCAAAAATTAAATAATGAAAAAATATAGCCTCCACTTCCCTTGTACAGATGAAATTTGATTAAAAAATCACGATTATTTCACCCACACCCTTAGTGGTCCGGCCAACATAGCTCAGGCATCCGATTGCGGCGTTCTGGTCAAATTGAACTTTAATACGAGGGCTGTATAGGCCATGGGTGCTTCTACCGGCGGCAAGCACCGTTGGTATCAGCAGTCGATTCCTCCCCCCTCCCACCACAGATGTCCCCCTTTCAATAATTTTTCATCGTTTTGATCCGTTCTCTTTGTGGTGCGCTCTTTATACTTAGATTAACAAAGTTTAAAATTAAAATCGCCGTTACAAATATCGGTTGTTTGAACGTGCTTTTTAATATTTGATACTGATTGAGGGGCTCAGCCACAATGGAGGTTTTCATAAAAGAAACCTTGGGGCCAATTATTCGCGTCTATTTACTTTAATTTTTCGCTTTAATGCGCAACGATGGTGATCGTTTTGTTTTGATCGCGGTTGGGTTATTTTCAATCTTACATTTCACTTTCTACATAGTTTGGTTTATTATTTAAATACATGCATAAAAATGTTCTTATCCTTATCTTATCCACTGACCGTACCTTGGGAAACGAATATCCCCGAAGACCATGCTATAGAAACCAATGAGTATTTTTATCTAACAAACCAACTAACAAATAATGGCTACATTGGTGGTTTGTATAGGTACTGTAGAGGTGGGAGCGTGGGGTATACCAGCTAAATCCCTAATACATTACTAAAAGACCTTGGCTTGTCTAGAACTTTCGTAAGTTCTACACCGGAACGTGTGTCTATAAGGCGGCTCTCACAGACTCTAACCAAATATGGAAGAGAGAGAAGTCTGGATAGCAAAGGTGAGTGTTGACATGTTGTGAAGGGATCGCGTAAACCTACACTTGAGTCACAAGTCCCAAGCGCTGCCACTGACCTCCCCCTCTGCTACAATACGGACCCGGCACTCGCATGGTGAACCCATGGAATGCTAACTGCCGCACTCAGAGACGTCAATTAACTCTAACGAGTATTTAATGTCAAAATTTTCATTAAAATCTAGACCACAGAGGCAAGAGTAGCGATTAGTTTTCAATTGTCATTTTTTGACGTTAAGTACTCATTAACGTTATTTGACGTCTCTGAGTGCGGCAGTAAGAGTAATAGTTTCTCTTTGGATTGACACCCGTGTTTCTCCAATTATATTAGCTGCCATGTGGCGAGTCTATTGCCATTCCAAAAGCTCGATAGACGCGTAAATCCCAGTAGATATGAGAGACATAATTGAATAAAGCTCTACCACCAACCAAACCCAGTACAAATTGTACTACTGCCCTGGGGACCGAACTCGGGACATCGGGATCTAATTCCGATGGGCGGATGACTAGACCATGGAGGCAGTTAAAAATACACGATCTATTTATCTTTAACATAACAATACGGTTACTGATTCGCTAATTACGGCGGGTTTCAATATTCTATGTACAGTTAATCTTACTAATTTGTAAAAAAGAATAAACCTATTTGTAAATCTTACAATAAAGCTTACTAATTTACCTGGCATTGTTTGCTATATTACGATAAATAACAGAACTTGCTAAGCAGCCAAACTGTGGCACGTCTATCTTTAACTGTTGACAAAAAAAAAAAAAAAAGATTAATAAAACGGGCCTTTATTAGTGAACTCAAAACGAAATACCATAGATTAGTGATCTGCCTAACAAAACAGCTCATTCGCCAAAGATGTTGTGGGGTGCATAAAAATGGAGATTGGTTGGTTGGATCGAGCGAAGTGCCTTTGTTGTTCTGCTACGCGATCAAAGGCTCTATCGAAGCCGGTCCCTTTCCCGACGCATCTCTGACAAAGCGTGTTCGCGTATTAATACTTCGTACGAACGAAAAAGTCTTCAATATTACAAATTTCTTCTTACATACATACTTACTGAAATCACGCCTTACCTGAAGTAGAATAATCGGAAGGATACAGAAATCACAGCTATTTATGCCCATAGAGGTGATTTTGCACCCACGTTTCGACAATTATCTTAGGTCCACTAATAGGTGGCATGAGAAGAATGCTGCTGCCCATAACTCATCACTGTTTTAACCCTTAGTCACCTTATACGACACCCGCGGGAGAGATTGAGGGTGAATAAAAGTGTATTCTGCTCTGCCGTCACCACACGGCACATTGGAAGGGTAACCAAAAATGTATTATGTCGAGTTGCTCCGTGCTTCGGAAGGCACGTTAAGCCGTTGGTCCTGGCTGTATCCGTCGTCGTCTTTTGTACACGTTAATCGGCACTGGGTCAGCGTGGTGGTTTTTATCTGCCCGAAGATGTGAAGGGCAACCCTCCACGTAGATGGAGATAAAACGCTACCTCCTGTTTTCCCCAGAGGCCGTCCTAGGAGGATATGTCGAACTTGCACCGACCAAAACCACCTTTCTGCCTTACCCGTGGTGGGTTATGGTCCATTCTCCCCTTTCTCCATCCATATCCATGTACCAGCAGTGGCGACATTAAGGGGGCTGGTGATGTTAAAATCTTGCGACAAGCAACTCGGCCGCATCAGCCGAAAAGTTTTCGTTTCGACGTTCCAATTCGACAGTAACAAATCTGGCTGCGTTGACGAGTTGAATATCAAACCAGTATTCGTTACATTTCCGTCTGGAGCGCACGCACCAGTAGCTTCCCCTGCATATGCGAGCATGCATATGCATGGGCGCATGCATTGTGCCCGTGTTTTCCAATCGGAGCCTTTGATCTTCGCAAGTGGCAAGTAATAACTGGAATTGGGGATTATTTGTCGAGGATTTGTGGAGAGGTTTCGTTTGCTGGCGAGAGGGTTGATGCAAACAGTTTTGTTTTGAACTCGTATTTGACAAACGATTGTTATAGTGATGATGACAGTAGCAAAAAATCATTGAAATGCTGATTTGTGATAGTAATTTAAGATAAGGAGATTCGATAAAAATCACTTTTTCTCAGATTATAGATAAGTGTGTTCCGCCATATTTGGTGACACACATGGGATCAGGCCTGGGAGCGAAAAACCACCAACAACAGCAGAACCAAAGAGGGTTGGTGTCAGGCAGGCGGCCGGTTGTAGAACCTAAGCCAAAACCTTGAGCGGTATGGATTGGATATGGATTGGAATGTGGTCATTCCAATCGCTCTCTCCATTCATCGGTCTCTCGACATGGTCTGTTCCGTATATATTCATCACGAGCACCTTTCCGGTGTGATGGATGATATGAATCAAAAGGGAGTGCATGGCTTGATGACGCAGACCGATATGAATGGAAGAGGGAACATACTGCGCCGATCCCAGATAGACAGAGAACAGGGCAAGGAGAAGAAAAAGAAGTTCGATAGGAACGTTATATCGGTTAAAGATTTTGGTGGTTAGAAAAAGAATTTCGAAAAATTATGATCTTGAGGCGGGAATCGAACCCGCGTCCGCTGCTATCCGGGCAGGTGCCTGACCGCTGGCCACCCAAGACACTAATTAACTTGCCGAAATTCTTCTAACCTTTACACTTCACGTTGTAAGCCAACCAAAAAAAATTTCTAACGTTTATATAATGTTAAAATTAAAATCGAATAGTTATATCGTTTGGCTAGTACCCCTGCTCGGCTAGCCTGACCACCGAAACACGATATGATATAACCATTTATCGCTTTAAACAAATCATTGGATTTTAACACTTGAATAAGCCTTAATTGAATAATTGAATAAGTCTCTAAGGCAATATCTCATAGATATCGCCATTTATCTTTTATAGATTTGTGTAAGTTCAGAGCGATAAATGGCTATATCATATCGTGATTCGGTGGTCATGCTAGCCGAACCCTAGAAGATTATCATTCGTCATTCATCGGCGTATGATTCGGTTTTATGGCGACTTTCTATAAGAGTTTATTGTGCTCCTTTTAAGGCATCTCGGAACGAGAAGCAGTAATGGGTTTTATGAGTGGAAAAAATGGCAATAAAAGATGTTATAGGCATTGTCTTCGTCCCACTTTGGAAACTTAAAACACTTGCGACCAAACATAATAATATTAGACGCAGAGAGTTCAGGGGTTGACAACTTTTTGTTGTGACTTTTATACACTACTTTTTTACACAAGTTTAACTGCCGCACTCAGAGACGTCAAATAACGTTAATGAGTAATTAACGTCAAAAAATGACAATTCAAAACTACTCGCTATTCTTGCCGGGTCGATGGTCTAGATTTGTATGAAAATTTTTGAGATTTAATACTCATTAAAGTTAATTGACGTCACTGAGTACGGCAGTAAGTAACATTATTATGTACATTGATTTGACGGCTGCTTTGGTCGAATGGTCAGACCACTGGCTACTGGTCAGGGGGCCTACCGCCTAACTCGATTGCTAAAGTAAAAGCTATAGTTTATGACGTCATGCTGTCATTTCGCACCAAATGTACCTAAACTATTAGCGATAGCTTTGAACGAATGATCACCGAATGATTTTGTATGAATTTTGCACGAAATCCGTGCCGCCTAAAAATTCAAGGTGGCTGCTATAGCCGTAAGCAGTGCATTGCAATATACCTATCATCAGCAATCGAGTTAGGCGGTAGGCCCCCAGGCCCCAGATTTGAATTCTGGTAGGGAAAATGATCTGAGAATGAGTATGAGAATGAGAATGAGTATCTGATGAACACAAATTTTTATTCTCGAGTTATGGTCGCCGATGTTTATGTAGCACCTACCTATATTTTCAATATTTTTAAAGAATTAAGTGTTATTTTTAATAATGATGTGTATCATTTATAGGATAATTTCTTAGGGCACACAAAACTGCGATGCAACGACGCATCGTAATAATCTATGAGCTCCATCGCCGCATCCCAAGAACTTGCGAATTGATTCGCATTGCGCATTCCTTCAATTTCATTCTTCTTTCACCTAGAAGATTCTAGGGGAAGCCCTATGCCCAATTACTATAGGATAAATTTAATCTATTTATTTATTTCCATTTATCAGTTACGAGGGACACTTGGATTCAGGACAATATCTATATACGGAACGTTCAAGAAACTGCCATTACATGCAAATATTCTCAGTTCGTCAGACAAACGACAATTACTCAGGTACTTTTACGTATTTATCTTGATTCACTTACACGGTTTCACGACCGCTCGTGAGGTGTGTTAAAGCTAGAGTATAGTACGGAATAAGGGCATTTGCACACTGTGTGCGAAGTAAGCCAAGCATTCATTGTTGTATTCTGCTCATTCTGCCCCTTCTACTCTGTCGACATTGTCTTTGTTGAATAAGTGGGAAAAATACATCAGGGGGCCTACCGCCTAACTCGATTGCTGATGATAGCTATATTGCAATGCACTGCTTACGGCTATAGCAGCCATCCTGAATTTTTAGGCGGCACGGATTTTGTGCCAAATTCATACAAAATCATTCGGTGATCATTCGTTCAAAGCTATCGCTAATAGTTTAGGTACATTTGGTGCAAAATGACAGCATGACGTCATAAACTATAGCTTTTGCTTTAGCAATCGAGTTAGGCGGTAGGTCCCCAGAACAGAGTAGTCCTTTTTTTTTGTTGTCGGAGTGGAATGCTTTTACGCACCATACCAGCCGTTAGCTAGGCGACTGGCGTGTGTGGGACTCGCTCAGCGCACGAAGCATCAGCAATACCCACTAAACCACTTCGGTGTTCCTCCTAGCCCTTTAAGCGGGGAAAGTCTGGGATCTGCCTCGCGGCAATTCACCAGTCTTTCCCGAGGGACTCCCAACTTACGCCGGGGTCAGCGCCGAGGAGGAGATGTCCGAAACACTGAACACCCCCCCAGACGGGGTGGCCTGTGCAATGCACACACGAGGGATAACCCATGTGTGCAGGTCACGCTTCAAGAACCTAGGGAGGACGAAGATGAGCTCGCCTCCTTCGGCCCGTCCGTCTGCGCCGGAGGGGAGCGGCAAGGGCATCGTCTTCCCGGTCCCTCTCCGCTGCCGCCTTCTGCGACATGACAGTCTCGCAGAAGGAAGCGGCAGCCTCCCAGATTCTCTCGCTCCCAACCATGGATCTAACCAAAGTTGGGAGCGAGAGATAACCACCGCCAAGCGCCACACGGAGTGTGCGGCGCTCAAGTCGCCAGGCGGGGCATACGCAAAGTGTATGCTCAGCCGTATCATCAGGAGCGTCGCAGTGATGACACCGCAACGACTCCTCCCGACGGGCGACCTTGTGTAGGTAGTGACCGAAACAGCCATGTCCGGAGAACAGAGTAGTCCTATGATTGAATAAATGATTCGAACTAGTGAGGACATAGAAAAACTACGTTACGCCGAAGCACTCTGTTACTACAGTTTGGCCGAGAATAGGTACTGAATAAGGTACATGTCTTCATTATTCGAAAGACAACAATCGATAGTAAACTTTATTCTGTCGACATAAAAAACTGACAGGACATTTCCAAAACGCATTCTCTAAACGGCCGTACTGTAACAAACATAGCACCTTAAGATCTCCATAGGCGAAATCAACAAAGATAAATTAATAAGTTTCTCAGTGGGACCTCAACCTAACTTCATCATTGTTTCCCAAACACATCAAGAGGCAGACGGTGTTTTTAACTGCGAAACCAGACGCTGGATTTGTGAACGTTTTAAATGTAAAGGCAAGTATTAAATTTGCAATGTAATGTTTTTAAATGACGCCTCGTCAATAGATTATTGTTTAATTTTATTTTGGTAATATTACAAATGTTAGAAAAATATTATCCTGATACGGGAATCGAGCCCGGATCCTAGCCTCTCGACGAGGTCCTCCCCAAAGGTATAACTCGGCCAACTAGGACGTTGGTTAACTTACCAAAATTTCTCTAACTATCACAATGTAAAAACTAAAAATACATTTAATTTCCAACTGACATCCAAAGCGGGTATTTTTTACAAAACATGCATTCGGTTAAGTTCGGCTTTTAGTTTTGGAGCAATGAAAAAAAAAAGAATTTCGTAGATCCTAACCAACATCCTCCGCTTTAAGACAATATTTTTCCAAAAAATTTCTGATTTACTTTCTTTGCAGAAGAACTAGGTACTTTAAGTGCCGCCTTTTCAAATGACACTATTGCCACCGCCCCTTATCACTCCCGCGGGTGTCGTACAAAGGCTATAAATATGATAAGGTGTTCCATCCAGCAATACTACCGTTACGCCGTAGTTAAGCTGTAATTAAAGTGGCCGGTAGCCGGTAAATAGCTTACTCCCTATTACAAAAATTATCAATAAAATGTTATTTTCATGTAATTATCACGTTTGATTTTTATTTGAACTTCAAAGGCCTGTTTCACAATCGATAAGTAAGTTCTGAGTAGCTTCCTTGGCAGATCATTTGACAGTTGTAATATGAAATATATGTCAATTGAACTGCCAAGTGAGCTAGTCAGAACTTACTTGTCGATTGTGAAACAGGCCCTAAGTAATATGAATGCTAGAAAAATTATTATGTACTAATAAAATTGTATTTAGAAAAAGTTAAAGTTATTTTATTTAGGAGAGTGCACCTCAAAGGTTTTGACGAAAAATGAGGTGATGACAACCGTCAACCTTCCACAACCAAGAAAGTACTTTTAGCAAAACACGCACAGACATACAACCAAATTAAATCCTCTGGAGCGATTTATTTTAAAACGCGGGCATTACTTCTACATTTCAATTGGAAATTCCCACAGATACGTTTAAATGCGTGAACCGTCATCGCCACATCGATTATAATATAAATCGGCGAATTTAAATATCCAACCCGGTCGTGAGCGACGGGAAATATGACAAACGCCATAAAAAGTAATAAAGGGGACTCATAAAGTCGGCGAATGCGTTGTCAATATAAAATGTTGAGTATAAAATATATTTTTCGAAGTGAGAAGCAGGCTCCCGTGGCGCTGAAATGTTTTTCGCGGCGCTAAGAAAGTCTTAGACAGGGCTACTTTCAATATAGCAAGGTTGTGTATGGACCTTCTCACGGAAGTCACCACTCCTTTAATAGCCCCACTGTTGGGGCACAGGTCTTTCCTATGGGTGGAATATAGGGAGAAAATGTATTTGTTTATGTCTACCAACAGCTGTTTAGAGTTCTTCTTACAATATACTTATTTTCAATTATACATACATACATAAATCACGCCTATATCCCCGAAGAGTAGGCAGAGGTGAACTAGCACCCACGTTTCGCTAATTATGTTAGGGCCCATGTAATAGGTGGCGAGCCTATTGCCATTTATCGGGCACAAAAGTCGCAGTACATTGCTATTGCTAGGTGGTACAAGAGGAACGCTAGTGCCCATTCCTCATCATTGATTTATCCTTAGTCGCCTTGTACGACACCCACGGGAGAAAATTGGGGTGGTGGCAATTGTATTCTACTCAGGTAAAGAACACATGCTTAATAAAAGGCTATAATAGCACACAGTATAATATCATGCTGACCCAGTGTATATTAAGAGGTATTGACGACTGCAAATGCAATGCGCCTTCTGAAGAACAATGGAACCCGAGCTAAAAAAAAATATATTTCTTTCCTCTGTTTTCTGCTAATCTTTTATTAGCGATCACTTCAAAGGTGATGAGATCATTAACGCAGGGGCTAGCACGCTCGGCATGCGTTTAGTTAAAATAAGCTATGTTGGCTAAGGGCAGAAATCGGATGATGTAGTTATATTAGCGCCATAATGTCGAAAGGAATCGTAGCGCCACTCACCGCCAATGACAGTTGAAAATTTGTCAATTTTCTCGTTGTCATGTCTAAAACTTCGTTAGGTCTACGCCGAGTTGAGCACAGGAAAAGGATATTGCAACGCTCCCGATGGCTCAGTCGTTCCATTTGTCACTGCAAGACGTTTGGTACCGAACGCACAAAGGCTTTGTGCGGCGAGAAGCACTGAAAGGCACCTAAGTGTTTGAGGCTCAGAAAAAAAAAGTATACAGTCAACAGCACGCGAGACTGTGCAAAATTGTCAAACAATGTCTCCAATCCACTGGCTTAACTGGAGTATGCCCAATAATCAAGGTATTTTCTCGAAGAACCTTGTTGAGGCGGCTGAACGCATAATGAAGTTCTGATGATGTCGCATCATCAGATTCTTCAGATCTGTCTTCGTGACAGGTGTGTATCGTCAGTCAGCCGAGAAACGCCAACTGTTGGGCATAGGTCTCCCCCAAGGATCTCTAAAACCGATCGGTCCTGCGCTGCCCGCATCTCAGCTTCCCGCGACCTTCACCAGCGACCTAACTCTGCAAGCCGATTGCAATCGTCTTAGTCTACCAGTCACTCTCACTCATTAGGTATGATAGCAACGATTGACAGTGATGACAACACAAAACCGATTCCAATTAATTTAAAGAGTAGCCCCTGAGATCGTCGGTCCGACTTTTACCAACGCTGCGTCTCCCGGTGCATTCCGCTACGCATTGTACCCCCTGTATCTAAGGCGGCTCCCACTGAATCTTGCTTATTATAATAGCAATAAGATGTCCATAGTACTACATAGAGGGAAGTCAAGAGCAGAAGTTGCAACTTGTGCCCATCACAACATGTTAACACTCATCTTCGCCACCACGAAATCCCTCTCTGCCCAGCCAAATAAAAAAAATTCATAAACTCGAAGACAGAGAAATACACAAGTGAAGAAACACCAAAAGCAGAACGTCACAAGAATATCGCCACGATCGTATCGAAAATCCCCAAATTGTTTTTTTGCCATTGTAAAATATTGCGAATGAATATAAATGGCCCAGAATATGGCAACACCGAGTCGTATTGGCTGAAATATGTTTACAATAACGTTCAGTGCAAGAAATATGGCGCACTTTGGGCATAAGGAGGGTAGTTTGCTATTTTAGATGTCGCTCGACGCTAAGACAGAGTGTTGATGTTTTGCGCTGCTCTTATAATAATCTGTAGAGTACAACTAGCGACGTAATCAGATTGCATTCTTAGGGTAGATTCGCTGGAGCACACAGATTATTGCGTGAGTAATATATTAGTATAATGCCGTGAGCGCGCATCACCAAAATCCTTGTTTTGTACGCAAAAGAAATTGGTACCAAGCTTTCGACACTATACAATGTGTTTGGTACTTTGAATAGAGTTCCAGGTAGGTAAATACGACGCCACAAACCATAGATAATAGCTTTGTAAAGGTGAGACTGTCATCATCACTGCTGGGGCACAGGTCTTCCCTGTGGATGGAAGAATATAGGGAGAATGGGCCATAACCCAACACGCTGGCCCAGTGCGGATTGGTGGGTATTAATAACTGCTGACGCAGCCGGGGCCAACAGCTTTTTCATTCATATCATTTGGTTACCAATCCAACTTTTTCTGCCTTCCGAAGCACGGAGGAACTCAAGCTAATATAATTTGGTTACCAATCCAATCCATCCTTGGCGAACATTGATAAGCTTACGCAATCACAGGCCAAACGCGCTAAGCCACTGCCCTAACACCAAAAATGGCGCAGAAACTAAATCCAAACATGCTCAGCTATTTACGACACAAAACAGCAAAAGATCAAAATAAAAAAAAAAACAAACACCGCAGACACCTCCCCTACAAGTGTAATAGTCCTTGTGACAGCACAAAAGAAAACCACCCATCCCATTCCGGTATCAATCCGTCCATTCTTGCGCGATCCACGATCCAGCTATACGCTAATAACCTTTTGTGAGTCCCACCCATCGGGCGGAACACCCTGTAGAGTGAAATCTTCACTGGATGGATGTTCTAATATTCAAATGGAATACGGAACTATTATTGTTGGAGCCACTGTCGATATACACGGGGACCGAACGCTCTTGATAGTTGAAACACCAATTATTATTGTGATTTTTATTTCAATATTATATAAATTAGTAAAAAATATGACAACAAAATTGTGTTTGGAAAATGTTCGAAAAATTATAGTCTTGACGCGGGAATTACCACAATTGTCTTTGTACCGGTTTCATTATTAAAACATGTAAAAATGTATACGGATGTAATTACTTTGTACCTACTTACTAATTTAAACATTATGTCATTGATTATTCGAGTTATAGCTGATGTAATGTTGCTGATGCAACGGGATCATGTCTACCTACAAGATGGAAGAAAGTCTTCGATCAAAATGGCGCATAAATACTGTAATTAAATATAAATAAACTTTAAAAAATACATCTAGAGTTTTCATATAAAGCGCAAAGAAACTTTTTCCTGACTTATTACCTATGTATTCATTATTGAGATGTAAGACGAAGTGAGCTCACTTCGTCTAACAACCGCCCAAACTTTTTCTACGCAAAACGTCACACGCTGAACATTTAAAAGTAAACTGCAAATCAGAAACAAAGGGCTAAAACTCCGCGAAGAAAAATTAAACCTTGTACCATTATCTATGCTTCCGACACAGCCAGCCCGAGGCAGCGGCATTATCAAGTGTCAAGAGCGCGCGGGCGGCATACAAGCAACTTCTTTGCATACTTCCCGAGAACGCTCGAGTGTCAGTGTGCGATACGTCACATATATTATATCGTATGCCTACATATTGCTTTGGTAGTGATGGGCATTGTATCGACGAGTGATTTTTAGAATTTTAGATTTCAATGTTTTATTGCATTTACCTGTTTCACTTCAAACGTAGCCGTGTGAAGAATACTATTTATAATAACACCACTATCATCCCCGAGTGTCGTACAAGGCGACTAAGGGTTAAGACAAGAATGAGTAATGGATAGCAGCGTTCTAATGTCACCTAGCAATGTACTGCGATTTCCGTGCCGAATAAATGGCAATAGGCTCGCCACCTATTACATGGGAACTAATCTAATTGGGGAAACGTGGGTGTTAATTCACCTCTGCCTACACCTTTGGGAATATTGTCACGAAACTCTATTTTTGTACATTTCAAAACCCATGTTCCATAAGCCGTGCAGTGACAACAGACCGAAAGACAATTGACACCACCCCCTAACTTTCCGACGGACAAGGTGACTTCTTCTACCTGCCCTTGGTCCACTTTCGTCATCTTCTCTATTGAATAAATTGTCTGAATTACGTCGAGTCTTCTTAGTTGATCCGCATCGTGTAAGCGTCGACAGCCCCGCACATCACTAGCACTAAGCGAGATATATCAGCTCACTTCATTTATCCGAGCCCGTATCTTTTGTTTGCTATATTTTTGACAAGTACAAAGCGAATCTGCGCTTGTCATATGTTTGACAGACTGGGGAGGGGGTAAGTTGTTATTAAGTACTGTACTTGAGGTTCAGTCGGGGTGGTATTCAGATAGATAATTATTTACTGTATTATTGAGACGGGGTTATCATTGTCGCCCTTGCGAGCATAAGATGATATACCTACATTAATTTAAATTACTTCAATATCTCTTTAGCAAAAGATCTAATGTCAAAAACCTTTTGGTGACGGCAGAGCAGAATACAATTGTCAGCACCCCCCATTTCTCCCGCGGGTGTCAAGGATACTAAGGATATTAAAGAGATATGCAGCAACGTTCCTCTGATACCACCTAGCAATCCTAGGGCTCGTCCTCTGTTATATGGGACCTTACATAACTGGCAAAACGCGGGCGTCAACTCACCTCTGCCTTTCCTTCTGCTTGCCCTTCGGTGATAAAACAGTTGTATAAGTATGTACTGCAATGAGCTGCCAACCCTTTGTGGACTGGCAGAAGAAGGAGAGTCGTCTTGTCCGTCATCCTTGGAAAGTTGGGGGCTGGCGTCGATTGTTCTGTCGGCACCGCGCTGCATAGAACATGGGTGGGTATTCATGTCTTGGTTGGCCGAGTGGTGTAGTCAGCCGCCCAGATTGTGGAAGGCACGGGTTCGATTCCCTCATCAAGACCATACTTTTTCGAACTTTCTCTAACCAATTTTTCTTCGTAATAGACTTTCTAACATTTATATTATATAATACCTATTCAAATAAATAAATAAAATGAAATTGACCAATAGAAAATTAATAAATAACGCTTACACTAAAACTGACAACATTGTATAAGAAACCGAACTGTCCCAACCACAAGGTGTAGATCAGTTTGACGCGAAAAACATTTCACTTACTACTTACAAGACATGACATACTTTGTGGCGTTTTAATAAATTCTCCATACAATTATAACGTAAAGATATTTCGGATACTCGAAACTAAGTACAATTAACGTAGCGGTGAAAACGTATTATATTACCCCCCTTCGATATAGTGGGGTAGGCTTTTAGTTGTCTTTCACGTGGACGGCGGTATGCAACACGAAGCATTGGTTTCTTGAAGTTTACCGCGTTTTAGTTGATTTAGATCTAGGTCTAAGTTGGTTAATTAGGTCTCAATCAACTTAAACGCAATAAATAAAAGAAATAAAGGTGTGATTTCGAGGATGCTTTGCGTCTGACGAATAACGAATTCAAGTTAATTTCGATTTATGGTATAAAAATTATTATGGTGCGGACATCCTATTACTTTGGTGATTCGCACCATGGTGCTAAACTACCTAGTATTTTTTTCATCAATTAGAACCTAGGAAAATGTATATCAAGCAAAACACATAACATTTTACGTTACTTGTTTATTTTATTACTAAATAAAATATTTAATAACAAAACTCAGGGCTTGAGTAACCGTCAACGATATGAATAACTGCTACTTTAGCAACTAACCGCTACTAATAGCTATTCTATTACACTCTACACTATACTGTGTTTCAGGCGGTAAAGATCGGCATAATTAACCTATACCAATTATTATAAAGCTGAAGTGTTTGTTTGTTTATATGGTTAAACAAGCTAATTTCAGTAACTACTGACTCAAATTTTTTTTTTTTGTGTTGGATAGTCTACTTATCGAAGAAGACTGTAGGCTATTTGATAACCGACTTTCAACGTCCACTAGTTTAGAATATTTTGCAATAACAAAAATGTACTTGTGCAGCTTGAAAACGAAGCGTCTTGTGCAGGAGGAAAGATTTCAAATGCAAGACAATACATGTATGAAATAGAAATATACCGATCTCAAGGAGGCTGCTTCGCTCCCGCCGGCAGCCATCCAAAGAGTGACGCCTCCGGCATAATTTGATTAATTTCGACTGGAACAAAATAGGGACGTAATTAAAACTAGTGTAAGTGGTTCGCGCGATAAGAGAACAGTTTTGGATGTGTCGTGCCTGTTGGCGGCATATCGGCTTACTGTACGCGTGTACGTACGCTAGACAAGTGTGCGACGAATCGTTGTTACTCAGAGCTCTACTCTAGCACCCACGTATCGCCAATTATGTTAGGTCAAATGTAATAGGTGGCGAGCCTATTGCCATCCATCAAGCACAAAAGTCGCGGTACATTGCTATTGCTAGGTGGTATAAGAGGATCGCTGCTGCCCGTTCCTCATCATTGATTTATCCTTAGTCGCCTTGTACGACACCCACGGGAGAGATTTGGGGTGGTGACAATTGTACTCTACTCTGCCGTCACCACGCGGCAAAGTGTAGTTTATGTGCCCGATATATGGTAATGGGCTCGCCACCTATTACATGGGACCGGCGAAAGCGAATGGTGGAATTGGCGAAAAGTGGGTGTTAATTCGCCTCTGCCTGCCCCTTCGGGGATACAGGCGTGATTTATGTATGTAGTATGTTCATTAGTGTCCATGTGATCATACAAATTTGCGACAAAACGTGATTGTTGCATGGTTTCCAAATATTTTATTAGCGTCTATGTGATCATGATAAGGATTAAATAGTTTATGATATCTTTCGTTAACTCTAATCTTCATGTAATGTCCCCAACTGTATAGTCTATGGTCCCCACTGCTGGGGTATGGCCTTCTTTATGGATGGAAGAATATACTTAGCGAAAATGGGTCATAACTCACCATGCTGGCACAGTGTGGGTTGGTGCGTATTAACGACTGCAAATGCAGCCGGGACCAACGGTTTAATGTGCCTTCTGAAGCACGAAGTAATTCGAGTTATCAAATTTTTGTACACTCATTCAATGACTGGCCTTTCCGAACATTGCTTAGTTTACGCAATCGCAGGCCGAGCGCGCCATGCCACTGCGCTAGCAAGCAAGGAGCTTGCTTGGAAGTCCAATGTACCCTAAAATAATACAGAATTTTCATGTAATATCATGTATTTATATGGTGTATAATATTCGTCTTGATGATTTAAATCGGCACTACCGAACATTATATCACATTTTTCCTTGGCAACCGCCCTCTTCAAGCTATAAGCACGCACATTTGTCCGTCGTGCGACCATCACGTGTTCGCATTCAAGCATTTAACCCTAAGTAGGTATATCAAGAAGTCGACTTTGACACGAAATTAGAGACATAACGTTACAGCTAAACGTAGTAACTTTTAACGCCATATTAAACGAATGCGGTTGATCCTACAGCTAATAGCTTAAAGTTTGTTATTGGATCTGGCTGTTTCAGATAGTGGCGTGTGTCTGTTGCTTCTGGTTGTTAGCTGTATTGGCTGAGGTCGGTTATTGGATGGGTGACCAAGTGACCGTATAGAAAACTAATCGCCTTGCTTTCTTTGTGTTTCTATGCCCAGAGCCTGGGCACAAAGAAAGCAGGGTCGGCGATGTTTCCTCTTCTATTAATATCGTCGGTCAGACAGACAAACATAAATCACGCATATATCCCCGAAGAGGTAGGCAGAGGTAAATGAACACCCACGTTTCGTCATTTAGGTTTGGTCCTATATAATAGGTGGCGAGCCTATTGCTATTTATCGAGCGCAGTACATTGCTAGGTGGCGTAAAAGCAACGCTGCTGCCCATTACTCATTGCTGTCTTAACCCTTAGTCGGGGTGGTGACAATTGTACTCTGCTCTGCCGTCACCACGCAGCGTTATATCGGTCAGACGTCATTTAAACCCATTCCCTTTTGATTCATATCATCCATCGCACCGTAAAGGTGCTAGTGACGAATGAATGTATAGAAAAGAGAAGCAAAGGACCATGTCGAGAGACTGATGAACGGAGAGAGTGACTGGGATGGCGACATTCCAATCCAAACTGCTCAATTTTGTGGTTTAGGTTATACAGCCGGTCGCATGCCTGACTCGAACCTTTTTTGGGTATGCTGTTGTAGGTGGTTTCTCGACCATTCGGGTGCCCTAGCGTACTTATTAGACTACACGGGATGAATTTTATATAATAGTGAAAATATAAAAATTGCTCGAATTTAAAATCGAAATAGCGCTATCCTATACAACTGCCTACTCAACAAAACCCTGGGTTGTGTCTGACACAAAGCATTCCCATTCCGAGCGAACTAAGTTATCACCAAGAGCGCTCCGACGACACACTGCACAGAAATAATTCATCGAACGAATACATAAATCAAAAGCAATACTCACTTGCACCTAGAACGGAACTCAGGACACGACCAGCCGACGGAATTCCGACTCTACTGCTCTCGGAATAAGGCGTAAGTGCTATGTGAGCGGATATTGGGGCGCAAATGTACGTTGGCCGATTCCAAATTCAAATTGCCGCCTATCGCTGCACGGTGATTGGTCAGGCGCACGGCGGCGATATAAATAGTGCGGTCGGTGCCAGCGTTCGGCTAATATGGAATATGGGATTGAGTAATTGTCGAAATTTCGGCTCGGGGGCGCTTTGGACCCACCTTCGCAGGTGGCGGGTTGATTCCGGTTATTGATGGCAGCCGAAAATTGCAAAGAGAGAGCGAGTATCGAAATGGATTTTTGGCGCGTAGTTCATGAGATAAGATTTTCATCCAGCACACATTTCCGGTGTGTGGATGATATGAATCAAAAGGAAGTGGTGTTAATGACGCGCAATAATGGAAAAGAAATCATATTGCGGCGACCACAGGTAAACTGAGAATAGGGCAGGTAGAAGAATACGGTTATTAATACACATGTTTCTCCTCAACAGCATCACCATCATCATCATCACCAGCCTTCTAAATGTCCCCATTGCTGGGGCACGAGCCTTCCCTATGGATGATAGAATATAGGGAGATTATGCCATACCCCACCACGCTGGCCCAGTGCGGGTTGGTGGGTATTAACGACTGCAGATGCATCCGTAACCAACGCCTTAACGTGCCTTCCGAAGCACGGAGGAACTCGAGATAATAAATTTTCGGTCACCCGTCCAACGATCGGCCTTAGCGAACATTGTTTAGTTTTCACAATGGCAGACAGCGCGCTAAACTACTACGCTATCGAGTTTCTTAGCCTGCAGGCTACAGGCAGCTCGTTAATTCGTATTCTATGAAAGCCCACTCCATACTACGCTAGTGTAGCCGTGAAATATTCAAGAGGTTTGACGCGAGCGGATAGCGTGGCGACGTGCGTCGCTAGCGTTCGCCTTTGTTTGATAGGTAAAGGGGTGTATCTCTAGGCTTTCCAGCTTAGCAATGCCTGGTATAAGGAAGGAAGTTTTCAGCGTTGGCTGAGAACAGAGAGAATTTGGCACAACCCTACGCTAATCTATACTAATATTATAAAGGTGAAGAGTTTTTTTGTTTGTTTGGTTGAACTAATCTAATCTCAGCTACCTCAACTACTCATTCAAATTTTTTTTTTCTCTCCTTGTTTTAATCTGTCATCGGCTCTGAAGCCATAATCAGATGTTTTGAGTTTCTTATGACATTTGTGTAGGAATCTCCAGTGAGAGTACTGCATATAATTAATACTGGGCGCCAAAATTAGCTTCTTGTGTCAAGTTTAGTAATTTGCCAACGTTTTAGACGGTTTCAGATGGCTCGCTAAGCAAATCCCTTGCCAGCCGATTTATTTTTGGTTAGGCAATATACTCGCAACCTATTACATGGGACCTAACCTAATTGGCGAAACGTGGGTGTTAGTTCACCCTACGGGGATAAAGGCGTGATTTATGTATTAATTTTGTATTAATGTGTAAATTTTTGACAGTTCTTCCATACGAAAAAAACCCACGGTTAAATAATAATGGCTCGTATAAGTGTTTGTGACCTCCGTCTTTAAAGAAAAAGGTTTACTCCACTCAGGCCTTTTTGATTTGCACCAATCTGCTAATAGCGCGTCGTCACTAATAAATAGAGTGCAGTACAAAGGCGTCGCTGCACTGAGGCGTCCGTCATGCGATTATCCCACGTTTGTCCCGTGGACACTCAACGGATTTATGGGGTAATAAATCACTATTTCAATATTAGACGCGGCGATCGCAGTCACAGGCGCAGTTGGAGTTGGAATTAGCTAGTGTGTAGCAGATTTAGGTGGGTGTTTCGTGTTAGGGTTATCTAGAGTCCAGATGTTTCGGTTGGCCTCATTTCTCGAAAGCACACGTCGCTGCCGATATCTTCTTTTTCATCTTCTTCCTACCCTTATCCCGCTCTTGACGGGGACAGCAATACATGTTTTCTTCTTCCACTCCTCTCTATCCTTCACCAATTTCTCATCCACTCCTCTAGATATCATATCCTCCTATCCACAATCCATCCATCTCTTCTTCGGTCTTCGTCTCCTTCTACGTCCTTCCACGTTCATACCTTATATTCTTCTGCCAAAATAGCTTTCATCTGTTCGCATAACATGACCAAATCATCCAAGTCTATTACTTCGCAGTCTCTCAGTCACTGACGCTTCTTCCGCACCTTGGAGCACCCTAATGGTTGAGGTAAACCAACAACAACAGCAGACTCGAAGAGGGTTAGTGTCAGGCGGGCGGCCGGCTGTAAAACCTAAGTCAATACTTTGGGCAATATAGATTGGAATTTTGTTAACCCCACCACTTTCTCGGTTCTCTTGACATGGTCCGCTTCTTCTCTTTTCTATACATTCATTCATCACTAGCAGTCTAGCACCTTTCCAGTGTGATGGATGATAGGAATCAAAAGAGAGTGGACGACTTAATGACTTCTGACCGATATAAATGGAAGAGCATACTGCGCCGACCCCAGATAGACGGGGAACAGGGCAGGGAGAAGAAGAAGAGGAGGTGATTGTGGTATATATCGGATTGATGAGTTTTATTTCCAAATCATATTCACAACAAAAATAACATTTTTATGTAAACCTGTAGCAATTACAAAACTTTATTTTCCTGCCCTTTTGCCGATCCCGGCGGGGTCGGTACAACATGTTTTCGTCCTCCACTCCTCTCTATCTCCTCTCGTAGCAATTACAAAACTCGTAATCATTACTGAATATACCGGTAGTTAGTAATGAAATGGAAAGTGCAGTTGATTCATTATATTTAAGCAGCAGGTTGTTTATCTCGACAACACAGTCAGCAATAATTATAATTTCCGCCAGAACAACGTCAGGGCCCGGAAAGGAAACGTACACGAACCTTGAACCCCATACATCAGATGCGACAGTTCCTAGTGATCCACTAATGATCTCTTTGACAAGCCGAATCTATTCAGACAATGCGCAATTAATCATAGCACTAACATCCGTTCAACATAATCAATAAGGCATCGACATCGATCAGACTGCATTGTTCGCTGTCGTGTCTGGCATCCGCCATTTGGGATGATATAATTAAGGAAATTACACAGTGATTGAGTAACTAGTGATGGTCTTGTTCCTCCCACTTTCAGCTGTACGATTGTTATCAATATATATTAGCTACATCATCTTCAGAAGCCAGTCTTCAATGCTGGGACACAGGCCTTCTATATGGATGAAAATACATAGGGAGAATGGGTCATAACCCACCACGCTGGCCCAGATTGGTGGTTATTAGCAACTGCAGATGCAGCTGGGACCCACGGCTTGCCTTTCGAAGCACGGATGGGATAATATATTTTTGGTTACCCATTCTAAGGCAAGCCTCAGCAAAAATTGCTTAGTTTACGCAATCGCGGGCCGAGCGCGCTATCGAGCTCCTCCTCTTAGCTGCATGGTGGTTATCGATACACAGAATAGGCACATGTGTGTTAACACCCTCTTTCGCCAACTGTGTTAGGTCCCATGTAATGGGGGGCGAGCTTATTGCCATCTATCGGGCACATCAATCGCAGTTTATGACAAGATGGTATAACCAGAACTCTGTTACCCATTCCTCATCACTGTTTTAACCCTTAGTCGCCTTGTACGACACCCATGGTAGAGGAAAGATGGTGGTGATTACGATAGTATTCTGTTCTGCCGTCACCACACGACATTGATATTATATCAAAAAAAATATTAAACTAACCAATCCTGCCCGGCTAGCATGACCACCTAAACACGATATGTTAACGCTTGTTATGGCTTAGAACTGTCAAAACTCCATAGATTTTTGACAGTTCAAAGCGATAAATGGCTTTAATATCATGTCGTGTTTCGGTGGTCATGCTAGCTGGGCTGGCTATCTGACTTCACCACCGCCATCTGTTCACAGGGCCGCCAAAAGAGACAGCGCCCCACACAAGACAGATAGCGAGCCAACAATATTATCGCCCACTTGGCACAAACAAACAAACAAAACATTTCACGCTCGCGAACGCCGGAAACAATAGCCGGAGAGAGAACCTCACCTGCTCATACAATCCGATAATAACACAAGATTATTATTAGACATGAATTATCGTCGCAATTAGACGCGCCGGAGCGAAATGGCGACAGCACGGAGCGCGGGACCCGGTGGACAGCTGAGCGAATAAATCAATCACGTGGGCGGGTGTGCATCGCGGTACAGTGCGGCACGCAGCTTTTCCAATGATAAGACATACGCACACGTATACGATTAAGTTCAATAACTTGACGGCCGCCTTGGTCGAATGCTCAGATTGCTGGGTATTGGCCAAGAGGTTTCGGGTTCGAATCCTGGTAGGGGCAAACTTTGTGATGACCACAAATGTTTGTTTCCGGGTCTTGTTTGTGTAAATGTTTATGTAGTATATTTTCAACATTTATATACATAATTATATTAAAAATATGTCCGTCATCTAGTATCCATAACACAAGTGCTTAGGCTACTTACTTTGGGCTAGATGATAGGTGTGAGTGTAAAAAAAAAATATTATTTTTATTATATAACTAAGGCTGGAGTTCACCAACACATAAAAACAGGCGACTATTATTTAAGCATCGGTTTTTGACATTTTATCACATGGAAGCACTGTCAAAAACTGGCGTTTATCTTTTAATCGCTAGATTTACTTGTCAGTGAACTCGAGCCTAAGTTGCATAGACTGCGGATTGCATAGTATGAATGAATAATTTTGATTTTGCGAACACTAACACACACTTACATGACAAATACACAGGGCACTCAACACAACAGAAACTACACAAATCAAATTTATAAGGTATACAAGCCAAGCATTATTTTTTTATTTTATAGTGAGCATGTGTGTATCGCAGCTGTCAAAAAAGGTCACAGTTCACTGTAACATCGTCTCGGGTTACCCAAGCAAATCACCGATTTTCAACTGCAACCTGAATGTTCTCACCTCAAAGTTCCAACTCCTTGTATTTTCATGTTAACCAACGTATCTCATCTAGTAAGCCCGTTCGGATAAGCTATCAGCCAATAGTTGGCCAACTTTTTACTGCCGCACTCAGAGACGTCAATTAACTTTAATCAGTACTTAACGTCAAAAAATTACAATTCAAAACTAGTCGCTATTCTTGCCGTGTCTATGTTTTGAATAAAAAATTTTGACATTAAATACTCATTAAAGTTAATTGACGTCTCTGAGTGCGGCAGTTAGTTGTACGATTTAGTTGGAAAGATGTGCGGGCTATTTTATGTTTTGTATGACTAAGTATTGGTACAATCTGAAATTTAGTCGGCCAACTTGAAATCGTATGTCTGTGGTCGCTCTCAGGACTTGCAGTGACGTCAGAAGATTAGATAAGCATGTAACACACTGAGTGGTCTGCATTGTAAGGGCTGTATCATCTTATTCTTCTTCCTTCCCTGTTACCAGTTTACCTGGGGTTGGTGCAGTATGTTTCCTCTTCCATTCATCAAGTTGTCATCAAGCCATGCTCCCTTTTGATTCATACCTTCCATCACACCGTAAAGGTGCTACTGATGTATGAATGTAAAGAAAAGAGACGGAATGTGAGAGAACGATGAACCAAGAGAAAGATTGGGATGATGACATTCCAATACATACCGCTCAAGATTTTGTATTAGGTTTTACAGCCGGCCGCCTGCCTGACACCAACCCTCTTTGGGTATGCTGTTGTTGAAGGTTTTCCCTCCACCATTCGGGTGACCCAATGTGCTTATTGTAGGGCAATCTCCCTTAGTCGTTTTTTACGACACCCCTGGAGTGAGTCAAGGCTGGCACATTCTCTGTTAGTTTTTCGGTCCCAGGCCAGCATGGAAGATGCCGTAACGCCGTAATTTAACTAAATACAATTGTCACCACCCCAAATCTCTCCCGTGGGTGTCACGTACAAGGCGACTAAGGATAAAACAGTGATGGATGGGCAGCAGCGTTCCTCTTGTACCACCTAGCAATGTACTGCGACTTTTGTGCCCGATATATGGCAATGGGCCCGCCACCTATTACATGGGTCCTAACATAATTGGCGAATCGTGGGTGCTAGTGTTCACCTCTGCCTACCCCTTCGGGGATATAGGCGTGATTTATGTATGTATCGTAGTACCTGTAACTGTAGTTACGATATTGTTACGAAACAGCATTTCGAAACACCACATCAGCGAACAAGAACCATTAAACCGAATGGCGATAAATACACTATTAGAACTAATAACGAGTCTTATCGCACCTCACGCGACAGACAATACAGTCGTACAATTATCCGAGCTAACCCTTCACACCCAAATCACAGTCGCGACGAAATTGCATTACAAAACGTCAGTCGACGTACAGACATACAAATAGAATCGTCAAGCCCCCAGCAATTAGTTCCACGCTAGTTCGATATGAAATACAGCGATGCGGATCAGCTAAGACATATAGATTAGGGCGGGACACACTGCTGATTTGGACGGCGGATTTTGGGCCCGATTTCGAATGTGAACCCTATATGGTACACACAAGTGGTCGCCCGCGATTCCACTCGCGTTTATCCGATATAAACGTTATAATTATAGCCACCCTCAATAAAAGTACTATCCAACACAAAAATAATTTTTCAATTTGAACCAGGACTTTCTGAGATTAACGTTTTACCAACCAACCGCGTTTAACCAACCAACCAAACAAACAAACTCTTCAGCTTTATGATATTAGTACAGAGAGTATAGATAAACATAACGCCATGAAGCCTGCAACCAACTCAATATTAAAATTTGTGTTTAGAAAACGTAGAAAATAGACTTGTTTGTAATTTATACATCTCACCAAAAATGTATTATCTCGAGTTCCCGTGTGCTTCGGAAGGCACATTAAGTCGTTCTTCCCGGCTGCATCTGCACTAGTTAATACACCCATCAACCCGCACTGGGTAAGGGTGGTGACCATAAGGTGGATTTTAAGTCCGCTACACGTACGGAAAATCCCACTTTCTGGTCAGGGGGTGACATAAAACTAATGATCTTAGCTCGGGCTATAAAAAAGATCACATATTTATCGCCCTCGCCTTCGGCTTGGGTGGATACTTGTGATCTGAGCCATTCCTTGTTTTATCGCCCTTGGTATATAATCTAATATTTTTTTAACTGTGACATGCTATAAAGAATTTAATTTTTAAGTCTCGTTAAAACTCGATTCTTCCATAATCCGGTGTCCGTGTGTGAGGCGCACTCCTGCCCTATAACATATGCCAAATCCATGGTTCAACCATTTTGCATTCGGCCGCTCGTTCCCTTTTAGATGACGTCAATATGCAACATCCTTTACCGTGTCCAAACGTCGCAACATCTCTCCCACTCCAACCTAATCTGGATTCAACTGCCCGAGCACACAAGCTGCATATTCGGCTGCAGCTGCGGAGTTTTAATGCTTACCAGCTTTGTGGCGTTCGGATTCAGTGTCAGGTTGTTTCGCTATGAAATATAGTTTCGCCTTCATTGAATCCGTGATAAATTGATGTGAAGGGAAGGTGGTTATTGAATAACAAGCGTGGCTTGTTGATCGCGTCAATGGGAGGCTTTGTACTGGTGACGCTTTCGTGTGTCGGAATTTGTAATTGCGTCGCATTGTTTTGTTATTAGCGCAATAAGCATGGGATTGATTGATATTGGTGTGGGGGTGTGTGCTTGTAAAACGGCGATTGCTAAGCTGGGGGCCTACCGCCTAACTCGATTGCTGATGATTGCTATATAGCAATGCACTGCTTACGGCTATAGCAGCCATCCTGAATTTTTAGGCGGTACGGATTTTGTGCCAAATTCATACAAAATCATTCGGTGATCATTCATTCAAAGCTATCGCTGATAGTTTAGGTACATTTGGTGCGAAATGACAGCATGACGTCATAAACTATAGCTTTTGCTTTAGCAATCGAGTTAGGCGGTAGGCCCCCTGGTCGAAGAATTTATTGATTTGACTATTTGATTTTAATTTTAACATTATATAAATGTTAGAAAAATTAGTACAAAGATTTTAGTGGTTAGAAAAAAAAAGAAAGAATTTCGAAAAATTATGATCTTGAGGCGGGAATCGAACCCGCGTCCGCTGCTATCCGGGCAGGTGCCTGACCGCTCGGCCACCCAAGATACTTGGGGAATATCATAATTTTTCGAAATTCTTTCTTTTTCTAACCACTAAAATCTTTGTATTATTGATTTGAGATTCGTTTGACTACTATCTTGCCTGACGAAAAGCTATGACGAAGACTGAGATTATACACACTCGCCCAGAAGATGGCTGTTCACTATAGCTTTTGTTCGACCATTATAATTATATTGATTATTTTTTTCTGTTGTAGTTACGCTCCGCATTTCGTCTCAAAAATCTCAAGATGTAACTATTAGAATTGTGAGTTCAATCTGTTAAATTTTCAGAATACAAGTGTTGACGGTGTTCTTTTCTCTTGTTGGAAAATTAAATTGTTAAAGAAAGACTTGAGGAGGGGTAGGAAGAGTTTCTAAAGTTCCTTCGTGCTTTGGAAGGCACGTTAATCTGTGCGTCCCAGCTAAATTAAAATCGTTACTAATATAACGTAATAGTAATACATTGTCCCTTTCGGGGATAAATAGGAGTATTTATTCATGTCTGTCGGGGTACGACACCGGTGGGAGTTATAGTGACAATTACTGTATTCTGCTCTGCCGTCACGGCTCATATAACATACAAATATTTGAATAAAATGCGTCGTATTCGATTTTACAACCGAAAACGCCATTCGTGCGTCCTGAGTGCTTTCCGAATTGCTCGCCCGTCTCCCATTAGTGGCGAATAAAAGATTTTATTAAAGACGTGCAGAAACCAATATGGGGGCAGTAAACAAATTATTCGATGGCGGCCAACCCTAGGATGTCGCCGTAAAAATACGCGGAAAACTGTCGACCGCAATAAAGGAACGCGATAAACTGAGCAAAAAACGGCGGATATGAATTCATTGGTATGACGTTTGGGGCCCATCGAACCACAGTATACCCAGAACAGTAATACGTCTTCACACAAACTGGCCGCTGCCCATTAGGATGACTGTGTGCTTTCGTACTCGGCGTCGTATAGGCACGCACTGTGACACACGCATTGACATAAAATACGGGGGCATAATTTTGGTTCGGTGTGATGGCGCGTGTACAAGGCGATTGCACGTTCGCTCGCTCTCGTTCACGCTCGGCACATTCGCGATCAGCCGCCACTTTAGTTACAACCTAGTGTCAACGCAAGTAGGCTAAACACTCGCCGACAGGCAGCAGAAAAACTACTGTTCTGGGTATACTGTGTTATTCGCCTGCTCTTGCGTTGACGCTAAACTAAAGCAGCAGCTACGGCTGCCTACACGTCGCCGAGTACAATAGCACACATTCCAATGAGCAGCGGCCAGTTTGTACGAAACGTATTACTGTTCTGGGTATACTGTGGTCGAACGGCCACCGCTATGGCGAAGAAATTCCTCCTCCGGCCATATTTCCCGCTTATAGTTTTATGGGATTGGTCCCCATCTTTTATTGGTCGGCGGAATCTTGTCAATCCTATTAGGGCCCGGCTCGTCCCGTCTCGCCCCGGCTCGTCTCGTCTCGCCCCGTCCGCTTTTTAGGGTTATGACGTATATTGAAAGTTCGAATCGCTCGATTGCGGTCGTGTCGCCGCTTGATTAAATTTTTGCCAGTCGCGCCCCGGTTAGGAATATAATTGTTCTTTTTTATGTTTATCAATAATATTTTTCGGTGGACGTGTTTTGGGATTAATGAAAAGTCGTCATCTGGTCGTCCTGTTAGGAGCGGGCGATATTTTTATTATACATACATACATAGATAAATCAGCCTTTCTCCCTTAAATGGTAGGCAGAGGCGGTTGAAGACCCGTGCTAGTTATTTAACATAAATCATGCCGGAAAACTAAGGCAGAGGTGTATTAAACACCCGCTTTCCACCATAAAGTTAGGTCCTCCTATATAATAAATAGGTGCCGGGCGCTTCTGTCGGGCACATAAATCGCAATATATTGCTGGTTGGTAGAGAAACTTAATTTAAATACTTAGATCTGAGTAAAATAAATTTTAAATTAAAATTATAAATACAATATCTATTTACACCTTTAATAATCTTAAACTAATGTATAAAAAAAAAATCATAAACTAAACCTACTAATTACAAAAGTCAAAATCATTAGAAATATCATGCGCGCGAGCGATGTTATTCATACGAGTATAGCTAGAATTGTTATACATCGATACATGACTCATTACGGGCCGACCGAACGATGATGTACCTGAAATCGTATGAGGGAATTTGCTAACATTCACCGGCCATACGTCAAGACGTTTGCTACTTACTTGCTGGAGTTACAAAATTATTGCTATCGATATTTTATATAATTATCACATTAATGTTATTTTTACATTGAGAACTTTTAAAACAAAAGTTAATTAAATAATTATTAGTGCGTGAAATCCCCGATCGGGGATCAAGTACTGGCTTCGCTTCTATCAGCACTAGTCTACGCTACTCTGGAGTGTCCCTGAATTTTAACCACGTGACTGCCGACAGCCCACTACCCACCCGTCGTGACGCCACGTTCGGGTGCAGCCAGTTAAGTGGTACCCCATAGGCGGTTCATGGTGTGCACAGCCCAAAATAAATCCACGACCCTGCGATTTTTACTTAACTGCCTACTGCAGTATCTGTTTAGTGTTTACTTTTGAATTGTAATAAATTAATAATTTTAAAGTTGTTATTATTTTATTCTGACGGTCTATACTAAGCAAAACGTCACAATGGCGCCCAATACTGGTATTTTGTGAGCTGTGTGCACTATTTATGGCTTTGGATATTTTTTGGTTATCTCTGGTGTTGGCTTTCTCTTCGCTTTTGCTTAGCTTTTGAGTTGTCTTGTTCAGCGAACTTACGGAACATTTATAAAATCGGAAATAAAATTTTATTTACACTATCAATTTTTTTATAATTACAATCAAATTTTGTTAATTATTAATATTATTTATATTTTTATTTACAATTTTAAATCTAAATAAAATAAATCAAATTGTACCTTGAGTTGGCTGACGGATTTTATTATTTTTAAGTTTGTTTATGTAAATTATATATCTTTCTGCCTATTGTACATTTGCAACACACATCCACTCGTGTTTGAAAATAATGTCTTACCAAATTAAATTTCTATCACTACAAAAAGCTGAACTTGAATACGAAGTGGCTGTAAGAGGCAGCACTAGTGATTCAGTTCAAGAACTCCGCAAGCAAATAGTTAAATTGTCTCAGATATTACCTTCAGAAGATGTTCTCGAGTCACATCTTGAACCTAAAGATGACTTAATTCAGGTGAAAGATACCCTATTAAAAACTAGAATTAACTTAGACTGCTTAAAACAACGATTCGATAAAAACCTTTTCTCTCGTACTGAAACAATTTTAAATCATGTGTATCATAGGGTTAATCGAATAAATCGAATCTCTGAAGTTGCTGAAAGTTATAAAGAATGTTGTGCAAATTTCAACGCTCAGTATAAAGAAATAAATAGTTTACGTCCTCAAACACCTCAGGCGAAATCTACTACATCGGAACCTAATTCAGATGCTATAGCCACTCCAACAAGCTGCGACAGGAAATATATATCTGATGTAATTTCTAAATTAAAGTTTTCCGGCAAATCTTGCGTACGGTCTTTTATTCAGCGAGTAGAAGAGACTGTTATATCAAAAGGTATTGATAAAGATATAATATTATCATACTGTTACGAAATCTTCACAGACGATGCACTGCATTGGTATCGCTGTATAAAGGATAAAGTAAACTCGTGGGATGATGTAGTAACCCGCGAGAGGGATAGCAGACAACTCGTCGTTGTCTGAGTAGATGGTTATTGGGAATTCTGCCCCACCTCCGTTCTTCGGGCTCACGCCCTCACTCACTTCGGTTGACCAGAATTCCCAATAACCATTATGTATGCTAGAATCCTCAGGAAGATCATGCAACAAATACTTCTAAACTGTTCGGTTGGAAGCACCGTAGTTAACTTCCTGCGAGCCCGTGGTAAGATCACGCACTGAACAGACTCCTAAACTGTTCAGCTGGAAGCACCATGTTAGAGTAACTCCCTGCGAGCCCGTGGTAAGATCACGCACTGAACAGACTCCTAACAGGTGTTGGCTGAGAGAACCGTGGTAAGTATCCCTCTGCGAGCCCATGGTAAGATCACGCACCAACACCTTCTAAACTGTTCGGCTGGAAGCACCGTAGTTAACTCCCTGCGAGCCCGTGGTAAGATCACGCACCGAACAGACTCCTAAACTGTTCAGCTGGAAGCACCGCAGTAACTTCCTGCGAGCCCGTGGTAAGATCACGCACTGAACAGACTCCTAACAGGTGTTGGCTGAGAGAACCGTGGTAAGTATCCCTCTGCGAGCCCATGGTAAGATCACGCACCAACACCTTCTAAACTGTTCGGCTGGAAGCACCGTAGTTAACTCCCTGCGAGCCCGTGGTAAGATCACGCACCGAACAGACTCCTAAACTGTTCAGCTGGAAGCACCGCAGTAACTTCCTGCGAGCCCGTGGTAAGATCACGCACTGAACAGACTCCTAAACTGTTCAGCTGGAAGCACCGTGTTAGAGTAACTCCCTGCGAGCCCGTGGTAAGATCACGCACTGAACAGACTCCTAACAGGTGTTGGCTGAGAGAACCGTGGTAAGTATCCCTCTGCGAGCCCATGGTAAGATCACGCACCAACACCTTCTAAACTGTTCGGCTGGAAGCACCGTAGTTAACTCCCTGCGAGCCCGTGGTAAGATCACGCACCGAACAGACTCCTAAACTGTTCAGCTGGAAGCACCGCAGTAACTTCCTGCGAGCCCGTGGTAAGATCACGCACTGAACAGACTCCTAAACTGTTCAGCTGGAAGCACCGTAGTTAACTCCCTGCGAGCCCGTGGTAAGATCACGCACCGAACAGACTCCTAAACTGTTCAGCTGGAAGCACCGCAGTAACTTCCTGCGAGCCCGTGGTAAGATCACGCACTGAACAGACTCCTAAACTGTTCAGCTGGAAGCACCGTAGTTAACTCCCTGCGAGCCCGTGGTAAGATCACGCACTGAACAGACTCCTAACAGGGGTTGGCTGAGAGAACCGTGGTAAGTATCCCTCTGCGAGCCCATGGTAAGATCACGCACCAACACCTTCTAAACTGTTCGGTTGGAAGCACCGTAGTTAACTCCCTGCGAGCCCGTGGTAAGATCACGCACCGAACAGACTCCTAAACTGTTCAGCTGGAAGCACCGCAGTAACTTCCTGCGAGCCCGTGGTAAGATCACGCACTGAACAGACTCCTAAACTGTTCAGCTGGAAGCACCGTGTTAGAGTAACTCCCTGCGAGCCCGTGGTAAGATCACGCACTGAACAGACTCCTAACTACCTAATATATCAAAACTGTACTAGCTTTCTAAATATCTCTCTTTCTCTCTCTCGCTCTAGAGACTTCATATACTTACTACTTATACTTACTTTGTTACCTTTTTAGCAAAACCAACCATTAAAACCTTTAGCTATCACATACTAGGCAAACTTGTATGTGATCGCTTATTACCTTTTATTACCTTTTACTACCAAAACTTCGAGTACCTTAAGCTATCACATACAATAAGTAAACTGTATGTGATCGCTTATTACCTTTTATTACCTTTTAATACCTTTTACTACCAAAACTTCGAGTACCTTAAGCTATCACATACAATAAGTAAACTGTATGTGATTGCTTATTACCAAATAATCATACTATCTCTAAGGGAATGGGGAATATGGGGTAGCATTTTTTAATAAAATTTTACATTGTTATCGTGCATACTAAAATTCTACGTTTGCTGAACATCCCTGTTGTCTTGCAATGAGCAGGAACTCACTCTCTGACCTGAAATCAACAACAATAAAAAATATTACATTAATTGAAAACTTTTCCTCATAATGCCCTTTGTTGCAGTGGGATACTTACAAGTTACATAAAGCAAACACCTTGTCGTTGTAATCACCAACACCCAACTCCATTATCGAGCAAGTATCCTAAAATTAAAAACATGTATTAACTTTTATTACTAGCTAAAAATAAATAGATAATAATATGTCAATTTCATAATCATAATAATTATGCACTTTAATATATTCATTAGGAATAAAGAGGTTAGTGTGTCGCCTTTTTGGGGAAAACTTGGAGTAAGCGTTTGGGGCTCTATGAGAATTCAATAAAACTAACAAATAATTTTTTCTGCTTAAATCGTTAGGTAAAGTTGTAATAATTTTTGGGTCTTTAAATTTTTAAGATTTTTTTTCCAATTGCTAATTTTAACAAGTTAGTATCATCGACCCAATAAATGCATTTTATTAACCTTTGACTCATAATTTTCAAGAATATTTAAAAAATAACAAAATATATAAATCTTTGAAATAAATTACCTTGGTAAATATGCATTTTATGAAAATAGTTTATATGATGTATATTGGTCTAATAGATGTCCTGAATCGATTGAGACCGAAAAAGAGGTTGTCTGTTCGTCGATTATTTTGTCGAAATTTGTTCCTTACCTTTATATTTAAAGTAATATGACAAAACTATTTAATCGTTATAGATTATATTACTACCACGTGTTGCATTTACAAAAATTATTAGCAATAAATAGTACATTAATACATTTTGATCAGTTTCAAAAATATACTATTCTGGATTTTGAAGTATGTAATTAGTTAATTTAAAGTAATATGATAAAACTATTTAATCGTTATAAATTATATAACTACCACGTGTTGCATTTACCAAATTTATTAGCAATAAATCGTACATTATTTTGATCAGTTTCAAAAATATACTATTCTGGATTTTGAAGTATGTAATTAGTTAATTTAAAGTAATATGATAAAACTATTTAATCGTTATAAATTATATAACTACCACGTGTTGCATTTACCAAATTTATTAGCAATAAATCGTACATTATTTTGATCAGTTTCAAAAATATACTATTCTGGATTTTGAAGTATGTAATTAGTTAATTTAAAGTAATGTGATAAAACTATTTAATCGTTATAAATTATATAACTACCACGTGTTGCATTTACCAAATTTATTAGCAATAAATCGTACATTATTTTGATCAGTTTCAAAAATATACTATTCTGGATTTTGAAGTATGTAATTAGTTAATTTAAAGTAATATGATAAAACTATTTAATCGTTATAAATTATATAACTACCACGTGTTGCATTTACCAAATTTATTAGCAATAAATCGTACATTATTTTAATCAGTTTAAAATATATACTCTTCTGGCTTTAAATTAATAAAAGATAGGTTTGATAGGAAAAAATCAAAATAAAGAATAATTCTTGAAATATTTTTTTTTATAACCAGAAATACCTAATTGGACAAAAAAAGTAAGCAGAAATAATTGTGAGCACTTACCTGATGTTATTTATAATATTTCACAATTTTCTTCGTTTATTGTAATTAACATTGAATAGAAAATGTTAATTATTAATACACTGAACACGCACGTGGTCGATAGCTAGTTGCCGAAGTCGTCGCCGTTCCCATTGCAATGGACGAGAACGTGGGAACAGAAACTCGAGCTTCGCTTGCACTCCCCCCGCATTAAAGTCTGAGAGCTTAGCACTATTTTATCAACACATTAAAACATACCAATAAGTCAAATTATAATAAAATATGATACGTTAGTTTTCATAAACTAAATGCTCTTAAATAATAATGAAATATTTTTAAAATAAATATGAAAACAAAAAAAAATACAATTCTAATTATACCATTGTTTTCAGTCATAAATCTTTATTTTTCTGTCACAAACAAGAGCATATAATATTTTTTTTAGTTTTTTAATTGTTTCATGTTGTTATAATGGATTTTAATATGAAGGTCCTAATTATTTGAAAGAATATTGCTACTTACACAATTACCTTTAAAGCTAGCTCTCGAACTATAATAGTGATGTTAAAAATTTAATATGTGTTCGATGGTGTTTTATATTTACTCGATATTCCAATACATAAGGGTTAAAGTTTATGCAATGTTTTCTTTTACTTACAACTAAATAAATATTGGGTAAAACATTGTTCCTGCGGTATTTTGTTACAAATTATTAGCTTTCAACTACTGGTACTAGTTTTATAACTAAACTATTTTAGTATTAGATATATTGTTAAACGATAGAGAGGAGCCCTCTCAACACAGATTGTTAAAGAGAGGACACCTTCAACAATCTGTAAAATTGTGATACCAAAAATACATTCATTACTTAAGTTAAAACAAAAATACCCCGGGATCATTTAACATTCACAAAATTGAAATAACATGTCTTGAAAGTTTTATATGTAAGTAAGTACATTGTATTGAAAAACGAATGAAAAAATCAATGTTTTTAATGGGCTTGATAATTTACGATATGAATCGATTTATAAATTAACTCGATGTTTATTTCTATTGGAACGTCCCTAAGCAATAAAACGCAATCATAGCGTTTTCGCAACCAGCCACTGCAGCTTAAATTACAATGTAGTAGAATTAATAAAATGTTACTTGTAATATGATGTATTATAAAATGTCTTATGTGCAGCTGTCAGTTTCAAACAAATAATTGTTCTATTTAAGTTTCAGCAAAGTTTGGATTCAGAATTAATGAGTCGTTCTATGCTATAATAGTAATGATTAAACACTGTTAAAATCTTAGCGACCTTATTCTATTTACAATAAGAGTCATAAAAATGATCAGATTTTCATAAAAAGTATTACTTTATGCTCTACTGATTTTGACTGATTTTATTTAATGATGACATCTACCTTTTTCAACATAAAAACACAACAATTGAGGAAATTTCGTTATTTCCACAATTCACTTCGGTGGTTCAACATAATCGTGACTCCATCATAGTACCCATCAGTACCCGCCAGTGCTCAACAGTCACCATCAGTTTCCATCAGTGTTTGATTCCATCAAAGATAATATAATTAAAATGTGCGTAAGTACTTTTAGTTTTTTTTCAATAATTTACTTATTTTCCACAGATGGATAGCAAGCATATCGTACACATGTGTTGTTGAGGATAGCACATAATGTCTATGTTATAGATTGTTATGAAAATTATTAATTATTTGTGTGTCAGTGTTTCAACTGTAAATGATACATGTATAAATATTTATTTTAACAGGTCTGACTCAGAGTTTGAATCCACCGTGTTCGAGGCGCCCGAAAAGAAAACCACTACGAAAAGGAAATCGGTTGCTGTCAAGAGTGCCAAGCCACGCATTCGCCGGACGTCGACCGAATCCACGTCATACGAGTCTGTCTCTGCTCAGAGGTACATAATCATATACTATACCATAGTTACATACATACTATCTCATTACATAGTTATTATAAACTGAAGTCCCTCACCCCGTTTTTTCTTAATAAAAACACTATTACAACTATGCTAATCTTAGAAAATAGTTCAATAAGAAATGTAATTTTTTATTAATATTATTAATCCATCAGGCAGCACCACCGGCTTGCCTGCGAGCCAATCCGTATACTTGTTTCTTACATTATTATCCTAAAATAATAGTATCTGTAAATAACAGTATTTACGCTAACATAATAAAATGAACTTAAACTATAAATATCTTTTTTTTTACAGAGTAAACAAGAAACCACGCACTGACTTGTTCAACATATTACGGTCAGAGGAGGTCGCCAGCAACCAACCTAAGCAGGGTGGAGTGTTGACGTCAAGCTTCTCTAGCCGGGTCTCAACTGGTACCTCTCGTCGGACTGCCGTGACAACTGGGGACTATGTTATAGACCTTAAGGTCTATAATAAACGTGACTATCTAACTAAGCCGATCGATGTTAGATACAAGGCTGCGTTAGTGTCCGTCCGACTACAGAGCGACGACCAATCACCATCGTGGGAAGCAGTTCAAGGCTTCCTGAGCCAAGCCTGGAAGGAGTTCGAGCTTTCTGAGCCCACGCACTACTCGGATAAAGTTAATTTTAAATAATTAAGTTCATTTTAATTAAATTTTTTATATATGCTTATTATTATTATTATTTTCCATATTGGTAGGTAGGTATTTTCAAACCACGTAATACTTATATTTTACTTAGGTAACTGATAATAATAGAATATTAAAGTATTTTGTGGTATTCAATAACATGCCTTTCTGTACGACGTGTAACATATCTGTACAGAATAAATCATGGGTGGGTCATTTGAGAAGTAAATTGCACAAGCAAAACAACCACTCAATAAAACATAGCGATGGTGTGGAAATTATAACATCCGCTTTTCGCAATCGTATAATAACTTATAAAATAGTAGCAATCAATGATTACCAACTAACGTCTGTTGATAGATTTTTTGATGAAATACATATCAAAATAAAGTCACTCCTAGATGAATTCCTTATTAAGCACATATGTGTGAAAGTCAATTTTGAACTATTTGCAACATTTCTGCAATTTAAAAATAATTCACAATCAATAAAATCCTTTGGGTCGAAAAATAAACTTTTGTACTTTAATTATAACTTCGAAAATTTTTATCTCGAAGTGGTTAATTATCTAAAAAAACGTATCGAAGAATTTGAGCACCGTGACAGCGGGTGGGCTTTTTTAAACAATTCACATGTTGAGATCAATCTAAATAAATACCAGCCACTCGGAGGTTCTAGTTTTATTGAATTGCCTAAATCAATTCAACTAAAAAAGGCATGTCTAAATATCAATAATAAAGATCAATACTGTTTTTTATGGTGTGTGTCGGCAGCTCTCTATCCAGCCAAAAAACACCCAGAAAGAGTTACATCTTATCCAAATACTTTTAAAATGTTTGATATTTCTGGAATGCGTTTTCCTGTCACTTTTCGCGACATACAGACTTTCGAAGGTAATAATTCGAATATTAAGTTTATAATATATGGCTTAAAAAATAATAAAACTATAATAGGTCCGCTGTATAAATCAGACTTTAATAAAGATGACAACAACAAAATTATACATTTGTTGTATCTCGATAATGGTAATACTGCACATTATTGTTTAATTAAAGATTGTTCCAGACTTTTTCGAAGCCAGGTTACTTCACATCACAGCAGGTTATATTTCTGTGATTTATGTCTTATATTTTTTAATACGCCACAAGAAGTTGATTATCATATATGTAGCGGTGTAGTGACGGTGCTACCTGAAAAAGGTTCAGTAATTCAATTTAAAAACTTCCATCGTAAACAAAACATACCTTTTTGTATCTACGCTGATTTCGAATCGATGCTACAAAGATCTGATGTTGACTGTACCGCCACTGGCAGCAACACGTCTACGTTACATCAACATATACCCATCGCGTTCGCGTATCATATTGTTTGTTGCGAAGATCCGAGCTATAATCGATACGTGTCATATCGAGGGCCTGATTGCGACCAGCGGTTTGTGCGCTGTATATTTGAGGATGTGAAAAAAATCTATGAAATAGTGAGTTCAATCTCTCCCATGATATTTAGTGAGATGGACAAAGTAAATTTTGAGAAATCAACACGTTGTCACATTTGCCAACATTTAGTATTTTCAGACAAAGTCCGCGATCACTGTCACTTGACGGGACGATACCGTGGGGCCGCACATCCCTATTGCAATTTGCAATATAAGTGCCCTTCATTTGTTCCCATATTTTTCCATAATTTAAGTGGATACGATTGCCACTTATTTATTAAAGCATTAGGTGAAGCCGATGGAGATATAAAAATTATCCCAAAAACGAAAGAAAATTACATTTCTTTTACTAAATTTGTACCAGTTTCCAATAATAAGTTTTTTCAGCTCCGTTTTGTCGATTCATTCAAATTTTTGGGTACCAGTTTAAGTCAATTAGCTGAAACTTTAAAGCCAGAAGACTTTAAATATTTAAAAAGTCACTTTCCCAATGATAAAAAATTTCAGTTGCTTACTCGCAAGGGCATCTATCCTTACGAATATATGGACTCATGGGAAAGGTATCAAGAAAGAGCCCTTCCTCAGAAGGAATGCTTTTTTAGTGCGCTCAATGGTCACGGAATTTCTGACGATGATTATCAACATGCTCGTTTGATATGGTCAACATTTAATATTTGTGATTTAGGAAGTTATACGGATTTATATCTGAAAACTGATGTGCTTTTATTAACCGATATTTTTGAACATTTTAGAAAAACTTGCAGACAACATTATCAATTAGATCCGGCTTTCTACCTAACCGCACCTAGTTTGTCTTTTGACGCGATGTTGTTAAAGACGGGAGTACAGCTTGAACTTATTGATGACTTAGCTATGTTACGAATGTTACAAAGCGGTATCAGAGGCGGTGTGTGCTTGTGTTCTCACAGATACGCTAAAGCAAATAACGTATTTTTATCAGATTATGATCGTTCTAAACCTAGTTCTTATATTGCTTACATTGACTGCAATAATTTATATGGACATAGCATGTGTCAATTTTTACCGTTATCGAATTTCAGATTTTTAGAACAACACGAAATTGATAATTTGATAGTATCTGATATTTCAATAGATGCAGAGTATGGTTTTATTCTTGAAGTAGATTTAGAATATCCCAAACATCTGCATCACTTGCATAACGACCTACCGTTCTGTCCCGAAAAATGTATCCCACCGGGTGGAAAGAATCATAAACTCGTTCCTAATTTATATGACAAATTCAATTATGTTATACATTATATACATTTGAAAACCTGTCTTAAACATGGGTTGATATTAAGGAAAATTCATCGAGTAATCAGTTTTAAGCAAAGTCCATACTTAAAACAGTACATTGATTTAAATACAGAACTAAGACAGAAAAAAACCTCAAAATTTGAACAAGATTTTTTTAAGCTTTTAAATAACAGTGTGTTTGGAAAAACTTTGGAAAATACTGAGAAACGTGTTAACGTTTATATGGTTAATCAGTGGTCAGATCACAAAAATGTTACCAAAAAAAGGAAGAGCGCACGACAACTTATTGTTAAACCTAATTTTCATAGTGCGTCAGTATTTACAGAAAATTTAGTTGCAGTACAATTAAAGCCAGAGCAAGTCATTTTAAACAAACCAATTTATATAGGTTTTACGGTCTTAGAATTATCAAAAAGTCATATGTATGATTTCCACTACTCTATAATTCAACCTTATTACAGCACGAACGTACAGATGTGTTACACGGATACTGATAGTTTTATATACCACATATATACACATAATTTTTATAAAGATTTAAAAGAAAATTTCCTACGATATATTGATACAAGTAATTACCGAGAGACTAATAAATATAACTTGCCCATACAAAATAAAAAAATTCCAGGCTTGTTTAAAGACGAAATGGGGGGTAAAATTGTTTCTGAATTTGTTGGACTTCGTTCTAAGCTATATTGTATAAAAACTGTAGACAACACAATAAAAAAAGCAAAGGGAATAAAAAAAAATATTGTAGCAAAATTGGATGTAGCGGACTATGAAAAAACACTGTTTGAGGGTGACATTGTCCGCAAAACCAACGTTTTATTTAAATCCATTAAACACGACATTTTCACATGTGCAGTGAACAAAATAGCTTTATCCGGTGATGATGACAAAAGGTTGATACTAAAAGATAAAGTTTCTACAAGAGCATGGGGACATACTAACATACTTAATTTTTAAACCTCTTTTTAACATGTGTGTTAAGTATATTAAGTTATAAGTTTAAGTTGGTTGTAAATTTAGTTAATACTATTAGTGTCTAAAAACTTTTGAATTTTATTATAAATGTACTTATATAAATATCAAATTTATCATAATAATATGTAATATGAAACTGTGTATACCTACCTACATTTATATGAAACAAAAATTACTTAATAAAACTATATGAATTATTATTTTTGTTTTTTTTTTTTCAATTAATACTCAATATTTGCTTTAGATTACGGTAGAGCCTTGTTATAATAACCCAAGTGAATAAATCACACTTAAAAATCATGTTCTAACATGTTCATAGAATAATGCAATCCGATCCACAACGTTCCGCCATGTTGCGTTGTCAGCGTTAGGTTTTTACGAACACACACACACACCACACCACAACACTCGTGTAATGAAATACCTATATATATGAAATATTTTTATGAAATAAATTCACTTTTGTTTGCATACAAAACGGATTTGACGTTATTATGGTAAGTTCATTTGCGAAATTTAAGATTTTGATAATAATAAATCGATTTTGTCTGTAGCCATCTAACAAAATATACATTTCAGGATACTCCACCGCCGTCCCCAGTTTTGGCTCTACCAGATGAAGAACTCCAATATCTGAGACCAGCATTTTATCAACAAGATGCTCAAGACCTGAATCTATACCTTGAAGAAACGAATCACTTTGAACCACAGAATACACGCACGAAGCCTTATGTTAGGAAGTTAAAAAAACATCGCAAGAAAAGATGTTATCTAAAACATTTCCACAACCAACAACATTCGTTTGTTTTAAAAAGTGCTCCAAAAAAAGGTCGATATTTAATTAAAATTAAAATTGTGGACTTAGAAGCACCAGTGCCTTGTGATTCCGATGAAGATAACACGATGCTGCGTGCACAATACGTGGTTGAAGACAACGTTGATGGTATTATGGACCAGACTGAATGTCTCATTAGTAATATCTCCAAAAAGTTGTGTGGATATAGTTATAATAGTTTTTAATTGAATATCTGCAATTAACTTAAATATTAAAGGTCTCAAGAAGGTTCAGTTTATGTGTGATTTATCATAATTCATACAATAACACCTACCGAGATACATTTCAATAACCAATCTTAAGGTTATAGTTTCACTGTGTGAAAAATTCTGTATTATGTATAAATTAAATGAACTTAATTAATAAATATTTTATTATTTCATTTTCAAAATACCTAGTTTTTTTTCTAACATAATCTGCTTTTATAAGAGAAAAACAATAAAATAAATGTTATCAATATTTATTAAAGAAAGAAAATCATTACAGACATGTAAAAGTTACACTACAATAGTTACTTAATATATAAAAAAAAAATTAAATAGTAATGTTATTATCTACACACCACTTTCTTATACATATAACATTTTTTAAAGCACAGTATTTTAAATGGTTAAAACAATTATATGCAAATATATCTTTACAGTAGAGTTCAGTTAAAGTATTTAAATTAGGAATGCCCGTGTTACATATATCCAAAACATTTTTATGTCCACATAGCTCTTGCACCCACATAACTTTTTCTTCGCCTTTTACAATGATTTTTCTTTGTTTCAAGTAGGGTATAATAAGCCTTCTAAATTCTCTGTAATCAATATAACCCTCACTCCATCGATATCCTCTATTTCTTTCTATCCACCAAACATGTTTTCTTTCTTCAAGCGTTAATGTAGAGAATGGATAGGGTGGTTTTATTAAGAATACTTGAGTATGCTGTTCAGTGGCTATAACTAATTCTTTAACAATAAACTCATTTTTTTCATTTTTAAATCCCTGCACGTCCACTATGATTGTATCCTTATTCATGATATTTTTTTTACAATATTACTTAATGGTTTATATTCGAATATGCAATCATTAAAAATGAGACAATATGCAGCGGTCTGATCCGGTATTTCTTGATCAGTTTCTATTTCAATTCTCACGTCTATAGAACCTTTTAACATTTCTTGTTGACGGGAACAATCAATAACGAACAAAGGTGCAATGTCTTTGAATTCTTTTGGGCTCAATAATGGTTCTGGTCTACGTCCATAATAAGACTGTTGAAATCTAACATATTCTTCATATAATAAGCTAAATTTGTCTTCCGAAAAGCTAATATTTAAGCTTTCATAAGGAAAATATCTAGAATTTAAATATACTTTTACGTCGCGTACATTGCAATGATCAAATTCAGCCATTGATAATTCAGCTTGATTTTTTCTATTAGTTTGAAGTGCAAGAACAACAAACCTTGGTTTTTCTGTTTGTGATGAAGTCTTAATAGACCATGTATGCTTGCGTGTTTTTGGTAACAAAGGATATTCATAAAGATCCCAATTTCTAAATGCTAGAGTTATTGGACGATCTTTTTCTAAATGCTTCAGTAAATGAATCCTCTCCCGGTCAGATACTTTTACATGGGGTACACGCCATACCACTTTGTTGATTATAATATCATCCACTATTTCACCCTCATTTAATTTCAAAGCATTGAGGTCTGTGTTACTTCTTAGTAATACCAACTCGTGTTTGCAGTTCATTATAATTTTATCATAATCTTCTGCGAATCCTAAGATTTTATTCAAAGGTATAGAAGCTGAGAACATACCATCCTTTATATTGTTTATACCAGTAGTAGACCAACCCCAAACTTTCGCAGACTTAGATTCATTTTCATTTAACGACAGATAAGATTTAATAGTAGCAGAAACACCAACATTCTTAATTTTGTCTATTTCAATTCCATTTAATTCATACCGAATATCTTGAAATAAAAATAGCACTGGATTATTTACAAAATGTACATTTGGTACTTTTGTTTTAGTAGTGCTATCATACACGATAACCTTGCCCTCAATATACAAAGTGCTGAGCGAGGGTAATACGTATAAGTCTTGTTGGTTGATAGGTATTCGTATTTCATCATTCTTGTTGAAACTTGTCACGTATGGTTTATACGAATGATATTCGAAACTTTCTATGCTGTTATCGCATGAAGTTGATTGAGATATGTTTAAAATGTTCATTTTAATAACCCTACTAGTTTAAGAAATTCCTTGTTGGCTTTTGTCAGTTTCTTCTTTATTTGTAGAGGTCTTTCTTTTTTAACTGTTCTCTTAGAACTGATTTTATTACAAGATGTAGTATAGTTTTTATTGAAATTTAACATTTTTTCTTAAAATGTAAATACAACTGTACCTCTTCGCCTCGTAAATTAATTAACTTGTTTTCAGAGTCTAATAATCTTATATTGACTGCACTTATTGAGGTTTGATTAACAGGAAAATAGATTAAGTTCTTGGGTATTTCAATGATTCGATATCCTGGTGGTACGTTAGGCACAAATTCATAAATAATGTGACTTGCTCTTCCATTCACGAACGATCCACTTACAATATCACATTCTATGCGCACGATGGTTGTTGATAAAATGTTTACAGGGTACTGGGACTCGCTACTTATATTAGCCTTTACTGTTTCTATACCAAAACCCAAAATTTTACCTATTGAATCATTTTTGTTAAAGAAAATATCTTTCGAACAGAACATATTTGTCTTCAAAGTATTATTATTACAAGTTAATTTCAATGTGGCATTTTTTATATTATTTCTCAAGTAATCACAAATATCTTGAAGTTCATATGATCCTTCAGGAATCTCAATGACTTCATTGTCACCATAGTAGAACTTGTTATTTCTCTTATCTATATTCGGAATGGAATTAAATGTCGAAAAATATAAAAGTCCACATTCATATTCTCCATCTAATTCTAAGGTTGGTGAATAATATGTTGTTAAGGAGGCTTCTTTTCCAGTTATCGACACAGTGAAAGACATTTTTGTACTGATAAACATTTTAATTGAATTCTTCATTTAAATGCAGTTTCCAGAAAGTTTTTAAAAATTTCAAACAAAGATGTCCACAGTTTACTGATCCAAATTTCTGATGTTGTATATAATTGTAGGTTATAGGAGTCCCTTTTAAGTATTTTAATAGTTCTAATGGCGGTTTTAAGTTACCGAAACTATCAAAATATTCAGCGTAATTAAATTTCTTAACGTAGGCTACCCAATGTGTTCCAGAGTTCTCAGAGCTGTCCAAATTTACTATCGCACACTCTATTTTTCTTGGTTTTGATGGTAAAGTATCTCTCATAAAAACACCACGGAAATATGGAATAGTGCTTGCATGCTCTAATATATCCAAATTAGTTAACGCTCTTCTGGGCAGCCGACGTATTAGTTTTTTGAAGGATTCAAGTATAAACCTGCTCCTTTTTTATAAGGTTTGATATATACGCCTTTTCCAAGAGCAACCGCTTCCATCATTCTATTATGTCGCTCAGATTCCTGAAGATTTTTTTGAGAGGCCTTATAATCGTTTACAGCTTTTGCTATTCCTGCTGCGCCACCCGCTAATGAACCCAAAGCTGACAGTCCAGCAAAGATTGGAATCAAAGGTAATATTCCACCACTTTTTGGGAGGGGTATACAACGTGGCAAACGAACTCCTTTTTTATTAGTAAATAATTTTTTAGCAGCTGCATATGCACATTTAATTGCGACATGATTGTTTTTCGATTTTAGTTTTTTTATTTTAGATTGTATTTTTTTCACAGTTGACATAAATGAGCGTACACCACCACCAGCTCTGAGTTTTGCTTTCATTGCATTTTTTACAATCCACGAAGCAATCTTTTCTCCTTTTTTAGCGTCTTTAGATTTTAGTCTTCTCTTAGCCATGTTCAAAAGTTCCAAGTCAGCTTTACGTCGAACGTTTAAATCGTTATCGTTGTAAGCAATATCGTGATTCATACATGCGTTGTCTAATTGGTTTATTCCTCGATCACCCTTCAGTAAACGTTTTTTAAGCTTTGTCCCAGGTCCACAATATTGATACCCAGGTAAGTGTAATTCAAAAGGTATTTTATTTATTAAACTGTTAATGATACCACTTCCTTCCTTCATTGGTACAGGCAAAGTGATTTTATGGATAAATAGTATCTCATTTATATTAGAACACCAATGCTTTTTTTTCAACCCAGCTATTTTCATTATCTTTAAGCCCTAACCATTTCACAAAAAGTTTGTTTCCCTTTCTTTTTATAATTTTCTCAATGAGGTAAAGGTCAGGAAATTTCGTTTTCTGCAATTCATACTCATAAAATGATCCTAAGATTATTTGTTTATTCTTATCTTCTATTTCATAACTTGGTGGATTGGTATGTTTTACTTTTACCACGGAAAATATTTCCGTTGACCAATTAGGTGTATAACCTTTGTAAAAATCTCCTTTATATTTACTAATACGAACATGATCACCAACATTAAATTTAGATATCCTAATTTTCTTTTGTTTTTGCGTTCTAATAATGTTAGACCTAACTAACATCTCATTAAATTTATTTACTTCTTTTGGTTTAAATTTTGTTATACGATGAATTGTGTTGTTATAACTTTGTACAGAGGTTTCCAAATTTTTCCCCAACCATCGATACTCACCACATAGGCTGAATAGTTTATAAAGTCGACATTTTAATGTTCTTATCACTCGTTCTACAATAGAGGCTTTTTTTATAGAATATGTAGAATAATGATTTATTTTATACTTAGTCGTTAATTGCTTAAATTTTTCATTATAAAACTCCTTCCCCCCATCCGTTTGCAGATTTTTTGGTTTTCTACATGAGTCATCTAATATACATTCCATTGCATTCGTAACATCATCTTTGGCTTTAGATTTCAGAGGATGGACCCATACATATTTCGACAAAGCATCAATAACTACTAATATGTATTTATATCCTTTATTGAATTTTGAAAACTTTTGAAAATCTATTAGGTCAGCTTGCCATAAATCATCCATCGTTTTTATAATTGTACATCGACGTGGGAAATTTTTTCGCACAGCTCTATGCAGTTCATCAACAATATTTTGCTTACTCATTTTTGGCTCGCTTTATCTTGTATTAATTGATCTATTTCAGTTTTTGTATAATAATCGGTATTCAAACGATCTGAAACACTTTTTCCTAAAACGGTATTGAAACGATCTAAAACAATTTTTTCTAAATTATTTAGATAATGTTTAACATCACTCGAAACTTTTTTCAATTCTTTTTCCATGTGCTGGATTGATTTATCCAGATATCCTTTATTCACAGCTTCGTCGTCGTTATCTGGAGGCAGTAATCCTTTCAATCTTGTTGATTTTAAATCGTAGTCTCCTGTTTCTGATTTTAGTAAACAACTGTTGTTGGTATCAAATAATTCAGATAATCGTAAACGCTTATGAACGTGATGACCAAATTTGTCTATATTCATTGCAATGCCAATGTTTCTCAGCTGCTTACTGTAAGTATACTGCTTAATTATTCTTATGTAGTTTGTTTATATTTTTTGTTAATGATGCCTGCTTCATATAGTTCTTCAATTATTGCAATAATTTCATTATCTAAACTAGTATTACCTGCGTCTCGCGATGCAAATAATAATTTTAGTCTATCTACTAGCTCGTTTGGGTCATCCCAATAAATTAAGTCAGTATTTTTTTTTACTTCCTTCAAGAGTTCTAATCCTTTCCCCAGTGAAAGATTCTCAGTACTTGTTGTACTTATACTTCTTGAGTACTTGAATAATGGTTTGATAATGTGTGTATATTTGTACCCTTTATTGCTGTTTATGGTTTTAGTAGAGTCAAAATTACGCCTATGAGCATTCGTGTCAATCAACAATATTTTATAATTTTGTAAATCTTCTTCCGTTATCACATCCATATTCGGTGTTTTTTTAAATAATAATTCTTTTAAACCGAGGGTTTTCATAACAATACGATTTCCAATTCGCCAGGTGCAATTTCGGTCGAAGACACGTGTTTTACCCAGAAAAAGTTTTCCACGCTCAAGTTTAACTCCGTATGGTATGTTTTTCTCAATTTCAGATGATCCAGACCAGATAGACTGATCTTTTATGCTTGGTGATGATTGAAAGGACTTAAACGACTCTCCGCTCACGTTATGATCCACAAAAGGCGAGACCGTAAGAGTTTTGTTAGATTGGTTAGTACCAGCACCATCCAAGTTATCATCATCACTAAGAGGTCTTTCAGAGTCTTCGTTGGAAGAATACGACTCTTCACTCTCACTATCCTTATTTTTCTTTAGTACAGGTTTATACTCAAATTCTTCTTCTTCAAATTTTTCATCGTTTTTATTTACCAATTGATTAAGGGGGTTAACTATTGGTTGAAAAATTGTTTCCAGAGCCATGTTGTTAGCATTTTTTACATCTTTTATCATTTTCACCTTCCTTTTTACTGCTTCCGCAGATTTTACAATTTGTTCTTTAAGATTTCTTTCCATGTTTAGAATTCTACTCCTTTCGAAATCACAAATGAAAGTGATAGTAAACAATGTTACAATCACTTATGAACGTTAATCTAACACTATAAAGGTATCAAATTTCATTCTGTAGCATCCTTTGTTTCGTTCACAGTCCTTATTTATTACAAGATAACTGTAAGGTTTGGTCCAAACAGTAGAACACATTTCACGAAATTGGAGCCATGACATGTCAGGACCTACATGTTCATCATAAACGTGTTTTAAATTTATATCATCTTGTTTAAATAAAATTATTAGGTTAGAGTTGTCCCTCACAAGTTGTTTTGGAATTTTAGAATATGTCTGATTAATATAAAAACAATCAATATTCTTGTGACGTCCCATAGCAAAATAATCTCGAATGTTGTTTTGGTTTTCACAAGCAACGTCATCAAAAATAATAATTGAGTCGACCAAAGCTTCATGAGGACTCAAAATCTCACTATTGTTGTTGTATTTGTAAAATGAAGTACCAGGTACTAATTGTAGAACGTCTTCTAGAAATCTATACTTAGGTTGGTACAAAGATTTTGAATACACATACAAATTACGGAAGCGAGGACCGTTTTTATGCAACAACAAACTAATAACTAAGTTAGTTTTTCCGCAATTTGACGGACCACAAACAAGACAACGAATAGTGTTAGGTAATAAGTTACCATGACGCTTAGCTTCATTAGATGATGTTGGACTAATGCATTCTAATTTTAAAGTATCTTTTTGTTTTATAAACTTCATAATTAATTATTAGCTTATTTGCAGTGTATCAAAGGCACACACACAATGACTTCAAATTATTATGTTGTTATATTTAAACATCCTTCACACCTTCCTCAGAGCTCATGATAAGGTTAACCACCGAAACTGCTCGACTGGAAAAACTATGGTACAGGACGTAAGGAACAATAGCATACATTTGGTTATTGGGAATTCTGTACAACCGAAGTGAGTGAGGGCGTGAGCCCGAAGAACGGAGGTGGGGCAGAATTCCCAATAACCATCTACTTGTCTGCTATCCCTCTCGCGGGTTTCGTACAAGGTGACTAGGGGAGATTGTCCAATAAGCACCTTGGGGCGCTCGAATGGTTGAGGGCCAACAGCAGCATACCCAAAGAGGGTTGTTGTCAGGCAGGCGGCCGGCTGCAAAACCTAAGCCAAAACCTTGAGCAGTATGGATTGGATTGCGGTCATCCCTATCACTCTCTCCGTTTATCGATCTTCTGGACATGATACTTTCCATCTCGTTTCATTTCTAACTACGATTTCAATTCACACCAAAGGCACACGTCTCCGCATCCGATATGGGATATGGGTATTGTGTAGATTGTATAGGGTCTATACAATCCCGTGGGTGTCGTACAAGTCGACTAAGGATAAATCAATGATGAGGAATGGGCAGCAGCACCTAGCAATAGCAATGTACTGCGACTTTTGTGCCCGATATATGGCAATAGGCTCGCCACCTATTACATGGGACCTAACATATTGGCGAAACGTGGGTGCTAGTTCACCTCTGCCCACCCCTTCGGGGATATAGGCGTGATTTATGTATGTATGTATTGTATAGAAAACCAATGTCGATTTTAGACAGCTTCTCTTACATTTGACACGACGTTCGCCATCTTGTTTTGTCTGTAATTCTATGCGTTCGAATAGATGGGCCACTTGGCTAGGCTTGCATAGCAGGGGCAGGTTGCGGCTGCGTTGCAACGCATGCCAACCAATAACAATTACAATTGCAAAGCGGTTTAAATTCAAATTCGCGTAAGATTTACGCGGTGCGGCCCCATTAGGCGGCGCGTGCGGCTATCTTCAATCTTGCCGGCCGCACTGGCTAGTAACAAACAACTACTACGAGCCAACATTAGCTAGAAAGCGTGGCACTCGTGACATCTAAATTTTCGGCTGCAGCCCTGGACGTCGGAAAGGTGGAGGTGGCTTTTTGGACTCTGTACACGATATTTGAAGCTTGCTAGCGCAGTGGCATAGCGCGCTTGGCCTGCGATTGCGTAAACAAAGCAATGTTCGCTAGGCCGGTCATTGGATGGGTGACCAAAAATTTATTTTCTCGAGTTCCTCCGTGCTTCGAAAGCCACGTTAAGCTGGTGGTCCCGGCTGCATCTGCAGTCGTTAATACCTACCAATCCGCACTGGGCCAGCGTAGTGGGTTATGGGCCAATCTCCTTATATTCTTCCATCCACAGGGAAGGCCTGAAGTTGATGATGATGATGATGATGATGAGCTAAGTGGCTCGGAAATAGATCTTCGAATATGCGCCGGCAGGCCTAGCACGAGACGTGGACAAAATCTCTCTCCACCACTTGACAGTGTTTTGTCTTGGGGTTTAGTGGGAGTTAGAGCGAGAGGAAAACATCATTTTTCCCCCGAGAAGATTAAGTCCACGTCCCGTGCTATGGGGTAAGACGGCGCCTATAGACCTTTTCCTGGTGTGACATATAAGTGGGTTTAGTCCGACATACCCTCCAGGATCCGGCCTAAAGATACATTAGCATTACCACCCCTAGGTGGGTTGCTCCTACATCTTCTGGCATTTAAAAAAGTCGGATTCGGCATTTCAGAAGATACCCACATAATATACCGTGCGATTACGGCAGAGCAGAATACACATTCTACACTATTTTATGTCTTGGTTTGCCGAGTGTTATAGGTAGGCATCGGTCCGGTTTGCTGAGGTAGCGTGTTTCGATTGCCGCATCAAGACCAACTGCCGCACTCAGAGACGTCAAATAACGATAATGAGTACTTAACGTCAAAAAATGACAATTCAAAACTAGTCGCTATTCTTGCCGGGTCTATGGTCTAGATTTGAATGAAAAATTTTGACATTAAATACTCATTAAATTGACGTCTCTGAGTGCGGCAGTAAGTATGATTTTAAAGAAACATTTTCTGACCACAATTATTTTGTTTTTATAAAAATACATACATACATAAATCACGCATATATCCCCGAAAGGGTAAGCAGAGGTTAATTAAACACCCACTTTTCGCCAGTTAAGTTAGGTCCCATGTGGCGAGCCTATTGCCATCTATCGGGCATAAAAAATCGCATTATATTGCTAGGCGGTACGAGAGAAATGCTGCTGCCCATTACTCATCGCTGTCTTAACTCTTAGTCGTCTTGCACGCCACCAACCACCATTGTATTCTGCTATGCCGTCACCACCACAGGGCGAGTTTTCTATGTATCAAAATAACAGTCAACATTCACAACATTCGTGGCTCCGCGACAGCGAGGCGACAAAACATATCGGCGGTCGCAGCTCTTGCACGCACAGATGCGAGCTCCACCACATCAATTACCTCTATCAGAATTTAGTTTGCAGGCAGCTGGAAATCTCTGGACACGGTGGAAGCGGAGCGGTTCTGTGCGGAGCACTGTGCTTAGGTATAAGTTGTTTACCTACACTCGCGTACCTAAGCGATGTCTGATGGAGGCAGAGTTATTTTTTTGTACTCAAATAGAACGATTATGTTTGGATTGGGAGTAGTCATCCCAATCATCCTCTCCGTTCATCAATCTCTCAACATGGTCCTGTCCGTCTCTTTTCTATTCTATACTTGCATTAATTCCTAGCACTTTTCCGGTGTGGAGAAGAAGAAGAAAAAGAAGACTGCTGGGACGCAGGCCCTAACTATGGATATAGGTAGAATGGGCCATAACTCATCACGCTGGCCCGGTGCGGATTGGTGAGTACGACAGATGCAGCCGGGACCAACGGCTTCCGAAGCAAGGAGGAACTCAAGATATAATATATTTTTTTGTCACCCATCTTATTTTATTTCCAAACTTACGCAAGTATGATCAAATATATATTAATTTCACCTTTTCACCTAGGTATCAATATTAAGTTAATCTTGAGACAATATCCGTAACTGGATGACGTCAAACACTCAAATAATAAGACAAAGACTCCGCGTACAAAGAGGACGTTATAAGAGCGAAGGGTGCACTCAATACGGGAGTCGAACCCGCGACATCCATTAGGCATTATTGAAAATTTTAATATCAAAAATTGCCGCGACAAATCGGCGTTTACACAGAACGATTTAAGGGGCTGCATTATTGATATTAAATTTCGAAAGAATTGGTGTTTTTATTACATTTGTGTTGCATGACAATATTCGTTAAGCGGTTTTATTACAGGAGCGGTAAACATAAATGGACATCCAAGTAGATAAGGACTAAGTTTAAAAGCGATAAACCAATTTAAATTCAAAATAAAAACGATTAAAAATAAATTATGTCCCACAGTTGTACTACAAACTTTCCCAATAAATGGAAAAATATAATAATTTTTATGGATAATGAAACATACAGCGCTGATAGACTGGGAACAGGGCAGAGAAGAAAGAATATAATATTTATAGTTCGTTGTCGTAACGTAAGAACAAACTGCAATCACAATTTTAAATCACTATCACATCACATTAACAATAATCGTGAACTTTAAATCAGGTCTATTTATGACCCATTCACCGTACTCAATTATTTCAATTTCGCTAAAAATCGTACATAATGCGTTTTTCGCAAACGCGGCAGAGTAGCTCAATGCTTTCACCTTACTTATTATTTTTCACAAAAAATGTTGCCGAAATAGAACCGTCGCAATAATATCGTGCTGTGTAAACGCCACCACTAGAGCGCTTTGCGAGATATCGTGTTATTTTTATTTCGCGAACGCTATTGTCTTTTTTCTGTGCGTTTTTCAATTTCTGTTATTCACCGTCTCGATTTGAAAGCCCCGAAGGAGAGCCATTTAGCGATCACTTCCTTTTGTTGGTTAATTCATCTGGTGGTGATATCTGGGATTACTATGTTGACATATGCCCGAATACAGAAACGCTACTCAAAATTTAAGCACTGCCTAAAAGTTAAGTGTTTACACACCTATCAAAATCTGTATGGAAAAACGTTAATTTTGACAATACTTACATGTCAAGCAGGACTCAAACTTTGAGTAGCGTTTCTGTATTCGGGGCATAGTGCTCCGATGGATGGGATGGCGCTGAGCTCACCTCTAATAGAAGAGAGTGGAAGAAACAGACATGTGCCGACAAGGGCAGGGAGAAGAAGAAGAAGTGCTCAATCGAATCAACTAACCCAATTTGTCATTTATAGCTATTTGGACGAAGGAAGTTAAATCATACCTTTGTTAGAACTTTGCTGAGCGTCTAGCACATAGGTAAAAGATCTAATGCTATATTATGGACGTGTGGTAACGGAGGAGCAAAATACATTATTTGTCACCGGCCCTTACCTTTCCCTCGGATGTCTTACAAGGTGACTAAGGGTTAAAACAACAATAAAGGCAATAGACTCGCCCCCTATTCGATGGGACCTAACGTAATGTGCGAAACGTGGTTGTTAATTCACCTCTGCCTACTCCTAATTAATCTCATACTTCAGGTATGTATTTGTAAGATAGAAAGAAAGAATTCATTTCTCCTAGCTGTTTATAGATTTTCAAAAAAATACAAGTTTTGGTCAAGACGACCATCTCGTCGGTGACATAAGACGACCCGGTGGTACACCGTCAATCTAGATCGCAATCCGCGATCAAAATTAATGATCGCGATCCAGATTGATTGTGTACGAAGTGGATTGGCGGCCTGGGCCCGTAGCCAAGTGTCAATCGTTTCATAACGTTAACGTGTCCAAGTTCGTTAAGATCGGCCATATTACTTTGGTATCTACAGCGTCTTAGCTTGCGCTATCAACATAACTAGGAACTTGCGAAGACGATTTTGGTCACGTGATTTCACGACGACTTACGTCAAATCCCATACATACTACTACATACTAATAGTTACTTGGTCTAGGCCCCCTGTAGTAGGGTCAATCATTGTGATCATTGATTTCGATCGAGATTGGCTGTGTACCTACGGGCCGCCTTATGTCAGCGACTAGATCGTCTTGATCTTACCTGGTAATTTTTTGAAAACAGTTAATCTGGATCGTGGATCGTGATCTAGATTGGATGTGTACCGCCGTATATCAGCGACTAGAATCTAGATTAAAAAATATAGATTTTTTGAAAATCTTTAAACAGCTAGAAAAGGAACGGGCCTCCAAAGGACGTTAAACCACCTCGTTAAAAAAACTACTCCAAAAACTTCACTTTCAAAATTGAACACAAGCTTTTTTCTACTAAACCTGCCGTTGATAGCCGTATCTGGCCGCACATCGAACCCGTCAAAGGATCCCGCGATAGATATCCGAAAAAAGTTCACACATCTGTCCTGTCGCTCTATGCTCTATCCGAATTAACTAAATCCATACTTATCAAGTGAAAAAATCGTGGCACACGATTTCGGGAATCCAAACCCGATGCTTCCAGCTGTGAGCCGTATCGAACTAGCGGTGAAAGGGTTCCGTGTGGTGTTGGAAAAACCTTTTTTTCCAAATCATTGAATTATTTAATAAAAAGAAAAAAAAAATTTCATTTTTGGATTTTTTTTAAATCACCGAAATTTTTCTGATAAATCTTTTTCGTTTATATTTTTTTTGATAATTAATTTTATCATCATTTACTTCTTCCTGTCATTATTCTAACGGGGTCGGTACAACATGTTTTCTTTTTCCCATTCCTATCTACCCATCACCAATTTCTCATCCACTTCTCTCACTAACATAACCTCCTTTACACAATCCATCCATCTCTTCTTTGGTCTTCCTCTCTTTATACGTCCCTCCACGTTCACATCGAACATTCTTTTGCCAACATAGCTTTTCTTATATATGTAAGAATATTCAAATAAGAATCAAGTAAATAGTATATTTTTTTAGTACAAACAAAACCAAGACACCAATACAGTGTACCTACTGTAGAAAACATAAATATTATTTGACCATCATTTTCCCAATGCTTGATATGAAACATATTCATAAATCACGCCTATATCCCCGAAGGGCAAAGCAGAGGTAAATTTGAACACACTTTTCGCCAATTAAGTTAGGTCCCATGTAATAGGTGGCGAGCCTATTGCCATTTATCGGGCACGGAAATCGCAGTACATTGCTAGGTGGCATAAGAGGAACGCTGCTGCCAATTAATCATCGCATCGCCCATAGTGTATAGATGGGGGTGGTGACAATACTGACAATTGTATTCCACTCTGCCGTCACCACACGGCGGATGCAAATCTTGTTTGTCAATCTCCTTTTAAAATTACTCCTACATGGGCCACAATTTTTCCAACACTTGTCACGAAATACGCAACAGATTTTTACGCAAATCCAATTCATTAGGCAATCACAAAAACATTTATCACTCGCTCCAATCGCAATATTGCCGAATAATCAATCGCGTTTCCCACGGAACCCCCTCCCATCAACGCGCGGGCATCCCTCAAATTTTTTAATAAAAAAACGCAGCCTTTCGCGACCTGTGTTTAACCGCTGTCAGGGCTGTCAATCACGCGGCCCCGCCCGCGAGCCGCGTTTGACAACCCTGGATTTATTTATTGTTTCACTTTGTTTTTGGATGTTGCCTTTTTAATAGACATGCGTGGATGTGAAATGTGTATTAATTTGGTTTTTATTTGTGGTGTATAATAATCTTCGACCAATAGACACACATTGGTACACACTTCACAAGTCCAGATATTTTTTACAGCAAGCACAAATTAATACATACAATAATGACGCTTATATCCCCGAAGGGAAATGCAGAGGTGAATAAACACCCACGTTTCGCCAATAAGATTAGGTAATATGTAATAGGTGGCAAGATTTGTTACTCATCGTGATTTCCATTCACAGTCACAGTATATTGCTGGGTGGTATGAGAGGAATGCTGTTGCCCATTACTCATAGCTGTCTTTACCCTTAGTCGCCTTACGACACCCAGGGGAGAGATCTGATGGAGTGGTGACAATTGTATTCTGCTCTGCCGTCACCATACGGCAACAAATTTATGCAATGAGTAAAAAAGAGAGGAAGTTTTAAAGTAATACAGTTAAGTTTAGAGAGAAGATAGGGAATCGTTTGGTTTGGTATAGACATGTTGTGAGAAAATAATGCATGTGGCTTAAATAATGATCAACATGAATGTTGAAAGGCCTCTTAAGAGACATATGGATCGCTTATGAAATTACATGAATATGAATAGAGCGACTGAAGAGATGACAGCAAACACGAGCGCATGAAAGGAACAACCATATTGCACCAACCCCAAATGAAATGGGATGAGGTAACGGGGATGATGATGATGAAACACAATGAATGACTTCACTCAACATTATGACTATGCATATGGAGTCCATTTGATAACAGAAATAACACACACCCTGAATACTAACCTTGTTAACATAGTCATTTATTATTATTATAAATACGATGGTCTAATGAAACAACTAAATTTTAAAAAATTTGTTTCTGTCCACTTAGAAGTTAAGTAAAGAAAAATTTATGTAAAATTCAAAAATTAATTTTGAATTTCTGATATAATTATATCACCATATTATGGTTTATATACGTAACGGCGTTTATTTTTTATTTCAGGGTTTGCGTTCTCTCCGTTACATTTTGTCTTATGTTCAAATAAAAAAACCAAAAATAATGAAGAAAGGCTTATGATAAATCGAAAGCATGCTTGAGACTGGTCCAATCTGTATTTATCTCGTTGCACATCAATAACGGGGCATAATAATTACGATCAATGGCAACACTCACTATTACGGGGCGCGGGTAAATTAATCAATACGATAAGAACTGGCAATTAAATCCGTTCGGGGGGAGAAATATTTTAATTTTGATGGATGATTTAATAATCCGTAATTATGATGGGCCACGTAAGTATCGGTTCGTCTGTCTGTCCGTCCGTCAAATGGTTTGCGTCGATTTTTTTTCTGGATTTCTCAATCTTTGACACCTGGTTCGCTGACGGAGGATCTAAAACATTTTTGTCGATGATATTATAATTGTTTGCTGAACAGTTTTTTTCTCGACGAATCGATGGCTATTATGGCATCGTCTAGGTACAGATTGAGGAGTGTTTTTTCAACTGGATGTTTATGGATGGGTAAAAAAGTCTTTGTGCTTAGTCTTGTGTACTTGGAGACGTTGATAAAATTATCGCTTTTAAAATTATCCTTAGACGTAATGGTTTTGGGAATATTATTTTACAGCCATAGACATTTTAGACATAGCTGGGAGCAAAAAAGTCACATAGAATATTGTGCCAGTCCCATCTTTTACGATACCTCTGGGTTTGTAGTAGAAGTCGACGAAAAGGTATGGCCTGAAGAAGACCAAAAGCACCTTGGGGGAGATTTTGGGGTTAGAAAAAGAATTTCGAAAAATTATGATCTTGAGGCGGGATACGAACCCGCGTCCTTGGGGGAGGGTAAACTACCAACAACAGTATACCCATAGAGGTTTTTGTGTCAGGGAGGCGGCTGGCTGTAATACCTAAGCCAAAACCTTAAGCGGTCTTTCTTCTTCCTGCCCTGTTCCTAGTCTATCTGGGGTCGGCACAGTATTTTTCCTCTTCCATTCATATGTCAGACGTCATCAAGCCATCCACTCCCTTTTGATTCATATCAGCCATCCCACCTTAAAGGTGCTAGTGATGAATGAATGTATAGAAAAGAGACGGAACGGACCATGTCGAGAGACTCATGAACCGAGAGAATGATTAGAGAGAGAGACTGACAACATTCCATTCCATACTGCTCAAGGTTTTGGCTTAGGTTTTACAGCCGGCCGCCTGCCTGACACCAACCCTCTTTGGTTACGCTGTTGTTGGTGGTCTGCCCTCGACCATTCGGGTGCCCCAAGGTGCTTATTGGTCTACACCGGGCAATCTCCCCTAGTCGACTCTTACGACACCCATAGGATGAGTGGGGCTGGCCTATTCTACGTTATTTGTTCGCTCCAAGGCCAGCATAGAAGGCCCAAAAATCCATAACGCCAAAACCTTAAGCGGTATGGATTGGAATGTTGTCGTCCCAATTACTCTCTGCGTTCATCGATCTCTCCATGTGGTCCATTCCATAAATTTTCTATAAATTCATTCAGCACCTATGCAATGTGATGAATGATGATTTATTGTGAATCAAAAGGGAGTGGTGAAGCGACCCCAGATAAACTGGTAACAGGATAAGAAGAAGATGAGATACTTATACAATGACGAATGGAAAAGTAATGAAATAAATAACATATTGGTCTCTTGGCTGCACAAACTCTTCTGGTAGGAATGCTTTATAATTTCCGTAACCTTAAAATGATCTCTTGCCTTCAACCAACTACCATATTTGAGTTTTCTCTCCATTGTATTAATCCATATTGGCTCAAAGTCATACAAAGCTACCATTACAAGATTCATTGCATATCATGTTTTATTTGCCATCGTGTCGGGGTTCTTACGATACACATCGTGTGTGGCGCAAGTTACGAGAAATATTTGTTTCAAATCGCCGATTTTACAATCCAACCAAAATTATTGGAGGGCATGGAAAAACAACCGGTCTGACATATTTTTGTACTGATTATTTGAAAACAAGATGTTTTGTTCTTTCACTGTAAATCATCATCGTCATCACTTTTCCTATAGGTAGATGTCTGCACAGCCTGATGGAAGAATCTTTCATAATTAACTTGAAAGATTATTGAAACTTCTTTTTACTCTTGGTGATAAATTTCTGATATTTTTTTTCCATTCTGTATATTTTTCCATGTGGTCACGGCAGAGCAGAACACAATTGATACCACCCCAGTCGTTGTCGCGGGTGTCGTACAAGTAACGTAAAAACGACTAACTGCCTCACTCAGAGACGTCAATTAACGTTAATGAGTAGATACAGTCAATAATGAGGATGTTAAGGTTGAACAGTTATTGGGGAAATTTGACAGATTGTAGTAACCCGATGTGCAGTTGACTGTACCCAATACAAAAAAATGACAATTCAAAACTAGTCGCTATTCTTGCCGGGTAGCCTATGATAGTCTTGGCTTAAATATTTTATATTTTTTTAGTACTTATTAAAGATAATTTACGTCTATGAGTGCGGCAATTAGATTTCCAACTTCTTCATTAACTCGGTAGTGCGGTAGTACCTAACTGCCGCACTCTGAGACGTCAGTTAACTTTAATTAGTATTTAATGTCAAAAATGTTCATTTAAATCTAGAGCATAGACCCGGCAAGAATAGCGACTAGTTTTGAATTGTCATTTTTTGACGTTAAGTACTCATTAACGTTAATTGACGTCTCTGAGTGCGGCAGAAGTGCATTGACTGTAATGATCAACGGGTAGTAGCGTTCCTGTTACCATCTAACCATTTAGGTGCCCAATAGATGGCAGTAGGCTCGCCCCGTATTACATGGGACATTACATGTGTATAAAGTCCACCCATTCAGGGGATTGTAAATTATGTATGTCTGGAATGACTATTCTAAGAAAATGATACTGTTCAAAAAAGTTGATTCCGCTTAATTTTGACGCCGATAAATCAACACGTCCGAATGTTACGAAGCAGCTCATATTGAGACAGCATTCCTCAACGCAACCGACACTCGCCGATCCCATACCGATCGGACGCGTCACTTCATTGAACTTAAAATCTCGCCACGCTTCCATAGCATTCTCTCCTTTCAACCTTTTAGACCACCATCGAAAGAGGGATGTCTGGATACACGTCAAACGTCATTGGTGTGGAAGACAGCTCTTCGGTTCTGATATACGTCTTATAAATATTGTAGGCGATTGTACGTGCTTGCCTTGCCGACTACAAAAACCATGCCATTGTCAACCTTATTTCCAACATGTTCAGCTCCACTGTCCTCTGAACCGGCGTCTGCTTTAAGGCACTCACTGCCCCGAAGATTGGCATTAACCAATTATAACTTGAGTTTTGATATTACTCCTTAGGATTTTGATTTTTCGATCGTTTTGTTGTATCGGTTTGACGGGCGTTGGTTACTCGTAATTAAAATGGCGATTCCCTTTCTTGTTTTGCTTCGTTTTTATTTTTAATTCGCTGTCGATCAAAGCCTGGATTAAACTCGAGACGTGTGGAAATTTCATTGGAAATGTTAATTTTAGATATAGTGGGCATGTGATTTCGATTTGGCTCGTTCTTTTGTGGTTTTGATGTTTATGAGTGTGTCTGCTTTTGTCTGCGTTTTCATTGACGGCGTTCATTCATGGTGTTCTTTTCTGAATTCTAATGAAGCAGTCACTCTTGCGTGCAAAATTTGCGAGGTTTGTTACTACATCATGGCTTAATGGGTAAACGGAATTTGATGACGAAATTTGGTAAAGTTACGGAGTTCGCCTTAGGTTGAAAAAACTGTATAAGACTTGGTATTTGTAAAAATAATTTTAAAGAAAAAATTTACAAGCGCTTGGTGTATTATGGTGGCAGTTGCTATTGAACTGAACTAACTGTCGAAACCTTATGTCTAGATTGTAAAACGCCATGCAATTTTGCACCTTGTAATCTAGAACACAAGGAGTGCCTCCTTGGAGTATTAGAGTACAAGGTTTGAGAACCATTCTGCCCTATAAAACCTAGTGGGTGCTTTAAACACCAGTCAGCCAACAGCGTAAGTCCTTAAAAAGAATTCCCAAATAAATCAAAAATTAATGCTCCAAGAAAACTGCAAAACACTGCTGTCTCCGATCACACATCTAAAACTTCTTGATTGGATAAAGATCAGATGTTTCGGCAATGTCATTAGGTATCAGAAATTATGGAAGTCAGAAGCACCTTGAAAAGATCCCATAGAATGCTGACCTAAAGCCAAACTATTTACTGCATCAGACATTACTCTTTCTAACTGGGGTCGGCACAAAATATCTTCCACTCCCATTCTCTTCTATCAGACGTGAGCTCAGCATGAACTCCCTTCATCCTCGTATCATATTTAAGACAATCCATCCGTATCTTCTTGTCTAATTCTAGGGTCATCCACTTCCTGCATCAGACATGTTCCAAAACAAAAAAGAGTAAAGTGCATCTCGAACCAAAGCCCCCACAGAACACCCAGATACAAACTCCGCAAATTTGCATCAATAACATGCCATCGCTGCGCCGCATACATTGAATTAACAAAGGCCAATAAAATTACCTACCGACATTAAAATCATTTTGTTTTTACCTTTCAAATGACAATAATACTGTTACCATAAACGTTGGGCCTATTAAGAATCAATACGACTTAGGCCCGGCGCACATTGGCGGCACGGCATGGTATGGGATTTTTCGGCATCCCTACTTGTAAGCGCACACTGGCGGTACCAATGCCGAGGTAGCATTATGCGTACCGAGGCGTCCTTAGGCATTTTTAGGTCTTGTCTTGTCGCGGTATCTCTCGGTATCCCGAGGACTGCCAAAGCGTTCCGAGGGATGCCGAAGCGTTCCTAAGGCTGCAGACACGGCATGCCTAAGCATCCCACGGCATTGTTATTGTACCTACGGCCTTCAACATTGAACTTTTGACTGTATTTTTATACTCTAGTTATTCGTCGCCTAAAAATACCTTGCCATGCCAATGGGCGCCAGCCCTTAAGCGGTCAGGAAATCCATGCACTGAATGTGGAAGTAAGTGGACGAGCCTTGGCCACCGACTTTAGGGCCGATAACGTTGTTGGAACGAGAACAAAAAGCACCCGAGAATTGTATTGAATCGTCCATTAGTACTGTCGCGGTGAAAAGGGGTAAGTCTGAATTGCATTCGATTTTTGAATTTTAAATTTTATTAAGAAAATATTTGGTACATAGTCCGGACATCATCAGGAATATATTTTTTATTTTATTTAAAAAAATATTATGTAGGTTCATACACCCGCATCAAGACAATAATTTTTCGAAATTTGTCTGACATTTTTCTTTGTATTCTAAATTGGACTTTATTTGCAACTAATATACTCAACATTTTTATCTCCAACCCTTTAATATTAGCCTTATTATCATCATTTCAGCCGTGAGACGCCCACTGTTGGGCATAGTGGGCCTATGTTATTACCTTCCCTGCTTACCGCGATCTTTACCAGGACGTCGTCTCCACTACCAACGTCTTTAAATAGGAACTTTCCCCCCAACGGCTGTCAGTCTTCCTAGCAATTTACCAGGAGGACTGACAGCCGAATGGTATTTTTTCCGTCGCAATGTTTATTTAAGCACTGACAATAGACTGTTGATTTGTAAGAGAATTAAATGTCTACATACATAGATTTTGGTGGTTAGCAAAAGAATTTCGAAGTTCTTTTTCTAACCACCAAAATCTTTGTACTAATTTTTCTAACATTTACATAATGTTAAAATTAAAATCGAATAGTCTACATACATACATTAATAACGCTCATATCCCTTAAGGGGTAGACAGAGGTAAATTAACACCCATTTTTCACCCCTTACGCTAGGCCCCATGTAATTCATAGCGAACCTATTGAATTGTAATTAAAATTGTCTATAGTTAAAAAATACCAAATATCACTTTATGTATTAACTAAATTAGCACCGTTGCACCTGACTGTACTTGGGGGTAGGCAAATGAGTTGTGCTACTGCCGATACCCGCAGCAGAACTTATTTTCATATTTGTCCTCTCTATATTGTTTATTGCAAACCTTCCTAGGGCTGCCCCTTTCAGGTATCGGAAAATTTAAATACCACAATTATTAAATGCAATGTAGAAATAAATTTCAAACATTCCAAAACAGATATATTTTGCAAATACCGTGCGTTCGGTTAAGCTTGGGTTTGCTTTATAAACTATTCGATTTTAATTTTGACATTATATAAATGTTAGAAAAATTAGTACAAAGATTTTGGTGGTTAGAAATTCTTTTTCTATTTATTTCTACATTGCGAGGGTACCCGTTGGCTTACAACGTGAAGTGTAAGTGGGTTAGAAGAATTTCGACAAGTTAATGAGTGTCTTGGTTGGCCGAGCGGTCAGGCACCTGCCGGATAGCAGCGGACGCGGGTTCAATTCCCGCATCAAGACCATAATTTTTCGAAATTATTTTTCTAACCACCAAAATCTTTGTACTAATTTTTCTAACATTTATATAATGTTAAAATAAAAATCGAATAGCCGTAGGTATATTATATAGGTATATGTATTATATATGTATAGGTGCATTATATTAGCACGAGCACTGAACAAACAATAGAATCTGTATAAGCAAGAGCACCACACAAGTCTCTAGATTCTTTAATTATTATTTTTGATTTAAACATTATATTATAAATGTTAGAAAAATTAGTACAAAGCAAATTTTGGTTAGAAAAAGTTCGAAAAATCATAATCTCGATGCGGGAATCGAACCTCTGCAATCCTTGCAGAGGCCTACACCACTCTAGACTCCACTCTCACTCTAGACTTTTACTAACCACAAATTAAACTAACTTCGAAGATTCCTAATTTTTTGTTCTGATCCCTGTTTTATCAACAAGCCACAGAGGCAGCCCTACGTTTGCGTTTGATGTTGCTATGTTTATTGTTCATATTTTTACCGGTGGATCGGCCGTAAGCATGATATTCAAATTAAGCCCATTGTGGGCCCATGTAAATATCCTTCGGTAGGACCATGCACTACGAATGTAAGGGGTAGGGCACAATCGGCAATTTAGTTTGACTCTGTTATTATTTAATCAATCAGGAAATTTCCGAAAAAATTGCAAAAAAGATTCATTAGATTTTCATCATTTATATGTTAGTAAAATCACAAACAAACATTACAAAACAAATATTAAACATGAAGCCTGTCCTTAGCAGAAATGTATGGTCACTACAAAAATTTTTCATACATTTGGGTCAAGTAGGTATTATAATTTTTTTATGAAACAGCTGATATTTTTTCGTGAATTTAGAGTTGCTCCCTTGGTGAAGTTTGTTCACTTTGATGGTCTGAACGAATTCCAAAAAATTTGTGCAGTGACCAAAAAGTCTCCTGGTATATTGCGAGGGTTCCGATTAGCTTACAACGTCAATTATTTCCGCCGTGTGGTGCCGGCAGAGTAGAATACAATTTGTCACCATCCCCAATCCCTCCCGCGGACGTCGTACAAGGCGACTAAGGGTTAAGACAACGATGAGCATTGGACAGCAGCGTTCCTCTTATACCACCTAGCAATATACTGCGATTTACGTGCCCGATACTTGGTAATAGGCTCACCATCTATTGGGCCCTATGCTAATCGGCGAAACGAAATATAAGCGTGATTTTTTATTCATCTCCGCCTACCCCTTCGGGGTATCGGGGCATGATTTATGTATGTTTATTTCTGCTGTATAATGAATGCAGTTGACACCCATTGTTGGCAAAGAAATGCTGGTAACCTTGTGAACTCTGCCTTATGTTACAAAGATTAATCTAAGTATATACCTCTAGATATTTTCATTGGTATCTAAGCTAGGTTCCTTGTGTGTATTGCTGTTATGAAGAGAAGATAGAGGATGTGTTTATGAAAAATTTATATAGATGATTAAGGAAACATTCGGCGCCGACCACAGATAACTTTTAAGATTTGAAATAAAACAACATGCTTTAGTACCTTGCCGTAATAACTCTTTTTTTTGGTGTGATAAAGTCATTATCATTACTTGTCCTTAAGCGATGAGAAATGGGTAGCAGCATTCCTCTTATACCACCTTGCAATATAATGAGAATATATGTTTGATCATTAATTAATTGGCGAAAAGTGGGTGTTTAATATATTCGTGGGTTTTTTTTGTACCCTTTCGGGGAACTAAAAACTAATTGGGATTCATTATACCCATCCCAATGTTCCGCTGAGGCCATAGTCGTTATTGTGACAGTGGAAATCGTCTCAAGCGCGACTGTTTCCACGGTCGGGCGGGCGATGCGGAACGTTATTTTTATCGTGCGCTCACATCTGAAACTTCGGGATTAATGATCCGGCGCGTCTAGTCATACGGTTCCACCGAAGGCCGTAAAAACGCTATGCGCCATTCTGTTTTGGGCGCGGATGTTGGAAAGGGCGTATCTGGCATTCGGGTAGTACCTATCTGGTTGTTACGATCAAAATTTGCAGCCAAGGAAATTTTGAAAGTTTGGAAGAAGAAATATCCAATTGCACGGAGGGCGCGAGTTCTTTTCCCGTATAATTTTTCGAATTTTTCTATAGTTTTTTTTTAGTTTGCTAGCGTTTATGTATAATGTTCAAATAAAAAATCAGTCTTACATGCTGGCATGGGAGCGAAAAAATAACGTTAAATGATATCGATGGAAGAGGAAATATACTCTTCCATTAATATCGACCCCACATATACTGAGAACAGGATAGAAATAAGTAAGATAGCAAAATAACTTACAGATTTATCATCAACTACATCACCAGCCGTTTAATGCCGACTTCCCTATGGATGGAAGAATATAGAGAGATTTTTTTTTTTTTTACCCTCACACCTATCATCTAGCCCAAAGTAAGTAGCTTAAGCACTTGTGTTATGGATTCTAGATGACGGACATATTTTATAATTATGTATATAAATATTGAAAATATACTACATAAACATATACACAACCATGACTCAGAAACAAACATTTGTGGTCACCACAAAGTTTGCCCCTACCAGGATTCGAACCCGGGACCTCTTGGCCAATACCCAGCAATTTGAGCATTCGACCAAGGCGGCCGTCGAAGCGCTATAACCCACGACACTGACCCAGTGCGGGCTGGTGGGTATTAACGACTGCAGTGGCTTAACGTTTCTTCCGAAACACGGAGGAACTTGAGATAATAATTTTTTTGTCACCCATCAAATGACTGGCCTTAGCGATATTACTTAGTTCGGGCAATCGCAGGCCAGGCGCGCTATAGAGCTCCTCTATAACTCTCTGTCTACAGGTCTACTTCCAGAAAATGTTTCTTGCTATACCAATCTCCACCGATTGCCGCATCCAACGCGCACGACACCAATCTGGACCCCGCCGACCTTTAATTGCTCTCATCTTGATACGGGTGTTATATCGAGCGGGGAAATGGGTTTTTCGCGGTGGTAAACGGTCGCAACTTTGTACTGCAAACATTATCGGATTTGTGTACCAGTTTTTCGGCTGCGACACACCTATGGCTGCCGGGAAAGCGCTCTAGTTTAATTTCGGCTTTGGTTTTTTTTAATGGGCATCGCTCGTGAAACAGGCATAGAGTTGCCTAGTGACGTAGTGACACTGCCTGGACATTCGTTAAGCTCCGAACGTTATATTGAAGTGAATGGTTCGAGAATATTATGAGTTTTAGCTATTGCCCTTCATCTCACCTCTTCACCTGGAACCCTCAACCACAGAGGAAACTATTAAATAATTAACTGTGTGCTGACGGTAGAGCAGAAAACAATTGTCACCACCCCCCATCTCCCCCCATGTGCAATAAACCCGCCCTCTATTACAAGGGACCTAACATGGTTCGCGAAATGTTAATGTCGTGAGACGTGATATTATATGGATGTATTATTAAATAAAATATACACTAGGCCTATTTATACCAAATTTTTCCAATTTTTTTCTAACTACAATTATTATTTTCTTTGAAATACCTCTGTTTCATTTCACTACTCTGCCATTCGTACAGATATCGCCTGAAGCGGTCCATACCAAACGTACGGACACCAGGATCGAAAGCGAAAAAACATCTGTTATTAAATGCTCATTAGCCGCGACACCACACATAAGACACAGTCAGGACAAACGAAAACCACCCTTATTCCAAACAATTAAAAGCCAGGTGACCGGCATAAGCCAACGCTGCCTTTAAATTCACAAAATGAAATAACGTCCGTTCTCGAGTTGAGGCAAATTGAGACCTGTTGTTGATGTAAAAGAGCCAAAGTCGCAGTTACCGAAAAAGTTATCAGGATCAAAGTCGAAACAGTAACTGGTCATTTCGATGGCACAGTGATTCGAATTAATGAATTAAATGCTGGCTTCGTTCATCGGCATTATTGTCCTCTTAAAGTTCTCTTTGGTCGAATCAAAATAAATGGACGTTAACTAACTTGGTTCTTTGTATCAGCAGGTTGGAATGACTCACGTAACGAATGTTAGTTGTATATATTTACTAATGCCTTTCTTTGCTGTATCAGAAATGAATATAACTTTACGTCACCTTCTGTCTTCCATGCTGGCCGGCCTAGAAGCGAAATAACGTAGAATTGGCCAGACCCGACTCATCCCATGGATGCCCTGAAAGTCGATTAAGGGAGATTGCCCGGAGTAGACCAAGGAGTACCTTGGGGCACCCGAATGTTGGGCAAACCATGAACAACAGCACATCCAAGGTACATATATTAATCAGTTGCCCTTTGCTGATGTCAGAGCAGAATACAATAGATACCATACTCAACCTCTGTCTTCCGCGGGTGATTTACAAGGCGACTAACCACACGGCCGTGTGGTGACGGCAGAGTAGAATTCAATTGGCGCCACCACAAATCTCTCCCGTGGGTGTCGTACAAGGCGACTAAGGATTAATCATTATGAGGAATGGGCAGCAGCGTTCCTCTTATACCACCTAACAATAGCAATGTACTGCGACTTTTGTGCCCGATAAATGGCAATAGGCTCGCCACCTATTATTACATGGGACCTAACATAATTGGCGAAACGTGGGTGCCAGTTCACCTCTGCCTTCGGGGATATAGGCGTGATTTATGTATGTATGTATGTAACTGCCGCACTCAGAGACGTCAATTAACTTTAATGAGTATTAATGTCAAAAATTTTCATTCAAATCTAGACCATACACCCGGCAAGAATAGCGACTAGTTTTTAACTGTCATTTTTTGACGTTAAGTGCTGATTAACGTTATTTGACGTCTCTGAGTGCGGCAGTAAGTATTAAAACAGTGGTGGGAAATTGGCAGCAGCATCCTTGTCATACCATCTAGTAACGATTCACCTGCCGATAGATGGCAATAGGCTCGCTCCCTATTACATGAGACTTAACATAGTTCGCGAAATATTGGTGTTTTAATACAACCCTTGAGAAAAGACCTGATTCATGCTTGTTCGTAATCGTGTGATGCTTCTCAAATTGCTACGACACTTGACAGTTAGCAATAAAGTATTTGCCCCAACCAAGCCTCGACCATAAACAATGCCCAACATTAGCGGGTGCGGGCAGTTTAATAAAATTTGCACGTGCCATTGATGCGGGCGACAAAGGGCCGCAAACAAAAAGGCGCATGTCCAGATACGTCATTTTTCGCCGGACACAAAACAGACACAAAGCAACCTTTTCTTACCGCAAAAAAGTTTTCCGTGGGCCAACCGGCATTTTTCCCTTTTCCCTCACAAACGGACCGCAGCGTTTAAAATACAAAAAAAAAAAAAGTTCCCAACACCGCGCCTCTCGGCAAAGAGGATTTTTTATTTTATATTTCAAATATTAAGGGACATCGTTAGCGGTTAACATTTGTTAAATATCTGAAATATTCCCGCGGGGCGCCGGTTCGTTATATTTTGTTGGGAGTTTCGAGTGAGTGGGTGTTTAAAAAAATAAGTTTCTTATTGTTTTCTAGGTCCGCGGCCTCAAAGGGTGGTCGCAACTTTCCGAGATGGAAGTTTTTCGTGTTTTCCACCTTTTTTTTTGCGTTTCCCGGCCGCGAGTCACCGCGGGATTGGTAACGAAATTACGTTTGAACGTTCCCATTGTTTGCGTTGAGACTAATGAATTATTTGGATTCAATCGTGAACTTCGTTAAATCCGAAGGAGGTTGGTGTCTGGCTAACCTAAGCGAAAAACCTTCATGTCTCACTTTGATGTCCCAATCACTCTCTCCGTTCATCGGCCCCTCGACTATATTCCATCACTTCCTATACACTCTTCTTCACTAGCACCTTTCCGGTGTGATCGATTATATGAATCAAAAGGGATAGGGTGGCTTAATGACTTCAAACCAATATAACATGCTCAGCTGTACCAACTCCAGATAAACTGGGCACAGAGCAGGAAGATGCTGTATCCGAGAACTTTATTGAGACCTGAATAGCACTAGGCTCACCTCCTATGGGACCTGAATGACCAAGGAACCTGATACCTAACAGAGGCTAAATTTGGGTATTACCTAATACCCCACTGCCAAATAGTCGGTTATTCCTTATTCTTATAACTTCTTCATTCCTTCGACATTAAAGAACAGATGACGATCTAGGAAAAATACACTTCTTTGAAAGCTTACGTGAATCCTCCATCGTATTTGCTATGCTATCGCAAAACATGCCGTAACGAAACTCTACCAGACTTTATTCGAATACGAAAAAAGCGTCGAATACGAAAAAAAATGCGTCGAAAACGAGGAATTCGTTAATAAATATCTAGCGGCAATTAAAAAGAGGGCCTTTTCTTGGCGCAAGGACAAAAACTGGCGTGACGCCTCAGGGCTCATCAGACCAAAGTGCGTATCTAAATAATTACACGGAGATATAATGATTGAAAGGTCTTCACTTATGAACACAGAGTAGGAGGAGGCACGGAGGCAATGAATCAACAAATTGAAGTTCGGGGCGCATTGGGTTTGGGAATTTTATTATTTTTTATTTTTATTTGAACATTCATGTTATCATAAACTTGAAAATCAATACCTATATTCCAAAAAAAAATAGGTCAGATAAATCCGCATCTCTTGCCTACTACTATTTTTCTATAAGTTTTTGGCCTATTTTTTTTCTTTAGGAATTTTGTTTTAAATACGTACATAAATCACGGCTTTCTATTGCCAAAACGGCAGGCAGAAGTGAATTTATACCAATATTTTAATGTCCTCACTGCTGGGGCTCATGCTTTCCCTATGGATGGAAGAATACCAGGAGACTTTTTGGTCACTGCAAAAATTTTTGGAATTCGTTCAGACCAACAAACTGAACAAATTTCACTATGGGAGCAACTGCAAATTCACGAAAAAATAACAGCTGATTCATACATTTGGGTCAAGTAGGTATTATCATTTTGTATGAAACAGCTGATATTTTTTCGTGAATTTGGAGTTGCTCCCATACATACGTACAGAGAGAAATGAACCATAACCGATCACGCTGGCCCAGTGTGGATTGCATTCCCGACTCACGGCTTAACGTGCCCTCCGAAGCACGGAGGAACTTGAGATAATAGTGGTCACTGATCCATTAACAACCGAGCTCCTTCCAATTAGGTACCTATGTTAGGTCCCACGTACCTAATAGATAGCGAGCCTATTGCCATCTATCGAGTGCGTAAATTGCACACTGCTTGTGAGAGCAGTATTGGATTCATCAAGATAATTTGGGATAATTGTTATGCACTAAAACCTTTAGGCCGTGTGGTGACGGCAGAGTAGAATACAATTGTCACCACCCCAAATATCTCCCGTGGGTGTCGTACAAGGCGACTAAGGATAAATCAGTGATGAGGAATGGGCAGCAGCGTTCCTCTTATACCACCTAGCAATGTACTGCGACACTTTTGTGCCCGATATATGGCAATAGGCTCGCCACCTATTACATGGGACCTAACATAATTGGCCAAATGTTGGTGCTAGTTCACTTCTGCCTACCCCTTCGAGGGATATAGGCGTGATTTATGTATGTATGTATGTACTGAAACCTTTATTTTATTTACCCGCCTATAAATTATACTTGTGTTGACACCTTCCTACGTAGAGGACATAGGTAAATAATATTAAAATTGTTATTAATAACACCATTAAGACGGACAACTCTTATAACTCTGAAGAGAAACGGCATTATTTCTGTCATAAAAGGTTCTTATAAATGCCTCAGCAGAAACGATCGCAATCGTGGAGGCATCGCCTTCGCCTTATGCCAAGGCCAGATGGTCGGCCAGAGCATCCAACATCCAACAGGCAATTCAAAGTGTTATTACACCCGTTTACACCTGTTAAAGGATCGCGCAGTCGCTAAAATGAGAATTTTCTCTGTAAAACCAGCAGTCGTATTTATTGCATGCATATCAGTCGGATCTGGGACAGAAGTGGTGTCGTTACACGGTGTTTAAGTCCAAACTAGTCGATACGACACACTCAACAGGCCGGCCTTCCGAGAAATTACATAGAAAGCATTTAACAGGCCCATCGATGTAATCAATGGAGCGTGGCACCTGCCGTCTCTTTCCCGCGTCCAAATTTCGGTACGCGAGAGCGGGCCCGCTATAGGAGCCAAGCCTCCGCTGGCCACGCCTCCGATCGATCTGATAATGAGAATGGAACCCGTTTATGCGCGAGCGCACGATTTCTATCTCGTCATGAGTTGGTTTCGCGCATGCTCCTGCATTGTATCAACATCATCTTTATTGCGACGAGCGTGGGAGCATTAAATCTTCCTTTAGAATGTTTATTGTCCAATGAGTCGTAATTATGCACGATTTACAGTTTCTACGTGGATCTTTTTCGTGTTTTTTTTTCAAGTTTTATAGTGGCCGTTTGCGCTGGAGGCATCTAGTGCATCATCTGAACAGAAATAATTTCGTGTAATTACATACCTACTGAGAGGAATTCGCTAATAATGTTTGTCGATTAGGCCTTTTGTGAACGTTTACCTAAACTTGGGAATGTTTAATCCTACACTTATCACAATCTCGCTCCATGTCGTTGACTGTCATTCACTATCTTGAAATCATTAATTTCAAACCTTACATTACCTATTGATAATTATTCCACATAGCTAGAGTACAAGTGGTTAAATTTACTCCACTTTCGCTTAAATATCAGTATTAAGTATAAATAGATTATATTGTAGAGTTATAATCATAGATTAGGTAAGGAAAAAGACTAGATAAAATACAGAAGTAACTCCAGCCCAGCTAGCATGACCACCGAAATATGATATAGCCATTTATCGCGTTGAACAGTCAAAAATCATTGGATTTTAACACTTAATTGAATAATTGAATGAGCCTCTAAGTCTATATCATAAAAATATAGCCATTTATCGCTTTGAACTGTCTCAAATCCAATATTTTTTGTAAATTCAACGCGATAATTGACTATATTATATGGTGTTTAAGTGGTCATGCTAGCCAGGCAGAACCGATAATCTCGCTGAAGCCTATTCATAGAATACAGTCTATTTCAATCAGAAATAGTCAAAATGTAAACAATTTTGGTAATTTCATGCAGTTATGCTGAAAGAATGCAAGCTTACAGCATATAGCACATAAAATAAAAATTGGTAAATTTATTTATTCATTCCTAATGATTATCAGCTCCTATCAACAGTGTTGCTAAACATACCTACTTAATTATAATAAATTCTTATGGCTAATAACAGATTTTTTCTTATAAGTAAAGTATTCTCCCTATATCCTTTCATCCATTAATGGAAGGACGGCGCCCCAGCAGTGGGGACATGAAAGGGTTGGTGAGCATCATCATCGCCCTGCCCTTATCCCATCCTATTTGGGGTCGGCGCAGTATGTCCTCTTTTTCCATTCTCTTCTGTCACTCGTCATCTCCTCATCACACATCACACAATCCATCGCTCTTTTCAGTGGTCTTCCTTTACTTCGACATCCATCAACTTTCATGTCCATAACTTTCTTAGTCACATTCATGGCATCACGTCTCATGACGTCTCATGTCGCCACTATCTTACAGCATGATTGTGTTCCGACAATTTCTGATATGATAGTTGTGGGGTGATTGAGGGTTCCTGGTGAAGCTTGATTCCATCTACGGCCCTTATCGTCACTTACCGTCAAGTGAGATAAAGCTTTTCTGTCTAGCATAAAAAATACATGTCTGAATAGACAGAAATAAGTACACTTAGAAAATACACACCTATAATATGTATACCTACACATAGCTTAATTTATAATGTAGATAATTTCTGATGTACAGGTTTTGATAAGTAAATAAGAGGACAGTAACAGAATGGTCCAGACCAGCCAATAGAAACGTCTTCCTGTCAAACTATTTACTGTGTTTGTCTTGTCTAAGATTTGCACGAAGTTTCGGTGGTATTCTCGCCAAACGGGATGTAAGATAATGACGCATAGGTACTATATCCTGCTCTGGCGTCATTATGAGCCAAGTCGAAGTTTCAGGCAATCGAATGAAAGAAATAAACAAATACCTATAATATTTTATGTCAGACCTGACCATAAAATGGACTTCTTCACACGGTACGTGTACTGATAACCCCACTTCCTGGTCATGGGGTGACTTAGAATTATTAAATTACCTCGATAAAAATGAAATCCTTAGATCGCATATCGATCACATACTTGCGATCTGAGACATCATTTGTTGCAGGTATCGCTCTTGGTACCAAGTATATAATCTACTAAGCTCTTCTCGATTCTGTTTCAAATAAGTCATATTTTTGTTTAATGTTCTGGTTTATTTTTGCTTGATTAAATAATCAATATACTCAATATTTTATTGCATTCCGTAATGCTCCATTCGTTATTTTTAATCGTATTTGTATTCTTGAGCCTATTTTTTCATACTACAAAAACAACAAACATAGAAAGTTTCACTGTCAAAAGATTTTAAAATTGTTATCCAATTCAAACCCAAACTCTTAAAATTTGCGGTACAACTAAGTATACCTAATATACCTTCGAAAAGTATTGTTAATTAATGACTTGTTTTAATTATTACAGCTACTCACCGAAAGATGGCGCCGCCAGCATCGAATCAAACGATTGCACTCCCGCGCAAGTGACACTAGCGCCATCTACATTCACTTCTATTAAAAGGTCGCGACTTTTTTATGCTGATCCCCTTTCTACAAAGACTCTGTCAACAGTTCGCCCACCGAATAGCTCTTGTTACGCTGGTCACCAATAATTCGATTTTAATGGTAGGTGAACTTCTTTGATAAATCGCGATCGACTCAGGCCTGGTATAGGATAAGTTTTATAATGAGAGATTACTCGAATGATTTGAGTGATGGCCAATAATTCGGCTCGCGCAGTTCAAAGTATGGCAGGTATGTGTGATTATGTTTCATTTACGACGATCGTTTCATTGCTAGCTAATGCGGTTAATATTTTCTCTCAATAAATGCTCCAGGGTAATAGACTCCCACCCAGATAATGGTCCGATCTTTCTATTTTCTTTAATCCATAGGGAAGGCCCGTGCCCCAGCAGTGGGAATACAAAGGGTTGGTGATGATAATGAGGGTAATAGAATTCCGCCAATTCTGCCTAAGACCCATCCTGGTTGATATTTTTGCGAATCCTCTGAAAAGGAACATAAAATATTTGGATTTCCGCTAATTTTATTAAGTAGTAATCTTTGCCGTGTGGTGAAGGCAAACTATTACTAGCGCCTTTAAGGTGTGATGGATGATATGAATCAAAATTAAGTAGTTAGCTAGATGGCGTATGACCGCCAACAGAAGAGGAAACAGACCACGCTGACCCCAGACAACTTGGGAATAGTACATAAATCACACCTTTAAGGCATAGGTGAAACCCACTTAGAAGAAACCATGTTGTGCCAACCTCGCCTAGAGCTGGACAAGGGCAGGAAGAAGAAGAAACCCTTCGATTATCTTCAGACGACTGTCTGCATACTTGAATTTTACCACTCTGACCTTGATAACCGCACTAAAAAGTCAAGGAAATCCAAGTACCCTACCAGTAATGTCTAGTGACCATTTATACCTGCTTGATCAACGATTTATCTTCATAAATCTCCCAAGAAAATAATCCAAACAATTAACTGCTGCAGGAAAGGAACTGAGACCAATTTCCTCTTAGCACGTCCTTTTGTACGGTTAACTGCCTCTTTACATACAATGATGTCTCAAATTGGGCCCGCGTTATCAGAGATGTGATGATGTGAGCCCGTACAATCTGCCTGAGCTCGAATGCAGCGCGTTTCTTCCGAATTGATTCTTACTGCAATGTACTAAGGTAGTAAGTAGGTATTTTGCTCATTGGTCAAGAAATTTGGGTTGTACCTACTTCGATAATCTTGTTCTACTGGTGCCGATATTTATGAAGAATTAAAAGTTAATTATAGCTTATTTATTTATTATTAATAAAAAGACAACAAAGCCTTGAATAACCAGAAACACAGGGAAATAATAAATACAACATATCGCATGTCCTATTAATGACCATCATCTAGGACCGATTCTAGAAAGATTACAGTAAGTCCATCGTCATACTGTCCTAAGACTTGCCTAGACTTTTGTGACTGGTCTGCCTGGCCCAAGCGGTCCTAGGACAAATGACTCCTTCAGTCCGACAACCAGCGACCTCACTAACAAAGCCAACGCCCGACGACCTAGGCTGACTAATCCAACTATCAATAAAACAAACATCCTAATTTCCACAACCAATAACCCGGCCAGTTTTAAAACGGTGATGATTGACTTCCTTAGGCGTGGGACGAGTGCTGGATTAAATTAACCAGATTAGATTGATCTTAATGGCTGTGAGACGCGGGAGGCGTCGAATGGTGTAATTAGTGAGTCACCGTATCGGGTTATAGAGTATTCTATGACAATAATTATTCGGTGTATGTACTGCGACTTTTGTGCCCGATAAATGGCAATGGGCTCGCCAACCATTACATGGGACCTGACATAATTGGCGTGGGTGCTAGTTCGCTTCTGCCTACCACTTTGGGGATATAGGCGTGATTTTTGTATGTATCTATCTGCTGGTTTCTAGCGGGTCACGGGATTCTGGTCGCTTGAAGCGTTGGTTTTGAAGCAATTCTGACGTTTTCATCGAAACATTCAGTGTCTCCGCTGGTTTCTAAGCGGGTCACGGGATTCTGGTGGCTTGAAGCGTTGCTTTTGAAGCAATTCTGACGTTTTCATCGAAGCATTCAGTGTCTCCGCTAGTTTCTAAGCGGGTCACGGGATTCTGTTGGCTTAAAGCGTTAGTTTTGAAGCAATTCTGACGTTTTCATCGAAACATTCAGTGTCTCCGCTGGTTTCTAAGCGGGTCACGGGATTCTGGTGGCTTGAAGCGTTGCTTTTGAAGCAATTCTGACGTTTTCATCGAAGCATTCAGTGTCTCCGCTAGTTTCTAAGCGGGTCACGGGATTCTGTTGGCTTGAAGCGTTAGTTTTGAAGCAATTCTGACGTTTTCATCGAAACGGGACAGGATTCGACAGGATGACTTTCGCTGTCTCAGTCAAACTTTTCCTTTCTCACTGCTGCACTCAGAGACGAGCGAGTTCTCTTTAATGAGTACCAAGGTACTTAATGCCAAAACATTTCATTTAAATCTAGATCATAGGCTCTAGATTTAAATGAAGTGTTTTGGCATTAAGTAAGTAAAATCATTGACTTTGCAAGAATAGCGACTAGTGTTGAATAGTCATTATTTTTGTATTAAGTACTCACTAACGTTAATAGACGTCTCTGGGTGCGGCAGTAAGAGTTTTAATATAACGAGGAATATACAAGCGTCTGGTAACGGTAGAGCTGCATACAATTAATACTAGTCCCATTCTTAGGAGAGAAATAAAGCGTTTTACGTGCCTGATTGATGGCAATGGGCTCGTCTCCTATTACAGAGGAACATAGTTGGCGAAATTTGGATGTATTGTAAATAGACTGACGATGGCTTAGGGGGAAAAGGCGCGTTTTATGTATGTATACTTATGAATGACCGATATGAATGGAAGAGGAAACATACTGCGCCGACCCCAGATAGACTGGGAACAGGGCAGGGAGGAGGAAGATAAGGATATGTATACTTAAAACTGGTGTTGAGTACCTATACAGGGTCTGTTTCACAATCGACGGGTAAGTTCTGGATAGATTACTTGGCATATCATTTGACAGTTGTTGTCGTTGTACAATTATTGTGTATGTCTCCTACAGCAGGTATATCTACAGAAAATGCTATTGCTTTGACTGAATAAATTATGAGTAGGTTTAACTAATATAGGATACTCTTTGGATATTTCATAAATCCCCACTAAGCTTATAGGTACGGCAAAACAAATCCAAAAATTCAAAGTGCCTGTATACCCCGAACAATACACACAAAAGGAGCTTAGAATGGATCCAATAAAGACGGCATCATCTTTATGAATAGCCAAATATCTTATGCACTTACGACAATAATCAAAGAATTAATTAAGGACATTATCGCTCGACGTACAAAGTGTGTATTCCAACATAGGAATCCTCGATCAATCAACAATAACAAATGACATTCGTCACAACGACCCTCTTCCTACTTAAGTGTTGACAAAACAGCGGAGTAATTAAAAAAATGAATTCGATCTTGGCTAGGTAGATACGTGACTTTTGATGTCATCAACCAAGCAGCCAATGGGAAGGCTTAATTTGGGTCTGACTACAGAAAAAAATTAGGAAGCGACGGTAGATGCAGGGGTCTTTCTAGTTTGGCTTACCACAACAACATATCAACGTCTATCGAAGAATTACAATAGGAGATACAATTTGTCATTTCAATTAAGCATGCTGCTGTGTCTTTGATATATGATATTAATATAATCATAAAGGAGCCTTGTATGGTTATAAAAGCATCGACATTGTGCCCGTTTTGATGGTGACAGATTGTGACTTTCTCGAATAGAAACATCGGGATGTTTTGTATGCCATAAGCTGACGTATACAGTGGGCTATCAGATAATTGTATTTTAAAAATTCAAATAATAATAATAAATAAATAAATATTTTTACACTCACACCTATCATCTAGCCAAAAGTAAGTAGCCTAAGCACTTGTGTTATGGATACTAGATGACGGACATATTTTTAATATAATTATGTATATAAATGTTGAAATTATACTACATAAACATATACACAACCATGACTTGGAAACAAACATTTGTGGTCATCACCAAGTTTGCCCCTACCAGGATTCGAACCCGGGACCTCTTGGCCAATACCCAGCAATCTCAGCATTCGACCAAGGCGGCCGTCAAATATTGTTATATAGGTACTAGGTTTAATCTAGAATAAAACAAAGTCCTTTTGATTAAAATCAATTCAATAACTGTGTGCAAGATTTATAATTTACAAATTAACTTTTCCGAAAAATATGGCGTAAATAATGTCTTAAGAGGCCGCTTTCTAAATATGAGAGCGAATAATCGATTCCTCAATCCGTTCTACACTCTTAGCATTCTATAGATTCAATGTGCGCTGCCGGGTACATAATGTGACAGAGAGCTTAGGATTTCTGAACAACCAACACAACACTTACCTTCGAAACCCCAATTTCTCTCTCTGCCTAGTCATATTTGATAAAATTCTAAAAGAGCCGTCTTTGAACCGATGAACGCAGAGAGTGCCTGGAATGACAACATTTCAATCTCATACTTCTCAAAGTTTTGGCTTCGGTTTTACATCAACCCTCTTTGGGTATCTGTTTTTGGTGGCTTGTTGCCAAGGTAAATAAAAAATATTATTACAGTATAATACAAACTATAGAATAACGACTGGATGTTTTAGAGCTGTGAACAAATTCTTAAATATGTCTCATCATCTTTTTTAAGCGTCGTTGTCGTATAAGCAGCAAATGTTGCATCTGTTATTCGACCATATACGCCCTAAAGAGAGTTATAAGAAAACTCTTAAAGGATTAGGCGGTGACAGATCCACCTTCCACAATAGAGGTGGACTTAAACACCATTGATTTATGGTGCGCGAATAAAGCCGTGTGTTGGCAGCCTTATTTAAAGCTACGCTGAGTCACTGACTGGAGCCCTATTGATACTGGCACGGTGCTTATTGGTTAAACACCGGGCTGTTTCCATTGCCGTGTGGTGACGGCAGAGCAGAATGCAATTGTCACCACCCCCATCTCTGACGGGTGTCGTAGAGGGCGATTGAGCAGCGATGAGAGTGCCCGTTAGATGGCAATAGGCTCGCTCCTATTAGGTACCTTGGATCTAACTATTTAGCAAAGCACTGCGATTAACATTTCCTCTGGCAAAAGGCTTGCCCCCATTGCATTATTGCATAATAATAGTGTGGGAAATATAGTGATGAATGTTAAGGGGTGGAGAGGAAGAGGAAGACCGCAGAAGAGATGAATGGAGTGGAGTGAATGAGGACAACTAACAGAAGTGAATGGAAAATAAAAACATACTCAGCTGACCCCAAATTAAATGGATTAAGGGCAATGTGGATGACGATGATATCGATACAGTTAAAAAAAATATGTTTTGAAAATCTTCCTCGTCAAGCACGACATTGTAAACATGCTAAATATATTTTTATTCGCGCAAACCACATCGCAGAACCCAACTAGAGTGTCGCAAATTGATAACGCGAACACAAACATAAAATGACACCCATGCACGTGCAAACTGTGTTAGTATCGGGCATTGTTAACTGGACTACAATGTGTTGTGAATCAAAGCGTATACTTGACGGCAAAAATGAACAGAGATGATGTATGCGTTCGGACGCAGGGCTGTGAGGCGGACTGTACTTCGTATCTTTTGAGCAGTAAGGAACATATCGCTTTAAAACTAACTAACGTTCACAAATCAAAAATTTTACATACATAAATAAATCACGTTTATAAGGAAGAAGGGGTAGGTAGGCTTTAGAGGTGATATAACACCCACGTTTCGCCAAATATTAGGTTAGTAATAGGTGGCAAGTCTATTGCCATTTATCGGGCACGAAAGTCGCAGTACATTGCTAGTTGGTATAAGAGGAATGCTGCTGCCCATTCCTTCACTGTTTTAACCCTGAGTCGCCTTGTACGACACCCGCGGGAGAGATTTTCATTACAATCCATACTACCACTCAAGGTTTTTGTTTAGGTTTTACAGCCGACCGCCTGCCTGACACCAACCCTCTCTGTGTAGGTAAGGTTGTAATCAATAATTGTATTTAAAATTGCAATGCCTTCCTCGAAGGGTCATCCTTCCTCAGCAAAAGGGGTAATCGGATTTCTTTTTCATTGTTTCCAAATCATAAATCAATAGTAAACCAATAAATAACGAGAGCAAGTGACAATCCTGCCGCGGGTGCGGTGCGTAGGCGACGGGCGAGATACGACGCGCCGTGAATGGCGCGCTTTAGTACAGGCGAGTACAACTTGCGATATTGTTGTAAAAACGGCATGACAGTATCTGGAATAAAATATTTTTGGTAAAAATATTTTTATTCGATTTTTAATTTTAACATTATATAAATGTTAGAAAAATTAGTACAAAGATTCTAGTGGTTAGAAAAAGAATTTCGAAAAATTATGCGTCGCGTCCGCGTCCGCTGCTATCCGGGCAGGTGCCTGACCGCTCGGCCACCCAAGACAAGTTCGATTCCCGCCTCAAGATCATAATTTTTCGAAATTCTTTTTCTAACCACTAGAATCTTTGTAAAAATATCTTAAATTTCTCATCACAAACACATTATACATACATAAATAAATAACGTTTCGCTTACTATTTGTAGTGTCATTTAATAGGGAGCGAGCCTATGTCATCTATCGGGCACGTAAATCGCAGTATATTGCTAGGGAGTCCTATAAGAGGAACGCTGTTGCTGTTACCTATTACTCATCGGGTCTTTACCCTTAGTATGACACCCGCGGAAGAGATGGGGGTGATTACAATTGTATTCAGCTCTGCCGTCACCACACGGCGTCCACCAACAAACTTTCATGAACGATTTCCCTTTATTCTTCCATCCATAGGGTATAACGATTGAGATATTAGGAACCTGCTCTGTACTCTCTACTCTACTAGATATAATCAATTTTGCCAAAACAATACAAAAAGAAAATAATAATAAATAATTACATTAGTACCTGCTAAAAAAATACGAAAATTAGCACTGACTTACATACATACATACATAAATCACGCCTGTATCCCCGAAGGGGCAGGCAGAGGTGAACTAGCACCCACGTTCTCACTATGTTAGGTCCTATGTAATAGGTGGCGAGCCGTGATAAGCCTACAGTGTTTCGCCAGACTCTCCTCACTTAAGGAGTCAGGAAGGTACTAAAGTTCCCAATAGAGTTGGGAACATTTTATTTGCAAAAATAACCACTTTAGGTACCGATACCCACTGTCTTTTGGGCTACCTCCTACCACTTCTATTAATCTATTTTATTGTTATGTGAGGTTTGTAATGAAACAACGTGCTCGATTCGGCTGACTTGAACGAACTAATTTATTGAAGTTTTTGCACCTTAACATTAGATACATACATATATAAACCACGCCTATATCCCCGAAGGGGTAAGCAGAGGTGAACTAGCACTCACGTTTCGCCAACTATGTTAGGTGCCATGTAATAGGTGGCGAGCCTATTGCCATTTATCGGGCACAAAAGTCGCAGTACATTGCTAGGTGGTATAAGAGGAACGCTGCTGCCCATTCCTCATCATTGATTTATCCTTAGTTGCCTTGTACGACACCCACGGGAGAGATTTGGGGTGGTGACAATTGTATTCTACTCTGCCGTCACCACACGGCAAGCAGCAATTTTTTAATTATTTTTAAATTACCTAGTGTAAGCTTTTTGAAATTTTTCAATTATACCATTAGATACAACAAATAATTTTGTCGCCGCCTATACTCTCATAAAGAAATCATAAATAACAGTACAATGGCATATGCACAGACGGACCAACTAATTTCAATGGTGATTCAATTTCTTATGAATTAAAAGTTGTCCTTTTTGCTTAGCAGCGTATTGTTGTGATTGTTTGGATGAGTGGAAATAATAGCTGCGTTTGAGGACTTGCCCGCAACCACTGGTTCTCGAAAAACCATTTTGACACCATTTATTTTACATAATTTATATAGAAAAAGTAATGTCTTGATGCGGGAATCGAACCCGCCTCCTGAGCAATCCGGGCAGATGCCGATACCACTGGGCCACCCAAGACGTTGTACTAATTTTGATAACATTTAGGTCAATGTTGTTGCAAAAATTTTACATAGAAACTTGTGGTTACATAAAGTTCGAATTGTCATGTCTGAATGCGGGAAACGAATTATCAATAAGTTCCCGCATCAAGACTGTGATTTTTCAAACATTTTCTTTTTCTCTCTTTAGTTTTCTCTTTAATATTATTTTCACATATATAATGATCAAATTAAATTAAAAATAGTACCTTATTTTATCCAATTTTAATCCACTTCAATGCTTTTTCACGTACAAGACTTATTTTAAGCCGTGTGGTGGCGGCAGAGTAGATCGAAATTAGGCCTTAAGCATGTTTATAACCAAACGTTCGCTACATCAACTCGAACTCACTCGCAACGTTTCGAGAACTCATGTTACCGGCCTGATTGTTTAAAGATACGCCTACTATTATACAAAGTTTTTGTTGAAGCAGATTGAGGGATATATTGTGGCTTCACGTGATTTACGACATCCACTCATAATAGGGTATTAATTAATTTTCTCGGTTGAAGAGAGAGCTATTCAGGACTTTGTCTCGCTCGGTTTTTTTTTGTCAATACATACAACAAATTTTTGATTTCCGACGGAGTTCACCGCTTTGGTTCACAGGAACGCGATAGAGCCACAGTTATATATTGTAGTTAAATGCCGTGTGGTGACGGCACAGAAGAATACAATTGTCACCGCCCCTACCTCCACCGGAATACAATTGTCGTTCATGTAATCTCGACCAGGGGAGCTGATATGAAGGGACATAAATTTACGATTTTTTTTTCTATATCCCACATTGCATTTGGGTTTTACCATACCAATCATTTACAAATCTCTCCCGTGGGTGTCGTACAAGGCGACTAAGGATAAATCAGAGATGAGGAATGGGCAGCAGCGTTCCTCTTTATACCACCCAGCAAGGTACTGCGACTTTTGTGCCCGATAAATGGCAATAGGCTCGCCACCTATTACATGGGACCTAACATAATTGACGAAACGTGGGTGCTAGTTCATAGGCGTGATTTACGGATGTATGTATCATTTTGAAAAGGTTATACTCTCGACAACTTCTATTTTTTTGGAATGTAGGTATTGCTTTTACTCACCACACCAGCCGCTAGCTATGCGACTGGGGTGTCCCACTATACCACTCCGGTGTCCCTAGCACGGGACGTGGACAAAATCTCTACGGGGAGAAGAAAATATTTTCCTCTCGCTCTAATTCCTAATAAAACCTGATTCGTATTCAGCTTCTTACTCAGCTACTCAGCTTCAATTCTGATTCTTACTCAGCTCTTCGGTTGACTGGTAGAGAATGCCTCATGTTGTTAAGTCATCATGCGTGCAATGAAGTTTAAATAAAAAAATAAAAATAAAAAACCCGATACAAAGCAGTTTCAAGAAGTGGAGAGAAATTTTGTCCACGACCCGTGATAGGCCTACAGTGTTTCGCCAGACTCTCTTCACTTAAGGAGTCAGGAAGGTACTAAAGTTCCCAATAGAGTTGGGAACATTTTATTTGCAAAAATAACCACTTTGGGTACCGATACCCGCTGTCTTTTGGGCTACCTCCTACCACTTCTATTAATCTATTTTATTGTTATGTGAGGTTTGTAATGAAACAACGTGCTCGATTCGGCTGACTTGAACGAACTAATTTATTGAAGTTTTTGCACCTTAACATTACATACATACATACATAAACCACGCCTATATCCCCGAAGGGGTAAGCAGAGGTGAACTAGCACTCACGTTTCGCCAACTATGTTAGGTCCCATGTAATAGGTGGCGAGCCTATTGCCATTTATCGGGCACAAAAGTCGCAGTACATTGCTAGGTGGTATAAGAGGAACGCTGCTGCCCATTCCTCATCATTGATTTATCCTTAGTCGCCTTGTACGACACCCACGGTAGAGATATGGGGTGGTGACAATTGTATTCTACTCTGCCGTCACCACACGGCAATTCACAACTTTAACATTGACCTAGATAAATAGACCATAGACTAGTTATAAGATTATCGACTTCGCATTGCTTATTTTGAGCACAAAACAACATATTTGTATGTTAATATTTGTTTTAGCTAAATGTACATTGTTCATAATAATATAACTCATAACACCTGTGTAATGTACAGTCTCCGGCACTGCAGACTGCCCAAAACTGTCAAATTTCTTCAATGGATTGTCAACCTTAAAAGGGTTTTTTTTTATTCTTCAATAATAGAGCACAAAATCGATTGAGAAATTTTGCCATTTTGTGGTAGTCTGTCGTGTTGTTGTCTGTACCATAGACATTTAATCAATAAAGGTTTCTGATTTCTTCAATTGATTTCCAATAGTGTTGCTATTGGATACTATATCAGGGGGCCTACCGCCTAACTCGATTGCTGATGATTGCTATATAGCAATGCACTGCTTACGGCTATAGCAGCCATCCTGAATTTTTAAGCGGAACGAATTTTGTGCCAAATTCATGCAAAATCATTCGGTGATCATCTTTCAAAGCTACCGCTAATAGTTTAGGTACATTTAGTGCGAAATGACAGCATGACGTCATAAACTAAAGCTTTTGCTTTAACAATCGAGTTAGGCGGTAGGCCCCCAGATTTGTACTTTAAGCAAGCTTGCTACAGTTCAAGGAATTGGTCCTTAGCCCCTTCTTTTGTCATTGCAGCATATTATCTTCAATTGGCACCGTTCATACTCGAAATACAGCGAAGTTAATGCGTGTCAAACATTAAGCCTTTATTGAAACGGGCACTGAATACTTTTAACAGCCGTAACGACCTTCATCGTGCGAGCTGAACTGACACTTGTCGACGTAAGCTCAGAGCTCGTAATCAAACAGAACGCAGCGTCGGTTAGTGCGTGCCTCAACCAATCAAGTATTGATGATTATGGATTGGATCATCCGAAGTGAGTCAATGAGCGGAGCGATACGTTTAATTGCTTCTTTAAACAGTCGAGTTGCAATCAGTTGTGTTTTTGATTAATCTTTGCAAAACAACATTGTAAGTACCTACTAACTGCCGAACTCAGAGACGTCAAATAACGTTAATTAGTACTTAAGGTCAAAAAATTTCATTTGAATATAGACCATCCACCCGGAAATAATATAATAGCGAGACTAGTTTTGAATTGTCATTTATTGACATTAAGTACTCAGTAACGTTATTTGAAGTCTCTGAGTGCGGCAGTAAGAGTATGAATTTTATTCTTTGTAATATTTTTTCTGACATTTATAAAATAATCAAATAAAAATCAAAATAAACGATTAAAAAGCAAACCTAAGCTTAACCGAATGCACGGTATTTGTAAAAAAATATTTGCCTGTTTTATCTGTTAGCAGTTAGAAAGGTTCGAGAAATTTCGGTAAGTTATAGCGTATTGGGTGGCGCAGTGGTATAAGCAGCCGCAGCGGAAGACGCGGGTTCGATTCCCGCATCAACACCGTAATTTTTTCTGACATATTTCTCTTTGAATAACATCTAATAAGTCATTTTTTCCACCAGGCCAGCATAAAAGACAACAATTAACATAATCATCTCCAATTAATTAAAATGTAACGAAATATCGATCAAAGGCAGCTGGCTATGCACCTGCTGATTGATGCATTGATTACAGCCGTCTCTTTTCAACGCTGTAGTTAGATGTATCCCCGTCCCTTTTTAACGAAGCTGTCGGAGCTCAATCAGAATTTTAACGGAAATATAGTTGCTGGCTTGTTTAATGTTATGAGTACTAATCAATAATTAAGTAGTAATTTTATACTCTTCTACTTCTTTAATTTCTTTGTATGTTTTTTTTTTTTGTGAGTGCAATAAAGTATACTTAATTATTATGATGTTGTCAGTGAACTCCACAAATTTTTACAAAGCAAAAAAAGAAAAAGAACTGAAAATGTTGCTCTGATTTCCATAAAGAAAACTTTCTAATAAGTTTTCTAACTCATAAACATATCATACATATGTATGTATATACATAAATCACGCATATGTATCTCCGAAAGTAGGCAGAGGTGAATAAAAAAAATTTACTACTCATAATAAGGTACCTATCATTACATCATGATTCGTCAAATAAACTCGTTGAACATTGGAAACAAGCCGTGTGGTGACGGCAGAGTAGAATACAATTGTCACCACCTCAAATCTCTCCCGTGGGTGTCGTACAAAGAGACTAAGGATAAATAAGCGATGAGGAATGGGCAGCAGCGTTCCTCTTATATCACCTAGCAGTAATAGTACTGCGACTTTTGTGCCCAATAAATAGCTATAGGCTCGCCACCTATTACATGGGACCTAACATAATTGGCGAAGCGTGGGTGCTCGTTCACCTCTGCCTTCGGGCATATAGGCGTGATTTATGTATATATGTATGTCTGTACATTGGAAACGTGTGTGGCAAAGTCAAAGGCTATGGTTTTAAGGCATAAACTTCCAGCCCGGCTAGCCACCGAAACACGATATTATGATTATACCTATTTACCGCTTTGAACTGTCAAAAATCCAATGATTTTTAGGAAAAGGCCACTTTTTGGTCAGGTGTGACATAAAATATTATTTTTATTACCGTGCCATTTTGACCCACTAACTAATTTCCAGTTTCCGCTATGATTGGCACCATTATGAGTTCCCTCTCTTAAAACAATTTTTGTGGAAATTCCTCCCAATCAAAAACCTCCCCTATTAATTGGACAGGATGTAATCTGATGACGAGCCCGTCCCCTATCACACGCCCAATTAGCTTCTCCGATCGGTATGAATTTTAAAAGCTGCATTCAGAAGATTTCGATGAATTGTTTTCTTATTTTTCTCTGAAAGCGCTCAAGTTTTGAACTCCAAAGCTGCGCGAGTTTTGCTTAAAAATGAACCTTTACTAGATTACATTAGACTTCTATGTTGGCCTGGGAGCGAACAAATAACGTTGAACAGGCCAGCCCTGACTCATCCCATGGGTGTCATAAGAGTCGGCTAAGGGAGATTGCCCGGTGTAGACCAATAAGCACCTTGGGGCACCCGAATGGTGGAGGGTAAACCACCAACAACAGCATACCCAAAGAGGGTTAGTGTCAGGCAGGCGGCCGGCTGTAAAACCTAAGCCAAAACTTTGAGCAGTATGAAGGAATGTTGTCATTCCAATCACTCTCGCCGTTCATCGGTCTATCGACATGGTCCGTTCCATCTCTTTTCTATACATTCATTCATCATTAGCACCTTTACGGTGTGATGGATTATATGAATCAAAAGGGAGTGGATGGCTTGATGACGTCTGACCGATATGAATGAAAGAGGAAACATACTGCGCCGACCCGAGATAGACTGGGAACAATGCAGGGTGAAGAAGACTAGATTACATTAGACTTGACAAAGGTTACAGGATATGTGGTCGTATTTATTTACGACATTATGTGTGCGGTGGTGTGGTGATAACAGAGCAGAATACAATTGTCACCACCCACAAATCTCTACCGCAAGTGTCGTACAAAGCAACTAAGTATAAAGACAGCGATTAGTGTTCCTCTTATACCATATTATAGCCATTTACTGCGATTTACATGCCCCATAGATGGCAATAGGCTCGCCCATTATTACTCGGGACCTTACCTTACCTTACATTAGGGAAGCTTGTAATCTGGTCTATAACTACTTATTTTGATGTATAATTATGTTTTTCCCCTGTAAGCCTTCAAAATAAAATAAAATAACTAGCGTAACGTGGGTGTTAATTCACCTCTGCATAGCAGACCCCTCCAGAAATGAATATGATTTTTGTATGTTTATTTTTCGACATTATATTATAAAATCATGATAACAATGTTGTTTATGACATCTTGTTTTGTTAACTACCCATTCCCAAGCTTGTATCAAATTGACAATGGTCTGCCATTCCTACTATGCCGATCAATTACGGACTTAATCAATATGCAGACAAGTAATTAAGTATTTATAAAAAAATACTAGTAAAACTGATACCCACGGAGCCCAACCCACGCCCGCGTCATTGTAGCGACGCGACACGAAAATCAGACACTCTCCTAATTTTCCGCACGTCTACCCCATCGCCGAGTTATCGCCCGTCGCGAATTTTTACGACGTTCGTCTGACAGAAGCCATCGTTCGATGCGGGCCAATCTAACTTTGTCGAGACGAACACATTTATAGAGTTTACATGCGTCGCAGGCACTCTGGGCGATTCCGTGTTTGATAAAAATGGCTAGAATTTTGTTCGAAATAAAAATAACTTACTTGTATTATAACTGTGTTCCATACTGGCCTGGGAGCGAACAAATAACGTAGAATAGGCCAGCCCCGTCTCATCCCATGGGTGTCGTAAAAGTCGACTAAGGGAGATTGCCCGGTGTAGATCAATAAGCGCCTTGGGGCAGCACCAACAACAATACACCCAAAGAGGGTTGGTGTCAGGCAGGTAGGCGGCCGGCTGTAAAACCTAAGCCAAAACCAGCAGTATGGATTGGAATGTTGTCATTCCAATCACTCTCTCTGTTCATCGGTCTCCTAACATGGTCCATTCCGTCTCTATTCTATTCATTCATTTATCACTAGTACCTCAACGGTGTTATGGATGATATGAATCAAAAGGGAGTGAATGGCTTGATGACGTCTGACCGATATGAATGGAAGAGGAATAATACTGCGCCGACCCCAGATAGACTGGGAACAGGGCAGGGAGAAGAAGTGAAAGATTTGTATTATAACTGACAATAGAACCTACTCATAATGACTGGTCGTTATCAACTTGATGACGTAGCTAATTATTGGAAACCTGATTAAGTATTTTCTTTTATTTCAACATTCAACATTAGCTATTAGATTTATGAAAATTAGAATAGATAGGTAAGCTATTCTCTTCGAAATGAGGTATCTACCTACCGCAGATGAAATCTCGGTTGTGGGTGTTTATACTTTGTTATTGAGCAGGTGGAGAGACGATCTGGAGGCATACTGCAAAACATGGACGGAATTGGCTCAGGATCGCTCGAGATGGAGGGCTGCGGGGAGGCCTTTACCCAGCAGTGGGATCTTATAGGTTAATGAAAAAAAAAACAGGCGTAATTTATTCATGTACTCAACGAAAAAAGCGGGCACAAAGCAAGACTCCCGAATTCGCAACTGACCCGTAACAAGATACAAAAGTTATTTTAAGTTTTTAATGAAATATCCTTTAGCGGAGCTGATCTCGCTAAAAGAATAATTTCACCAGCATCGTGACCGAATTGTGTCAGTGACGGAGAAATAAACCCGAAATATAATTGGTTTGGTATACGTAGACTTCATTCTTAATGTTTCACATGGTTTTTTCACATGAAAAAGCATTTACTCTTGATTATCACTAGGTAGAAGGGTATATAATACTCAATATTACGCATTTAACTACTTAATCGTGTCTTTTTAATTGACACATAAAATAATTCCATCATCTTTCTGCCCTGTTCCCAGTATATTTCCAGTATTTTTTCACTTCAATTCACGTCGGTCTGATATCATCAATCCCTCCGCTCTCTTATGATTTATATCATTCATTACACCAGAAAGGCGCTTCTGATGAATGAATCTATCAAAAAGCGATGAAAAAAAATATATAGCCTGCAGAAATTGAACCATAATTATTTTAATAGAGTAACACAAATTTTGGAGACCGACAGAACCACAGAGCAGAAAATTCGCCACCGTTGACAGGGTAAGTAACTTATTTTTCTTTTTTTAATAAATAAATATGAAGGGAAATGTCCATGTTCTTTCAACAGTTATATAAATAAAGAATATAGGTAGTCAAAATCTAACTTATTAGATCACTTCAGCACAGCATAATTTGCAATATTATTGCGTAAGTCGCTAACCACTCAACGGTTAGATTCTCATAAGGCCATTTATGTAAACAAGAACCGAGTCGATCCCCGCCATATCTAAACTTAATGCCGCCTTGATACTATCATACCTTAGAAGGAAAACAAATAAAAAAAAAACCAAACAAGTGCGAGTCGGACTCGCACAAGAAGGGTTCCGTACTCTGCCCTCGTAAATGAAAACACAGTAACTTCAGATAAACATTGAAGTTACTGCGTTGTCATTTACGACGGCAGCACTATTATCTATAAAAACAGCAAAAAAAAAATCTCTAAGTCCTAAGCATTAAAATATTACGAATTAAAGCTTACTGCGACTTACGTGCATGATACATGGTAATAGCCTCGCGCCCTATTACATGGGACTTAACATAATTACAGCGTGGTGGGTCATCCATGACCCATTCTCCCTATTATTTCCATCCATTGTGAAAATACCTGTCATGTGCCACAGCAGTGGGGTCGTTAAAGGGCTGGTGATGATATCTCAAGTGATGACACGTTGCCACTGACTTCTCCTTCTGCCACACTATGGATCCGGCACCCGAACGATGAATCCATGGAATCCTAAGAGTTAGCGTCTCTCTCTATGGGAGCCTCCTTAAATATTTATTTTATTCTGTTTATTTGTATTTGGTTGTTTGTGAAAATTGTGCCTGGTGTGAAACGAACTTACACCGGAGTCTTAGTAATACTATGGTCCCGTTTTACCCTTTCGCTACGGAACCCAAAAAACGATAGATACAACAGCAATAAACACGAAAATACACAATATAATTCCTGAGATGTATTCGCAATAAAAGAGATTGGATTTTTCGACAACAACCCTTGATTACGATACGTCTGCGTACACGTTTTTATAAGACTTAGATTTTTTATAGAGTTATTTTTATTTATTGTTCCCAGATCGAAGTATAGGGGAGAGTGGGGTAGGCTGGACCATCTACAGACTTCGAAATTAGGCTCTTGTTGGTAAAGGAGATGTTCCGAAATGTATGGACTGTGGCCCATATATTTGTACAGTTATTCAAAATGTAGGCAATAATTTATAACACAGTTCTTAAGTGTTAAATTCCTATTTTTAAGCTCTGTTTTTTAGCTTGTTGTATTTATGTTTGGCCGTAGATTGCAACACAACAGCCTAGCCTACCGTCATGGCGGAAGGAAGATGTTACTTTATAACATTGACGTATGTATTTTATTTGACATAAGATGGGTACCTACTTACAGATACATACATACATACATAAATCACGCCTATATCCCCGAAGGGGTAGGCAGAGGTGAACTAGCACCCACATTTCGCCAATCATGTTAGGTCCCATGTAATAGTGGTGGCGAGCCTATTGCCATATATCGGGCACAAAATTGTCGCAGTACATTGCTAGGTGGTATAAGAGCAACGCGGCTGCCCATTCCTCATCACTGATTTATCCTTAGTCGCCTTGTACGACACCCACGGGAGAGATTTGGGGTGGTGACAATTGTATTCTACTCTGCCGTCACCACACGGCCATACTTACAGATGTATGTGATTATAATGGTTTTAAAATATTTTTAAGCCAAAAAACTGTACATTATTTATATTTATTTGCAAATGTTCCCAGAATCAGGAAAATTTTCAAAATTTTTTGATATAGTGTACAAATACATGGGCCATTTTGGAACATCTCCTTAAAAAGCGTCGTATAGCAAATAGCTCGCTAGCGCATTGGCATAGCGGGCTTGGCCTGCGATTTCGTAAACTAAGCAATGTCGCTAAGGTGTTAGGTCCCATGTGGCGACGAGCCTATTGCCATCTATCGGGCACGTATTATGATATCGCAGTTTATTGCTAGGTGGTATAAGAGGCTGCTGCCCATTCCTCATCACTGTTTTAACCCTTAGTCGCCTTGTACGGCACCCACGGGAGAGATTTGGGGTGGGCAAAATATTAATGTAACGTGACGCGTGTTGAGACGAATCAAATGTATTGGTTTTCTATGGCCAGAATCACACAATGAACATCCGACGCGACGCCGGACTGTTCGGTGACTACACGTGGAGTCGCGTCGCGTTTCAAAAATGTGTCGAGGTCATAATAACTTTTTCACAAAATGCCTCGGTTGTTTTGTCGATCTGTGTCCCGACTGTGCCACCGTCTCCCCCTGTTTTGATCGTTATTTATACCGTTGTTTTCCACCAAATCTTCGGGATACAATCACAAAGTTTGCATGTCTCAATCAAACTTTTTAAATGGCTCGCCGCTGCATGTCGTTTTTCTCGGGCGATGATTTTGTTTTGCGTTATCGCGTTTTTATTTTGCAATAATACTTTTATTGGTTCGCGTCAAAGTTTTCGGATTGCCGTCTCGGAGGTGGGAGAGGGACCGGCTGTTCGATTGTTGTGGTGGAGTTTCGTGTAATTATTACAAAAAAATACTTGACAAAAAGAGATATAGATAGATATACATGTCACAGTGCAACTCAAAAAATAGCGTTAGATCACAATATCTAGTTTATAGTTGTGGGATAGGTATCACAGACAGGTGTCAATTACTACAAAATAATGAGATAAACATACGATCTAGTATATCACCTTAAAACTGAACAATTCATCTGACAACTTCTGTATAAGCCTAGCCGTGTGTCGACGTCAGAGCAGAATACAATAATAATTGTTACCACCCCAAAACTCTCTCGCGGGTGGCGTACAAGGCGACCAAGTGTAGAGGCAGCGATGGGTAATGGGCATCAGCGTTCCTCTATACCACCTAGAAATATACTGCGACTTACGTGCCCGGTAGATAGCAATATACTTACAGGGGACCTAACATAATTACAGCTTGGTGAGTCATGCATGAATGACTCACTCTCCCTATTCTTCCATACATTGTGAAGGCCTGTGCCTCAGCAGTGAGAACGTTAAAGGGCTTGTGACGATAACATAACTGGTGAAACGTGGGTGTTGTTCACTGCTGCTACTCTTTCAGGGGTGATTTATGTATGTGGTACACTGGCTATAGCCTTATTTTTTTTGGTCGGAGTGGAATGTCTTTACGCACCATACCAGAGAATGGCGTGTGTGGGACTCGCCCGGTGCCAGAAGCGCCGGCAATACCCACTAAAAGTCTCAGCATACGTAACGGGTAAATACTTCGGACGGGACGTGGACGGGACCTGCTGAAACATCGTTTCGTACAAAATGTACCATGAAGGACATATGTCACGGAGTCACGGACGGGACGTGCACGGGGCGTTGTGAAGGAGAGGCCTCGTCCCCGACCCGTCCTCATCCCGTCCGGGGTATTTTCCCGTGATGTATGCTGAGACCTTAAACCACTCCGGTGTTCCTCCAATCCCTTTAAGTCGGTAAAGCCTGGGATCTAGCGGCAATTCACACGTCCCTCCAACACAGGCTATAGCCTATTGAGTCTGATGGTGCACTAAGCATCCATCACTCCTGTATCTCCAATTCTAAGTTTGATCAAACGGAAATTTATCAGCTAATTATCTTTAGCTTTATCTGGCCCTCAGCAGCAGCTTTAACCCGTTGTCCCATGATTTATCTGGCGATTAAACTCAAAAACCTTAAAGAGGTAACCGGTATGTTCGGAGGCGAGTAACATAACTTCACCCGTTTCTGTTGTCGTAAAATAAAATAACTCGCAAATACAAATTACTAAGTACAACATCAATATCGTATTCAAGCAATAATCGTCGGTTTATAACTTAAACGACCTTTGGCCTGGCACAAGTGGCGAGCTGAGGCGGTTCTGGGTGTAAAATTTTGATATAAAAAATTCTTACCTTATTATTATTTTGATTTTAATTTGAACATTATATTGTAAATGCTAGAAAAATTGTACAAACAGATTAGAGAAATTTCAGCAAGTTATCTAACGTCTTGCTTGGCCGAGTGGTATAGGCATCTGTCCGGATTGCAGAAGACGCGGGTTCGATACCCGTATCAAGACTATAATTTTTGGAACTTTGTCTAACCACATTTTTTTTGTAATACCTATATTAATTGGAGAGCTTAAATGACAAAAAAAGAATTGTAAGTATGTTGTTTCGTTTTCATATAAGATACAGTCCACAGCGTCAGATTTTTTAAAAATATGATAAATTATTTAAATTCCTAACGTAATGAATTTGTGGAAAGAGAGTGTTTTAAAGGAAGTCATCGGAATTGTAGAATTGCCATAAAGTCTGTACAGATTTGAGATTTGAAAAATTTTAAGTGTTTTTAATAAGTAAGTACCTATCGTAGCAGAATGAGAGAGAAAAATGTCTAATAAGAATGGCACTTTTAGAGTTCGCTACACAGACTATTTTCCTTTGCGTTAAATAATATGTGGATATTGGATAGTGGACATCACCAGCAGCAGCACCACCATTGGCCGTGTGGTGACGGCAGAGTAAAATACAATTGTCACCACCCCAGATCTTTCCCGTGGGTGTCGTACAAAGCGACTAAGGATAAATTAATGATGAGGAACGGGCAGCAGCGTTCCTCCAGCGTTCCACCTAGCAATAGCAGTGTACTGCGACTTTTGTGCCCGATAAATGGCAATAGGCTCGCCACCTATTACATGGGACCTAACGTAATTGGCGAAACGTGGGTGCTAGTTTCACCTCTGCCTACCCGTTCGGGGATATAGGCGCGATTTATGTATGTATGTACATTACCAGCGGGAGACTGCTGATGACGTCACCCGCTAATGACGGAGACTTTATCATCCTCTTCTACACTCCCTAACACACGAATGAGTTCTTCGGTAGTCATTTGACTGCTGGCCATTTTTCTTAAAATGAATTTATTATTATTATTATAAAGCAAAAATTGAAATCGCCAACTGCTCCTTATTAGACCACGCCCTAAAGGGCCTCGTCCACATTGAATTATAATTATTGCCTGTTTAATGTATGTCTTCTTCAGTTAAAGTTTTGGGTGTCCCCATTATTTGTTGTCAAATATGCACATTGCGCGGCGACCCGCTGCGGAGGCATATCGAGAAAAATGCCGCTTTTAGACGTATGCTTATTTCTGTGTTCGAGATCGACGGGTCATCAATATGCTCCCTTTACGGATACAAAGTGGGTGCCTGGCTCTTTACGTCTTGAGATTGCGTCTTGCGATCAATCTTCAGAAAAGTAAACGTAATAACCATGTATGTAGGTATCTTAATGCAACATTGTTGCAATTCACCACGTTTGACCGCGTTCGTGGTCTAGTGAAGACCCGCCGGAGTTATATCTGAGGTCCCGGGTTCGATTCCCAGGGAAGTACAAATTTTACTCGGTTCGATTGATAGTAGGACTTTTTGCGAGTCCGCCTGGCAAGCTACCACCAGAACATGTCGCCTGAATGTTAGTGTATTAACACCCCTGAAGTGTTGTAAAAGTCTACTAAGGGAGATTGCCCGGTGTATACCAATAAGCACCCTGGGGTACCCAAACGGTGAAGGGAAAATCATCAACAACAACATACCCAAAGAGGATTAGTGTCAGGCAGGGGGCCGGCCGACTGTAAAACCTAAGCCAAAACCATTAGCAGTATGGAATGTCGTCATCCCAATTACTCTCTCCGTTCATTAGTCTCTGGACTTTTATAGTCCATTATAGTCCTTTCAATAACTTTTGTATACATTCATTCATCACTAGCAATTCTTCGGTGTATAAATGATATGAATCAAAGGGAAGTGGATGGCTTAATGTCGTTTTACCTGTGTGAATGGAAGAGCAAATATACTACGCTGACCCCAGATAAACCGGGAACAGGGCAGGAAGAAGAAAGATATACCTACTGATTCTTATCCACATATATCAGTTTAAGTCAAACATTCGCAATCGATTAAGCAAGTATGACTGCCAGTGTTAGTATCGATTAACCATCGATAACGTTTAACTTGAGCCGACACGATCTCGGCACATCATCGTCAAGTGTTAAATTGACATACACATGCCATTTCGATTGACAGCCGCATGCATGGGTGAGCGGTTCGCGGGTTGTTTGAAAATAAAAAAAATAAAAGGGAACGCGCCTGACAAAAGCCAATTTGGCCCTTGTTCCTTTCCCGAAAGAGTCTGAATTGCGTCGCGTTTCACTCTCATCGATATTTCCTTTGTCACTCCGATTCAGACCAGTAGCGGTGTTAGCTCGATTGGAAAGATCGAATCGTTTATTGCATTCCGATGCCATAACGCATGTTACAAAATAATGGCTGACAAAGCCTCTTGTAAAAAAGAGTATTGTCAACTCTATGTTGCGATTTATAGCAACCTGTGAGCGACCATCATCATCATCATCATCACCAGCCCTTTTAATGTCCCCACTGCTGGGGCATGGGGCTTTCCTATGGTTAGAAATAATACATTTTTGGTCACCCATCCAATGATCGGCCTTAGCGACATTAACTCTTGTTAGCTCTAACTCTTGTGGAATATAAAAGCGTGATCTATCTACACGTATTATTAGGGATTCAAGTTCGTAAACAATGAAACACGTAGAGCCTTAGCGCTCACGTCGATGGGCCGATTGGGCCCGTAGTTGAAAAGAGGTAGAGGCTTAAGACCTCGGTCTTAAGCCAGCCGATCTCCAAGAGACACGTGGCCGTCTACGTGACCGCGACATCGAGATGAGACGAGCCCCGTTCTCGGAAGGGACAGTTACAGAGAAAACGCATAAAGCTTGTGGGGGGCAATAATTTTGGATTTGGAATCTATAAATCTGATTTCGAATCTTTGTTGGTGTAACTTGGACACGCGCTTCTCCAACTAATTTTGATAGGAAGGCGATGCTAGCCCAAAATTGATGATGCTTAAAGCTAGTAATAGTAGTATTAAATGGTATGTGTATTTTAAGTCGTAGTATGTAGTATATCTGTAAATGAAAGACTGATTTCCGACATAATGAATTTTATTCTTTTTCTCTCTTACGCTTAGAACTTAACTACTTAACTATCTCACTCACACACAACCTGTCAACTTGATATTTTATCTCTTTCATTCCTTCACACAATCATATATTTCTCTCTTTCACGCATACGTTTCGTTCTTCCAAACTTAACAATTATAATTTTACCTTACATGCCCTTTGAAATAACAATTTTTTTTATTTTAATAGCAGCGTTTTACCTGAAATAAAACGCATATTAAAATACTTACCTCACTGGAAGCTTTATATTGAGAGAGCATTTCCGTTTCCCGTCGAATTTCTGTCAGTTTCCATACCTTTTTGTGCTTTGCATCCGGTTCAGTGGCGACACCTGGCGGGTGCGCGCCATTTTTGTGTTACTTAAGTTTTCGAGCGCGCCATTTTACCTCATTGGCTCAATGTCACCAGGCAGGATTAAAAAGGAAAGCTTCCAGTGAGGTAAGTATTTTAATATGCGTTTTATTTCAGGTAAAACGCTGCTATTAAACTACTTGACCGTCACTGGAAGCTTTATATTGAGACCTGTTTGTTATCGCCTGGTGATCGCCACTGATTGTTAAATATACGCCAATGTGATCCACTAAAAAGGTTAGGTTGAAAAATGAAATAAAAACACGAATTTTTAAGAAAAGATAAAAGTATTTTACATATTACATTTTCATAAATGAACAGAAAAAGATAAATGTATTTTCAACATTATGAGAACGAAAGATAAGCATTATAATTTCTAATTGATATGATTAAATAATCGAATTACATTATTAGGCCCGCTATTTTTTATCACCTCACGTTTATAAAATCGCTGAAAAGTATTAGCTGACCGCCAATTTCCACGAGCTAATATTTCATCAAGTGAATGATTTTAAAGCCAGCTTTTAGAAGCTACTGCTGACCGGACGCTTCCTGGGGTAGCTTTAATTTCAGCTACTTTAAACAATGTTTTTACCCAACTCGCTATTACAGTGCGCGAAGCAGGTTTAGCCCCGCCTCTAAGAGTAACAAAAAGATTAAACGAGTTTGCAGCACTACGCCTTTCATTAAACAATGTTATTAATTTTTCTAACCAAAAAACAGGGTCAAGGTTACGATCATTGAGGTTGGAAAGGACTTTCCAGCCGGATTGCCTATAATTACTACAGTCCGTTTTTGGCCCAAACTGAGGCCAAAAAATTATACTATCGTCACACCTTATGCAATGATTGGGGTCAATTTGCAGTAAGGTCAGGTCATGTATACGACGTCCCGAGCAAAGCAGTAATAATATTGCAGTATGGCGTGATACATGAAACGGATTATTATCGTTTACCGTGTATTTACTTAAAAATGTTGTTAATTCATCGACATTCCAAACTGGCGGCTTAGCGGATTTTGGTTTCTTTAAACCTATAGATTTTAATATATGTTTTACAAGAACATGTGAACTCAAATTACTAGACTTATCAGCGCTACATAACGTGGAAGCTACGGATTTGTATAAAATTATGGTATTATATGATAAATTATGAACTAAATATTAATTAGACAAAAATTGTGCTAACTGGGAGCCTGTGGGATTTTTCGGATCAATATCATTCTTTTCTGACCACACCAGCCAGCGTCTCCATGCAACTTCGTACGTTTTCAATGTAGATTTTCGCCATGAGTTCTTGAGTAGGGACAATTGGTCATTGTTCCATTCTTTTGTGGACTCTGTCCACCCCCACATTTCCAGACCTCTAGGGTGATATTCTCTACTTGCGGTGGTGAGAGTCCCGTTGATGTGTCGATTAGATACTTCTTTAGGTTTCTCCAGGTCAAGGGTGGTGCTAGTCCTCGAGATTTCAGGTCTGCACGCCAAAACACCTTCTCCCACCGAGGTGTTACAACTAGGAATATTCCCGACGATTGTATTAAGTGTGTCAGCACTTTGGGGATGAGAAATGGAGGTGGGAATACCCAAGCTAGGTTGTAGTGCCATGGAATACTGAACGCATCGTAAAACAGGGCTTGAGGGTCTCTCAAATCCTGTGTCACATAATTGTGTACTACGTGAGCCGAGGCTGAGGCGAACAGATCTATCACTGGAATTCCCCATTTGGAAAATACAATTTGCAGAAGATGCCACTCCGGTGGTTTGCGGTGACGTGATAAGTGGTCTGCCTGACTGTTGTATTTTCCCGGGATATGGTGTATATTGAGGTTTATCTGATATTTGTCCACTAGATTCAAAATTTTTCGGGTTGTTTCTGTCAATGCTGCAGATTTCGTCCCGCCTTCTCTCCGTAAATGTGCGACTGCAGTTTTGTTGTCGCACTGTATAAGGATCGAACTGTGGCTTAGTAAAGGAGCATGTGCTTGCAGTGCATATAATATGGCTAACATCTCCTTCTGGTTGGAGTGGAGCGTTTGTTCCTCTTGCGACCAGTTTCCTGACAGGGTTGTATTATTCAATTGTGCTCCCCAAGCCCGATCCGATGCATCTGTTACCAAGAATGTCGTTGGTGGAGCTTGATGCAGTGGAGTTAGTGACTGGTAATTCAGACTCCACCAAGTTAATTCGTTTATGGCATTTTGTGGTAGTTTGTAAGTTATCGATGGCAGGTCTGGTAGAGACTGCATGAAAATTAGGAGTTGGCGGTAATTGAGACGACCTCTTGGGACTACAAAACTTGCAAAATTTAATAACCCTATTAACCTCTGCAGTTCTTTTAGAGTTGCCTTTCTTTGATATAGAAACTGTCTTATTGTTGCGAGTATTTTGATAGTCTTTTCTTCTGGTAGGGCTTTTAGATTGTCCCAAGGCTGCCACACTATTCCTAAATAAGTGAGACATTTTTGGGGACACAGAACCGATTTTTCGAAGTTCACTAGTCAGCCCAGTTTCTGTAACGTTTGGACAACCAGTTTGATGTGAATGCGCAGTGTATCTGCATTTTGATGTACAATTAAGAAATCGTCTAAATACACCACAATCCTCATGTTCCATGTTTCTCTTAGCCCTTGAGCGATCCAGTTGGTCAGGATAGAAAAGGTTTTGGGAGCTGTGCTTAAGCCGAATGGTAGACATGTCATTTCCAACAATTCCCGATTGTAAATGATGCGTAGGAACCGCCTGTGTGCCTTTATTATTTTTAAAAGAAAATAAGCCTGGGATAGATCGACTTTGCACATCCAGTCTTTGGGCTGAAGAAAGTTTGGGATACGATACATAATTATCAACCGAAACGGCTTGGTTCTTACATAGCGATTTAACGCTTTGAGATTGAATATTGGTCGGGCAGTTCCATCGACCTTTGGCACCGGTAACAATGGGGACACAAAACTTGGTGCAAAATGAGCTGTTTTTAAAATACCCTTCATATTTTTTATGATGATTGACATTTGTTCTGAGACAGGTGTTTGGCATGGATTTTGCGTCATATTTGGACAAACAAGTGGGGGTTTTTGTAAAAACGGTATGCGATACCCTTGGATTAATTTTTGAATTATTTTGGGTGCTCCCAATTCCTTCCAATATTATTGGTAGTTTACTAGCTGACCGGCTCGGAATTGATTCGAGTCATTGCTTAAACTTTCTTGGATTTCCCCTTGAAGTAGTATTAGAGCGTCCTTGGTAATTTCCACGGTTGGGCCGCGAGCCTCTATTGTGAAATGTACCTTCATGTGGACCATTTGATGAATGTACTTTATGGGAGCTTACGTGCTGATATCCACCCCGCGAGGGTGGGTTGTCATAAGTACTTATGTATGTAGGCTGGCCTTGCGTAGGCACATTATACATAAATTGAGTTCCACGCGATGGAACTACCAGATGTCGTTCGCCTTTCCCCCGCGAGGGGCGGCTATTACCGAGGCGGGGAGAGGGTCAATCAAAATTTTTATATTGGTTGGTTGATATCCACCCCGCGAGGGTGGGTTGTCATAAGTACTTATGTATGTAGGCTGGCCTTGCGTAGGCACATTATACATAAATTGAGTTCCACGCGATGGAACTACCGGATGTCGTTCGCCTTTCCCCCGCGAGGGGCGGCTATTACCATGTTGGTGTCTCGATTGAGAAGACATCTCATTTTTAGGAGGCCAGAATACTTTGCGAACCCCTCCAGCTTTGTCAAGGAAAGCCGTTAAAAGCTCTGAATCAACTATGTGGGTCTGTGAAGGTGGTATCTTATTTAATGATATTTTTAAGTAGGGCTCACGAACTTGAAGGTCACGGATGCCTTCTTGCAAAGATTCTTTTTGTTTTAAAATGCCATACGTAATGGCTGCATATGACTTGTCTGCATGAGCATGATAGCGCATAGTAGCATAGATTATAACCTCGTCATTTGTTTCCCGGTCTATAAAGCCTGGACTATGATTGTACTGTTTTTGTGTATCGGCATATCTGACTTCTGACCAAGATGAACTGCCAAGACGTTGCACGTCTGTTAACATTTTTAAATGATTATCGCATGTCTTTGGAACAGAAGGTTCCTTCAACTTTGTTTCTATGTCGAAAGTGAAACCTAAATTATTTGTAATATTTTGGTTAGAAATCTGTTCTTCAGATAAATTTTGTTCGTAAAGTTCATGACTAATTCCAGAAATTATGACAAGGAACATCGACATTTGAATTCATAACTTGTTTACGAAGTTCCCCGATTTCCTGAACTAACTGTTGTAACAGGTGGTTGGAATGCCGAGAGCGCTTACTTTTCTTATGACTGCGTTGCCGCTTCCGTTTGCCGTCAGAAGACGAGCTTGAAGGGGTGCTAGCGCTGCTTGACGAGCTATTCCGGTTGCGGCTGCCTCGAACTCGCTTACGCCCTTCGCCACTAGTGCCAGCCACCGCCCACGGCTCAGACGTCGGAACAAACGCTTGCTCCATTTCTATAAAAATTAATCGTTTGAATATTCTGTTTACCTAATCAGAATACATTTAGTTACTATACCGGTAAAAACAAAATGTAGGTACATCGGAAAAATAAAATATTAACCGTTATTCTATTTGGCTAAGCAAGCCACATGTAATTATTGTACTAGTATGGACCGATTAATACGAAAAATTACAGCAATAAATAAAAAATAAAAAAAATTTCTATAAAACTTCTTACACGAACGGCAAAAACCGTTAAAAACATCCATTCAATTTGATAAATGTAAATTTACAACACAAACAGTCAAACCGTTACAATTGACTTGTTTAAATAAAAAAGGTAATGAAAACACTAACTTTAGGTAAAAGTTATTGTAAAAGATTTGTTAACTTTTTCACTTTTTAATATTCACTCTTTTTATATCACTGTTTTAAGTACTCACGGTTGTGTAGACAGATCGTTATGAGCACAAGTTACTTCGACGGGATTCAGAACGCCAATGAGGTAAAATGGCGCGCTCGAAAACTTAAGTAACACAAAAATGGCGCGCACCCGCCAGGTGTCGCCACTGAACCGGATGCAAAGCACAAAAAGGTATGGAAACTGACAGAAATTCGACGGGAAACGGAAATGCTCTCTCAATATAAAGCTTCCAGTGACGGTCAAGTAGTTTAATAAACAAATTTTAATTTCACATTCATACACCTTACATGCTTTTGTACTACTAATCATAGATTGTTTTTAAACTGCAAACTTAACAATTTATGTGGTGAAACAATGGCAAACAATATTTTACCTAATTACAACTTAATAAACTTATTACCTTATTGTTTTATATCTTCTGAATGATTACTAATAAAATAATGTCTAAGCTAATAATTAATACAAACTTATGTAGTTATATTGAAACTTGAAACTATCTGAGATATGAAAAAAAAATATAGTTATACATATTACTACTTATATTTTATTACTCTTTAGAAACAAAAAAAAACTATTTAACTTAATTTGTGTATGTATGTACCTTTTTTATTTTTATGAACAAGATTTTTTTATCATTCATTTGTTAAACATTTTTAGTTTTCTACAAAGTGACATGTATACATATTTGCAATAAATGGTCTTTGCGATTTTCAATACTTAAGCAATGTATTTATTACTTTTAATTTATTAAACTTAAAATTGTTACAACAATTATTGACATACTTTGCCCTTAAATAAAAACAAAAAAAAAATGATTAAGTTAAAATACATACTAATGTTTTACTCTAATAAATACAATCTAGACTTTAACTTTAGTTTGATTGAACTTTACTAAATAAATGAACAATGAAAAATATACCTTTTGTTTTTTTTTTTTTCTTCTGATTTCTTTATTAAACTGGAACTTAATTTATGCTTATTAGATAGCTTCCTGGTGATGTCTATGTTGTTACATTGTCATGTTGCTAACCTTTCTTGTTTCCATGGTATTTTAGTTTATGTTGTCATCCTCAGTATTGTCATCATTCTCTGAATCTGAAAACTTATATAAATTTGGGGGACAGGACATTGGTTTTAGGAATTGTACATGAACAATTTTCTTCACAGATGGTTTCCAAACATCTTGTATTTCATAACAAACTGAACCAACTTTTCTTATGATGATGTATGGTCCTTTATATCTAGGTGTCAATTTTGTGTCTGTTGGCTTATGCCATTCATATAAAACATATTCTCCTTCCTTAAAGTTATGGTCTAATCTTCTCAAATCAAATTTTATTTTGTTATAGGAATGTACATTTTGTATGTTATTCAATGAAATTTCTCTTGCTTGTGCTAATAAATCCAATTGATGTACTCTTTCATCAGGTGGTATTCTAGGTTCAAAGCCATACATTAAATAAAATGGTGAATATCCTGTAGTTTTTTGTTTTGAGATATTGATAGATAATACTGCTTTTGGTAATAACTTATCCCATTCTTTATTGTTATTCAATGCAAATTTGGTTAATGTAGACATTATCGTAGCATTTGCTCTCTCTACTAATCCATTACTTTGAGCTGTGTATGGTGTTGTTGGTATATGTTCTATTCCAAATTTATTAAAAAAACTTTGTGCTGTTTGACTTGTAAAACAAGGTGCACTATCTGATATATAAGTCTGTGGTGGCCCATACACATAAATTATGTCATTTTCAATTGTATCTATCACACTTAGAGCCGATAAAGAGTAACAAGGTTTTGCAAATATATATCTTGTGGCATGGTCTATGTGAACAAATATATATGTATTACCCGACTGTGTTTTTGGCAGTGCAACAATATGATCTGATGAAATAACTTGCATTGGTGTTTGCGGTATTGGCCGTTCACCCAATTTTCCATAAGCAAACTTTGTTCTTCTGTTTGTTTTTGCACAAACAATACATGCTGATACATAATATTTCACATCTTGACGCATTGATATCCACCAATATTTAGTTTTAATCTTTGTTAATGTTGTAGTGAAATCTAAATGTCCACTGTCATCATGTGCAATTTTTATTATGTTTTCTCTGAGACTCTGTGGTACTACAATTTTCTTATTATTATATATCTCTTTGTCATTTATATGTAATAAAATGTTATCTGATATTTGAAAAGATTTATGTATTTGTTGTATATGATGCGTAGCTGGTTCTTTTGACAATTTTGTGACTATTTGTTGAATAAATTGATCTTTACTTTGGGCTATTTTTAATTTTTCTGTGTTACTGCTGATTACTAACATACATATTTCATTCAATGGATATCTCGATAAATGATAATTGCCCAGTGAACTGCAGTTACTTCTAATTCATTTATGTGATATCTTGTTTCAGCATCCTTCAGGCATCTACTAGCATATTCTATAACTTTTCTCTCGCCTTCTTGGATTTGTAATAAACATGCACCCATGCCCTGGTAGCTACTATCTGTTTCTACAATTGTCTCTGCATCTTGCTGAAAATTTGCCAAAACTGGTGCTGAAATTAATAAACTTTTCAATATTTCAAATGACTTTTGTTGTTGTGCTGAAAGAATAATTTTGTTATTTATTTCTTGTTTATATTGTTCATGACTTCTACTTTTATTTTTCTTTAATGTGTCCTGTAATGGTTTCGCTATGTACGCATAATTCTTAATATATTTTCTGAACGCTCCTGTGAATCCTAAAAATGAACGTATCTCTGTTATTGAAGCCAATGTCTTATACTGTTCAACTGCTGCTATTCTTTTTGGGTCTGTTCGTTCCTCTTTATAACCAATAATTTTTCCAAACAATGACAATTCATTTGCTATAAAAATACATTTATCTTTGTTTAATTTTAAATTCTTTTTTCTGGTGGCTTCAAAAATTTTTCTTAATATTTGTATAAAGTCCTGTATGGAATTATCACCTCCGGTAATGTCATCGAAGTATGCCCTTACTCCCTGATTATACAAATGTCCATATGTTGATTTTATGACCTTAGACATTACAGATGGACCTCCAACTAATCCAAACATAACTCTCATAAATTCTATATGATAATCTTGTGTTATAACTGCTGTTTTATAAATATCCTCTTCTTTTATACAAATGTTGTGATATGCATGGTAAATATCTAATTTAAACTTGTATACAAATTGTGAAACTGTGTTTATAATATCCTCCATTCTTTCTATCGGTTGTGAATCTAATACTGTTATGGGGTTTATGGTTTTTGAGTAATCAACAACTGGTCTATATGGTGTTGTTTCATGAAATGGTTGTTTTACTACAAACATAGGTGCCGCATAAGGTGAAGTTGACAATCTACATATTTTTTGTTCTAGCCATGTCTCTACGGTTTCTTTCAAAAATTTTCTTTCTGGTTCTGGTAATCTATATGGTTTGCAACTTATTGGTTTTTCATGTTTAAGCTTAATATCTAATTCAAAATCTGTGAATTTTCCTATATTATTTGAATTTGTTTTAAAAATGTCTTCATATTCTGATACTAATTGCAATACTTTTTGTTCATTTTCATGCGTAATTTTTTTATATTCAATGCAACAAGATATAGATTTTGCTTCCTTACATATATATGGAAAATATTCGGTATGTGTAGGTGTAATTATACATATTCGCCCATCTGGTTCATGTATTATTCTAGCATATACAGCCAATTGCCAATCCTTTCCTAATATCATTGGTACTGGTAGGTTTTCACATATTGCTATTTGAGGCATTACATAATCTATTTTTCCTACTTGTAATCTAGCTGATAACCATCCTATAGGTGTAAATGTACTTCCGGCAACTTTATAATTACCCTTTTGCCATGAATAAACCTCTGTATCTTGTGGTAAGTAACTTTTATCTATAATTGTCAAAACTGAGCCCGAATCAGGTAATGCTTGTAATGATAATGACCCATTCAATTGTACTGTAATAAGTGTTGCATTTGGTGAGTTGTCCTGAACACAACTAATTTGTTTGGAATTTCCCTTGTGATTGGTGTTACTTCTTTCACTCGATGATGGCTTTGGTTGGAAATAATTTGTCTTGTTATGTGTGTTTATACTTTCTTTACCAATATTTTTATTTTGAATGTTACTTGCATTTTGCTCTTGTAGTGTGCAATAATATGAAATATGGCCTTTATTTTTACATTTGAAACATATTTGGTCTTCTATTTTGTCTGTTTGGGGATTAAATTTTGATATGAATCTATTATTTCTTGGCAATTCCTTAGTGTTCTGAGTAAATGTTGTACTTACATTTTCTATTTGATTTCCATAGTATCTGTCCTTGGTCTGTACTTTTCTAATGTTGTCCAATGCCGATGCATGATTTAGCAGTTCCTCCACAGTATTGCAGCATTGTGTGGCCAATGGTACCGACCAACGATGATCCGTAATACCCTCTAAAATCAAAGACACTTTATCTTGTTCTTCAATATTTGTCGGTGATCGTTCAAACATAGCATTTTTATTGAAAATGTATTCAGTGATACTTTCATTCGCACGTAACATTCTTTTTGACTGGTACAATATGAATTCCGCAAATGACATTTTTATACAGAACCTTTCATTAAGTTTTTGTTTCCATTCATTCCATGTATTTATTCTTTTACCATATGCTTTATGCCAATCACTAGCAGGACCTCTTAGTCTCATTGCAGCATTAACTAACATCAAATTTTGGGACCAACTAGCTAAAGCCGCTACCCTTTCTACCTGTTGCAACCAATCCTTAACATTGTCTACCTTACTTCCGCCAAAAAATGGTATAGCTTGACTAGTATCTGAACTAGACAGCACTTGTAAATTAGATTGACCTGAGAGAGGCACTAACCTGTTGAGTAACTCTGACTGTGTCTGCAGAATGTGTAATATTAGAGGATTTTGAGAGCCATTCTCATCATGCTCCTCACAGTTGTCTTTTTGTTTCAAAATATCCAATTCCATTTTTAAATTTTTTAGTTCAATTTGTTGCGACAAACGTTTTGTTTTCTCTGAACGATAATTTTCCATTATGCCATTTTCCTCTTTAACAATATTATCTAGGACTAACCTTTCAATAATTTCCTTCTTCGTTCCTTTTGTTGGCAAAAATCTTTGTTTAAGCTCCTCTTTTAGTTGTGATACCGTATAGCTCTCCAGTTCTTCCGGATTCTTTATAGCCTCCATTGTACAACTTGATTTTGTTGATTATGCCGGGTCTGCAAAACGTGCTGAAAAAAAATCTTTCCTAATCTCCCCAACCCTTTTACTATTTCTTGCAATAATACGTAATGCAATTAAATAACTGTTAGTGTAAAACGTACACCCTACTATTTGTTGTATTTTCACGTAAATGCAACAATAATTTATAGTTTTTATCCGCAGCGCCATGTAAATGAAAGACTGATTTCCGACATAATGAATTTTATTCTTTTTCTCTCTTACGCTTAGAACTTAACTACTTAACTATCTCACTCACACACAACCTGTCAACTTGATATTTTATCTCTTTCATTCCTTCACACAATCATATATTTCTCTCTTTCACGCATACGTTTCGTTCTTCCAAACTTAACAATTATAATTTTACCTTACATATCTATCTCTGTTTCCTTTGGCTCCAAGACCGTTTTGAGCCCCTTCCCCTACACAAATCACGCCTATTTATCGCTATGTTCGATACCATGTACCTGATAGAAGCGAGCCTATTGCCATCTAGCGGGCACGAAAATCGGCTATTGCTCACCGCTATGTTTCCCTTAGTCACCTTGTACGGCACCTAAGGAAAAGATGGTGTCAGTTGTAATAATTAAGATGACTAAAATTCAATCCAATAAAAATAATTAGCCATAAAATTAAATTGAATTATCTCACCTTTCTGAAACTGCAATCATAAATTGGCTAGAGTCAAATAATAGAGGAAACTAATACCACACAATAAAGCTTAGACAAAGAATAAAGAGCAAACACTATGTGACCACACCAGTCGACCATAGACCACGAGCCATGGAGCTATGTTTAATGGATGGAATAGTCAAAATTAATAAAGATATTGTAAATATTTCTTAAAGCATATTTTTTTGCTTTGTCTTTATTTTGTTTGTTTTGTTAATGTTTTTTTGGCCGTGTGGTGACGGCAGAGTAGAATACAATTGTCACCACCCCAAATCTCTCCCGTGGGTGTCGTACAAGGCGACTAAGGATAAATCAGTGATGAAGAATGGGCAGCAGCGTTCCTCTTATACCACCTAGCAATGTACCTACTGCGACTTTTGTGCCCGATAAAATGGCAATAGGCTCGCCACCTATTACATGGGACCTAATATAATTGGCGAAACGCGGGTGCTAGTTCACCTCTGCCTACCCCTTTGGGGATATAGGCGTGATTTATGTATGTGTATGTATTTTTTTTGTCTCCGAATAAAATCGAAAGTAAAATAGACCACATTTAAAATAATTTATTTTTGAATTCTTCCTGTGTGTATCATTAGTAATATCCAATCACAATCCTCCTACACTCGTAAAAGGAGAGACGAAATCTCTTGGCATTCCATGGATTTACCTTGCGGGTGCCGGCTCCATAGTGTGGCAGAGAGGAAAGTCAGTGGAAGCGCTTGGGACTTGTGACCCAAGTGTAGGTTTACGGGATCCCTTCCAAACATGTCAACACTCACCCTCGCCACCGCGACTTCTCTCTCTGCCCAGCCATATTTGTTAAGATTCTGCGAGAGGTGTCTTACTGCCGCACTCACAGACGCCGAATAACGATAATGAGTACTTAACGTCAAAAAAATGATAATTCAAAACTAGTCGCTATTCTTGCTGGGTCTATGGTCTAGATTTGAATGAAAATTTTTGACATTAAATACTCATTAGAGTTAATTGACGTCTCTGAGTGCAGTTAGACACGTTCTAGTGTAATACTTACTAAAGTTCTAGACAAATTCTATTCTTTAGTAGGGGTTTAGCTGGTATACCCCTCGCTGCCAACTCTACATCATACTAGAAATTTATAGTCTTTTCCAGAAATGTCTCTATATCATGGTTTTAATGTGAGGGCTCTCTATCCTATCTAAGCGTGGGCGCTGTTCTTAGAACCTGTACAGGCAAACCCGGGCGTAAGTAATAACTTGTCATGCGAATATTATCTTGTGTCTCTATTCATATAGTAAAGAAAGCGCCTAATGAGAACGTTTCGTGACAGTGTCTATATGAAGGTCTGGCAAGGCGCAAACAGAATTAAATTTTAAATCTTCACAATTAAAATTGAAATATCAATGCTGCGAAAGTTGTTTACATGTCATAGTCATTACCTGGAAATTGCGGTGCTTATTATCCAACATTTCTTTTTATTCATCATCAGCAGCTTCATCAATTTCCCAGACAACTGGGCTCAGCCTAATTTCTCGTCTGATCGGTCGGACGTCGTCTATACTTCCTTTGCATGGATTATCCATCACACTTAAAATTTGCTAGTGATGAATGTATATACAGAGAGTGATTTAGATGACAACATTCCAATCGCTCCCAGGCCAGCATGGGAGACTTATTAAGCCTGTATAATTCACTAGAAGCAACTATATCATAATAATTTGCCTTGATGTTTATATCTCCATTAATAAGATCATCAGAAGAACAGTTAGACATACAAATATCGCTTAAAAGCCAGTAGGTAGTCTGTCAACGTAAGCACATCCTAAATATCATTATTGTAATTTAAATACCAACTTTTAAAGCCTGATGCTTGTGTTCTCACGTAATCTAATCCTAACAAAATAGAGGATGTTAAGAACACAACACTTAATGAGTCATTACAAAAATAAAGTCATAAAATACAAAAAACAAACCTCGAAAAAGGTCATATAATCTATTAACACCCAAATACGGTGGCCGCGCTTCGATCCGCGTATAGATTTTAAATTTATTTCCATTTAACAGCACCGGTGAGTAATCTAGCGATGAAATTGATAACGTCGAAAAATCACCCTTAACCGTTGGTGATAAGGAACTTTAGCGCATTTGTCGAGTGAAACATAAAAGTTGTGAAAGTAACGAAGTTAACAAAAACATGTTTGTGAATGGTAAGCCAGCGACAAAAGTTCAAACGAAATTGAAACTTTTAATGAGGGTAATAAAGACGCAGACGTTTTTACCTGAGCGAATGAGAAAGGATTGTTCAAAGGTGGTCAGGTATTCTTAGCAGAGGGTCTACAATAAATAAATATCCACAAGGCTTGACAAATGAGCGAACACTGCTTTATGGAAGCGGCATGTAAGAACACGAATATCTACCATAGAATTTACGTATCGTTTTACTGTCGATTTATCCTAATAAGATTTCTCAAATAGCTTGAGACGGGTTACTAACATGGGATAAAATAATAGATAAACTGACTGTAAATGGCGTCATAGAAAATGAACACAAAACTTAAAAATTTGCTTCTATCTGCAACTTTATAATCACGTTAGGATGATTACGATATATCTTTTGATACAGACCGAGTCATACCTAATTTTAAAAGAGTATGTGAGTTGACTTATAACATTTTGTCTCCAGATATTAAATAATTAAGCTAGCCTCGTAATTAAGCGATCTCATTAACTATTTAAGGCACTCGTCCTCTAATTTTATTAATTACGAAATCCCACTGTAATATTTGTCTAGTTGCCTATTACGAATTCGCAACGCAAACCCGAGATTACAAATTAGAACTCAAAGACGAGCAGCATCATAATAAACAAGCAATAGCAAAGCGACATTAACGACACAATACATAATAAAACTATCTTTTGGAACGTAAAACACACACAGAATTCATATTAGCCGATTAATAAATTCTGAGAAGATGAAATAAGACATAAATTTAAATAAAATACTCCATAACGGACTATCTGATGGTCTGATCTTGAGAGCTCGAGACATTGTTTCAATGATATTAAGATTTACAGATTTCAGTGTTCGTGATGCGAAGGGTAATAAAGGTGTGCGATCAAATTATGTTTGGATGTGTGATGATAACGGTGGGGTTGATGACACGCCATTGGAAGCTGACAAAGGACACGACGATTCTGATGGATCTGTGGTTTTTGTTGAAATGCTACAATACTTAAACTTATTTAAATGTGTTTTTGGGATTAGTTCATAGTCGTAATCGATATAAATGGGTTATCAGTACAGGTGACAAGTTATAAATTAGTTTGAAAGTATCAGTTTAGTAAAGGTATTGCTTTCATTAATACCTAAAATTGTAAGGAATCTTGCTGTTGGCTAAGAAACCTTAAAAAATCGTGGTTTGTAAATAGTGAAATCTTTCGTTAATTCCTTAAATCTAATATTTTCAAATAATAGGTCCAAACGGCAGGGCATTTACCTAATTTTTATTCTTTTACCCTCGAATACAGAAACGCTACTCAAATTATGAGCACTGTTTATAAAGTTAAGTGGACAATACCTGTCAGAATTTGTATGGAAGAACATCAATTTTGACAATAATTAAATGTTAAGCAGGACTCAAACTTTGAGTAGCGTTTCTGTATTCGAGGGTTAGGGGACTTGTACCCACAGGATGCTCAAGATTTTACGACAACCGCGGGTGAGATGAATTTAGCAATAATTACACAAATCATATCATCATATCCATCCTATTTTTAGAACCCCATTATTTTATGAGTCAGATCGATGCTAAAACAAAAGGACAGTTAAAGTTGAAACGAAGAAAAAACCAATTGTGTGTGTGTTCCCTCGATTAGCGGATACGCAACTTGATAATCAAAGTAATAAAGGTACACAGACCACCGCGCACATTTCGATTAGTAAAACTACCTAATTAGCTCGAACCGAGTGGAAATCGCCGAAGAAAATTGCTCCCAGCTCAAGGTATGCACACCCAGTAACTCATGTCGGAAACACAAGACCTCTTTTCTTCGTATTCAAACAACAACACAGAGGTTTGTTCTAGAGTCATGGCTCTATTTTGGTTCATCATCTGTGGTCAAAAAAAATTCTCTCTCAATCGACCTTTTGCAAAAAGTTAAAGTTGACAATCGATTGAAGAAGTTTGTCAGTTTTGGATAGTCGGTCGTGCTGTTGACTGTACTTGATAGACGAAACGTATATTTCATTATCTTTCTCACATATCATTATTATCGTATATGTTGCGCCCTCCCGCCCCTACTTAAGATACTGTTGTTAGCTATTTACTGTGCTGAGACCAAAATCATGGTAATTGCACGCATCCAGCTTCTGGTCTTACGAATGATCTGCCGGCGCCGCTTGCATCACTCTCGCTCTTATTAAAAAGGCTATAGCTATCTCTCTCTGCGAATTAGATTTGTATGTTTTCGATTTGTTCAAAGGCAGCAGCAACTGCCTGTTAGGTTTTCGCGAAATGTGACCTATGAGCTAAAGGTTGGAGTCTAAAATCGCATGGCAGTTGTTAATCGATAGATAGGTATTCGATCAGTAATGATTGCAGTTGTACACTGATTAGCCGTAGTTATTGAAAAATGTACCTGTCTGCATTACATCTATGACATCTATACCTATTGAAAGACAGGTAGCTTTAAAGAAATGGTACTAAATTTCTTTATTTTTTGTCTCTGCCTGGTTAGTAATGTTTACAAATACAGCTTTATGAATTTTGTGATTTGATATGCTTTCTTTTTTAGGAACAATTTAGTTATACACCGGGCAATCACCCTTAGTCGACTTTCACGATACACCGAGGGTGAGTTTGAGCTGGCACATTCAGTATTTTCTCATTCTTTAATTACAAAGAAAAAAATCCGAAAGAATTCTGTCGCGGGAATCGAACACGCGTCCTCCGCAATCCGAACAGATGCCTATGCTACGTTAAGTTTATACTTAGTCGCCTTGTACGACACCCAGGGGAGAGATGGTGGTGGTGACAATATTCACAATATTCACCGTCACCACGCGACACATTTACATAGTGTTCACATAATAATTCAATAATAATCGTTATTTCATTGCTCGAAAATTTTGCACCAAATCCAAATTGACAAGCTGACGAATTTACATTACTTCTACCTACATGACTGTGTTCCAATTTACCATACTTTCTCCTCCCTACCTGATTATTCGATCGAACTGACAGCACTCAATTATTTTTTGCTAAATCACAGTGAAGAGAAATCGAACCAAAAATCGGCAGGCCTACCGATTTGATTACATAATTATCTCGCGAAAGAAAATCGCTTCCAAGAATGCATTCGGTAGCGGTACGTCAATAATAATGATTCGATGCTCGATCAAAGGGGCCGACATCGATTCTCGGTTCGTTATTACCTACGTTATACGATTTGTTTTGTGCAGTACCGAGTCGATTGCTACTGTTCGGTTGATGCGATGATTATAATTTTAGATTATTTATTTGAGTGCTATTCGAACTGACTGTACCATGGGAAACGAACATTGCCGGAGACCACGCTATAAAATCCTAATAGTACTTTGACTAAACAAACCAACTAATCAAAGTTGCTGGGGGTACAGTCAGCATCATAAGTAGATTAACACTTTAATACTTTGTCTCATTAACACTTTAACCTGTCACTTGTAACTTGTCACAGTTGTTCGTACAAATTGGTGGCAATTATTGCTGCGCGTTCGTTGTCTTTGGTATGGCAGAGGGCTAAAGTGGTAATCGCCTTATGACGCTGACCGTACATTACCGTGTGGTGACAGCAGAGCAGAATACAATGATCACTACCCCAATCTCCCCGCGGGTGTCGTACAAGGCGACTAAGGGTAAAGGCAGCAATGAGTTCCTAGTGAAATAATAAGCAAAGCACCTCGATTAACGTTCTTGGTGGCAATAGGCTGGTCCCCTATTACATAGGCTGACGAAATGTTGGTATTTACTCCCATCAACCCTCGGGCGTCGTACAAGGCGACTACCGGCCGGTTTTTGATGCATAAGTATGTTAACTCAACCAATTTTTAACAATTGGTTGCGTCGCCGGTTTTTTGGTGCACGGTCAACTCAACCAATTGTTACTAATGGTTGAATGTTAGACTATTGGTAACAATTTTTAACAATTGGTTGAGTTCACTATGCATCAAAAAACCAACCCTAAGGGCAGAGGCAGCGACGAGTAATAGGGGGTGGTGACAACAACACGTGTTAGTGTCAAAAACATCCATCGAAACAACATAAGCCCAAAGCCGTCCCACTCACCACGACGCAATCACAACTCGTAATTAGGTTATCAACTAAACTAATTTACTTGAAGTCGGACAAAAAAAAACTATGCGCGGTAGCTGGTCAATGACACTAATGGGTGGCGCTAGGCGGTTCAATTTGATAATGAAAGAGCGCGTGCGCAGCGGCGGCGCCTTGCAGCGGCGGGCTTATTCTGCACGGCATCGTCGGATATATCTATGTTTATGTATATTTTCGCGTGCAACATGTAACAGACAAAACACACACCCTGTATACTACCCATGGTAACTTACTGCCGCAGTCAGAGACGTCAATTATAACGTTAATGAGTGCTTGTCAAAAAATTTTATGAATTAAATCTAGACTTGTTTTGAATTGTTAATAAATGGGGAAAATGGACAGCATTTTTAAAATTATTATTGAATGACCATTCCAATGGGATGACGGGCATCCACCAACTATCTTCTTTTTCTTCCCACCCTGTTTCCAGTTTATATTGGGTCGGCGCAGTACCTTTATTACCTTTTCCATTTTTATCGATCAGACGCCATTAACTACCGCACTCAGAGACGTCAATTAAAGTTAATGAGTGCTTAATGTCAAAATATTTCATACAAATCTAGACCATAGACCCGTCAAGAAAAACGATTAGTTTTGAATTGACATTTTTAGACAGTAAGTACTCGTTAACGTTATTTGAGGTCTCTGAGTGCGGCAGTAAGCTTCTTTGGGTATGCTGTTGTTGGTAGTTTGCCCTCCACCATACCATAAGGTGCTTATTGGTCTACATCGGACAATCTGCCTTTAACGACACCCCTGGGGTGAATCGGGGCTGGTACGTTCTACGTTATTTTTTCGCTCCCAGGCCAGCATCCAAGATCTATAGATGGAGACGACGGCATACACGAACTATTCGACGAATAGAATATCTCAATAAAATAGCAAAACAGCATAAAGAAATAATCTTTACTTGTCCGCTGCCAGAATACGCCCGCCAGCATTGAGATTGAACCTTTATAGCTTACGACCTGCATTATTACCGTCGATTGCATACAATATTGATTTTATGTCATTTTTTGTGGCCGGTCGATAATGCTTATTATAATTGTCTGAGAGCAACTGAGGCCTTTTATTTTGTTGAGAGAAAACTCTGCAGCGATCATGATTTTTATGACACGAGTGAAATAATGCTACGGTTGAAATTATTGAGTATTATTTCTGTTTTCATATTGTGTTTGCTGTTAGCATACCTATAGCTTGTAAAATATAAGATGATTCATATGACAGCTGTCACACTCATACACTTTTTGTCTATCCTTTTCACACTACAGCGGTTTTATATTTGTTGCTAGCATTCACATTAAATTCTATTTTTCTATTAAAAAATATATTTCTGGACTTCTGTCAATATTGACAATTTAGCCAACGTCGAGTTTGGAATAGACATACATACATACATAAATCACGCCTATATCCCCGAAGGGGTAGGCAGAGGTGAACTAGCACCCACGTTTCGCCAGTTATGATAGGTCCCATGTAATAGGTGGCGAGCCTATTGCCATTTATCGGGTACAAAAGTCGCAGTAGGTACATTGCTAGGTGGTATAAGAGGAACGCTGCTGCCCATTCCTCATGACTGATTTATCCTTAGCCGCCTTGTACGACACCCACGGGAGAGATTTAGGGTAGTGACAATTGTATTCTACTCTGCCGTCACCACACGGCCGTATTGGAATAGACATGGTATTAAAATTACAGTTGAGCTACTTGCTAACAAGAGCACTTTAATATTGGTTAGTAGGTTAAAGATGTGTTGGCATTATATTAGTATTGTAAAATAAAAATAAAAATATATAAAACAAAAAGTTCATAGTTTTATAACGCAGCGTCCACAAGACACGCCAATGCATCTCCCGCTTCACATCGGTTGACTCGCGCACATTTGTAAACGCGCAAATTCGCGTTTCCCAGTAACCCTGTGCGAAAGTGATAATGTATGTGTTGCGCGCGCATAAATTACCCCACGGGAACGGTAAATCGCTCAAAAAATACGTTTTTGGTGCGAATTTGAATAACGACATCTCCGCGCCAGGTATTTGGGGTGGTCACACAAATGGGAACCCTTGACGTGGACAAGAGGCCATAGACTCTCATACAACACTGATAAAAATCACGCCGGCGGCGCCGTGCTCGTCTCCAAGCTTCCACAGTGATCCATACAACACTGACGACCGTGCCTACACACGGCGAATTAACAGTAGATTTTGACGGCGACAAACCGTGTGTGTACAAGAGGCCTTAGGCTGGTTGGAAGCAGCAGCTTTGGTTGCTTAAGTTGTTCTTGTAGGTAGTTCTCAAGTTGAGGTCAGGATCAGATCACAAACAAACACCTTCAGTACTGTAGCGGCTACGACAGAGCGCTACATAAAGAAAGTGTCGAGTAACCGAGAAATGGTTGATCAGCAAAAATTACGACAGCTCACGATAACAATGGAGTCAAACCAATTGTAGACCTAATGACTGTTGTGTTAAGGCAGAACGAGAATAGCAAGTCCTGAATCACGATTACAAAGTTTCTGGAGGAACTCAGAATATATACAAGATCCGACGAAGTTACAGTCGGACCGCGGCCCCCGAGCGCACACCTGGCTCGGAGGAAGATCTTCTGTTTTTCGCTGAGTATGCGGCGACATTACCGCATACCCACAGTACCATGTCAGCCGGAGCCATAATCTTCCTGCTCTGTTCCCTGTTTACCTGGGGTCGGCGCAGTATGTTTCCTCTTCCATTCTTATCGGTCAGACGTCAAGCAGAATAAGAAGACTTAGCCACAGGCGCTATTGCCCATTTAAAACAAAACTTTGTAAATTCCAACGTCCATTATGTAGGTATATTTTTTTCAAGTTTAAATTTTTTTACAAAGATTTTAGTGGTTAGAAAAACAATTTCGAAAAATTATGATCTTGAGGCGGGAATCGAACCCGCGTCCGCTTCTATCCGGGCAGGTGCCTGACCCATTACACTGTGCACAGCCACCCAAGACACTGTGGCCTGTGTCTTTTCTTTCTCTTTCGAAATTCTTTTTCTAACCACTAAAATCTTTGTACAAATTTTTCTTACATTTATATAATGTTAAAATTAAAATCGAATAGTTTTTAATTTTATTAATAAACACTTTTATAATTTATTGAAATAAAATGTTGATCCATTCCCTTATTCCATTACCTAAACGTGCCGCTCAGGGGTTACCTTAAAACTCTCAAGCGAACTATTTACAAGTCGGTACTCGACTTCCATACAAACAAACAAAAAAAAACATCAAAAGTCACTTGTCTATCGATACCTGCTATTTATAGCTCCCACGATTTTTTCCCGGCATCACACTGGTGTTGTCAACCTTTTTAAAAAAGTCCTTTGTATGAAAATGTTTTGTGTTCTCGATTCTACGGCCGAGCGGATTATGATCCGGGTTCAATTTGGAATTAGTAATATAAAAATCCCTAAAGCCCTGTATTGGGTGAGAGAAAAAACCGCTTACCTGTCAGCTCTCGCTTCGATTCCGATACGCTACTCTCGATTCAATTGTTTGCGATAAAAAATAATTTGAGGTCCTATATCGATTTTGGTTTCCATTTTATGATTTATTCGTTTATTCTTTTCATTAAGCTTGCCAATATTAATTTGTGTTACAACAATGCACCTATTTAACTATATTTTGACTTTATACATTGCCACAAACTCTCGCCAAACACAATTATTATGTTCTAAAACATAATCTTTAATTATAACAAAAAAAGGAAATCATTTATATTTTTAAGGCATTGAAAATACGTCGAAGATCGAAAAATTGGGGAGCAACAGGTTAGCGTGGTATGGGCATGTGAAGAATAGAAATTAATGATACGTAACTAGAGTTATGTTTATTATGGATGTGAATGGACCTAGAATGAGCGGAAGACCGAAGAAGCTATAGATGGTTTGTGTGAAAGGTGATATGAGGAAGAGGGGAGTTCATATTGTGCTCGAGAGGAAGACAAAGGGCAAAGAGAAGAAGAGAATTTCAAGGAATCTATTCAAGAATCGGATAAAGCGAATTAAGTAAATAAGGATCGTAGCAAGTGGAAAGAAGTGATGTCTGCCTTCCCTTGTGTGAGAAAGGCGTCCTGTATGTATGTTTATTTTTAAACCAAATATCAGAAAATACATCACGAGATAGCAAGAAACAACCATGTGTGACCGCAGAGCAGAATACAATTGTCACCACCCCCATCTCTCCCGTGGTTGTTGAACAAGCCGACTATGAGTAAAGACAGCGATAAACTGTAATATAAATAAATAAGACCTAGCAATATACTGCGAATTAATGCCCATTAGATGGCAATAGACTCGCCACCTCTTACATGGGACCTAAACGAATTGGCGAAGAATGGGTGTTAATTCACATCTGCCTACCCTTTCGAGGAAATAGGCGGATTTATGTATGTATGTTATATGTCCATCAGAAGATATATTAACAAACCTTCGATCCGCCAGCCCACGTCCGACCATTTTGTATAACGGCCTTGCACACAAAGACCTCACAAGCTAATCCTGTCGTCTCGTCAATCACCAGCTGGGAATCGAACCGACAGCCCATTGTCTCGCGGATGACTTATATCTCAATACGCCCGCTTATTGGTGTCTATCAATATTGTCAGATTACGACATATGTAGATCTGTTGGTAGGGCGACGGTACCAGTAACCGTTCAATCTATCTGAATATCTTTAGAGGTCCAAGAGATTGAAATTTAAATACCTACCTTCAGAGCTGTTTTTGTATGACGATACTAGTCTCCTTGAATTCAAATGAATAATAGTAAAGTGTGGTGACGGGAGAGTAGAATACAATTTATTGTCACCACCCTAAAACTCTCCCGTGGGTGTGGTACAAGGCGACTTAGGGTTGAAACAGTGATGAGGAATGGGCAGAAGTGTTCCACTTATACCAGCTAGCACTGTACAGTCAACAGGTTTTCAGACTACCCAAAACTGTCAAATTAATTCAATCGATTGTCAACCTTATCTTGTTGGTAGTAGAGCCAAAAGTCGACTGAGAAAAATTTACATTTTATGGTAGTCTGTACTACGGTTTTTCGTGCCCAATAAATGGCAATAGGCCAGCTATTACATGGGACCTAACATAATCGGCGTAATGTGGGTGTTAATTCATCTCTGCTTACCCCTTCGGGGATATAGGCGTGATGTCATGTATGTATGTAATTTCTTTAGAGATCCACCTGGATTGGTCGAATGGTCAGATCGCTAGATGGATGCTACCTGGAAGTCCCGGGTTCGAATCCAAAGTGTTTATAATTGTTTACGTAGTATATTACAATTCTTTATACATGATTATTATATTTATTTAGGAGCTCGCTAGCGCAGTAGCATAGCGCGCTTGGCCTGCGATTGCGCAAACTAAGCATTGTTATGACTCATTGGATAGGTGACCAAAAATTTTCTATCTCGAGTCCAGGATTTATCTGCGGTCGTTGATACCCACCAACCCGCACTGGGCCAGCGTGGTGGGTTCTATCTCCATATATCCTTCCGTCCATAGGTAAGGCCCTTGCAATGGGTCATCTAGTAGGTATCCATAACACAAGGGCTTACGTTACTTACTATGGGCAAGATGATGGGTGTGAGTGTACGAAATATTTATTTAACTTGGAAGTAGAAGAGCAGCCTGGTCCACGTTAGGTCGGCTTACCACAACACTTTAGCATCACCTTCCGCTCAGGCGTCGAGCACAAAGAACGAACGCGATATTTTATTGTCAGTGTTAAATAAAGTCATTACTTTGATTGAGGACTTCGAATGGTGCTTTTTGTCGCTCGAGAGCTGCATCGAGACAAATCGATTGGATGGCCGCCACACCTTATTGAGATCTCTGTTGTGTCACGAGAATCTATTTGCGGCGCACCCGAACCTTATCAGGTCGCATCAAAGTCCAAAGTCACTTGCACGACTATAAAATAGGTTTGTCAAAAACACCACACGTGTCTTGTAGTGCAGCTAAGCCAGGCGCTGATAGGTTTTAATGTTTACTCGTTAAGGATCATATTTGATTGGTAAGTTTTTTATTGGGTGCTGCCGATAAGTTTGCACAACAGACCGTGTTGCCCCAATAGCTAATATTGAGAAATGACCGACCAAATCGCTTAGAATCGGAAATGGTGTACAAATGGGTTGCATTGTTGTGCTATATGGATTTTTGACGTAAAAATATGCAAACGTATTAATCTGAATGAGGGTCAGTGATGGAACTAATCAAGTGGTTGAATACGATTTCGGTTTAGCGGCTTTTGTTGCCCGATATTTTTTTTTGGTGGACTCTTCTAGCTTTATTTTCGGTTATAGGTGAGGTGGGAGCGAAGGGTATACCAGCTAAATCCCTATATACATAACCTACTAAGGGCCTGTTTTAATATCGACGTGTTAATTCTGAATAGCATACTTGGCAGTTCAATTGACATAAATTTCATATTACAACTGTCTAAATATCTGCCAAGTAAGTTATTCACTACCCGTCGATTGTGAACCAGGCCCTAAAAGGCTTGGCTTGTATAGAGCTTTCGTAGGCTCTACACTGGAACGTGTATCTAAGGCGGTTCTCACGGAATCTTACCAAATATGACTAGGCAGAGAGAGAAGTCGGATTGGCGGCGAGCGGTTGACATGTTGTGAAGGGATCCCGTTAGCCTACACTCGGGTCACAAGTCCCAAGCACTGCTCCTGACTTCCCTCTCTGGACCAACGCTGCATCTTCCAGTGTGCGGTGCTATTTGAGGACCTTTTCGCCCCAACAGCCGTCAGTCCTCCTCGCAATGTGCCCTGCCCACTGCCACTTGAGGTCCGCAATTCTTCGGACATCAGCTCTCCTGCGGATCTCATCATTGCTGATATTATCACGTGGAGAAACACCGATCATAGCCTTCTCCATTGCCTCTGAGTGACTTGTCTTTAAGCCTTGTTACGAGATGTATTAAGGCTGGTGATTGATTAGTAACTGTAAAATTCAAACCGATTTCCTTACACAAAATCAAAATAATAGCAGAAGCGAATTGAAACGACCACGAATCGATAAAAAGAAAAAAATGCAACCGCATGATTGGATTATGTTGACAGGAATAAATTTAGGGAGCATTTTTATGTTCGTGTGGCCAGCTCCTCATTCAATATTGGTTACAAGGAGTGTTACTTGACACTCGATCGGGTCCCTTTTGCGTTTATTTTCTGCATTTTCAACCCTAAATCGAAGACGGTAAGCCGGTTGCGGACGCACAAACAATTTACGCTTATAAATTAATGCCGTATTAAGCGCAGTGGTAACCCATCGAACGCTGTTCGATTTCAAAGATTATCTATCAAAGAGACAGTATCGCGACACCGGGATCTTGCGCATGCGCATCGCCTGATGTACAGGCTGTTCAAATTATCATTTGATTATTCGATTTTATTTTAACATTATATAAATGTTAGAAAAATTAGTACAAAGATTTTGGTGGTTAGAAAAAGAATTTCGAGAAATTATGATTTTTATTTGAAGATTTTTATAAATGTTATAAAAGTTTTTGTTTTTTGTTTAATTCCACATAGTATATAATATTAATGGAGCTGGGGCTGAGCTGGGGATATATGTTTGTATATTAATGTAGCTGTTAGATGTTTGTATATTAATGTAGCTGTTAGTATAAAAACTACGGACACATTGTCATGGAGACAAAGGAAATAAATATCTTTATTAATGTGGATAGCCCGCATAGGTGGACCTATGGGTGAGGGAAGATACAGAGAATGAGCCACCTCATTGACTCAGGAAAGATTGGAGGGTATTAAGGGTAGACTGCAGATGAATATCAAAATCTTAATGAGTCTCCCTAAGCATTCCTAATTACACAGGAACTCCAGGAGTTTATAGGTACATACATATAAAAATCACGCCTATATTCCTGAAGGAGTAGTCAGTGGTGAATTAACACTCACGTCACGCTAGGCTACTGCCATTTATCGGGCTCTTTATTATAAAGCAATAAGAGGAACGCTGCTACCCGTTACTCATCGCTGTCTTTACCTTAGCTTAGTCGCCTTGTACGACATCCGTGAGAAAGATGGGGGTGGAGACAATTGTATCCTACTCTGCCGTCACCACACGGCTTTAAATGGCACACAGTTGTAGCACCCTGTAGCTCCTAAGCAGGGGCATCATCGATCGGGATCTCCAATAGCCATTATCTTGATCGGCGAGGTGAGACTAATCATTTTTATCTTGGTCCACCGTCGGAAGTACAACATTGATCGATCGAGAACGGTGGCCGATATTTGTCTGTCGACCGCGTCAGTTCGAAAGAAGCTTTTTAGCTCCGTTCATGCTTCGCACCGCTACTTTCTAACTTAACTGGAAGGTACATACATAAATCACGCCTATATCCTATTTGATTTTAATTTTAACATTATATAAATGTAATTTAAAATCAAATAGTTTATAAAGCAAACCCAAGCTTAACCGAACGCACGGTATTTGTAAAAATATCTGCTTTGGAATGTTTGAAATTTATTTCTACATTGCGAGGGTACCCGTTAGCTTACACCGTGAAGTGTAAAAGTTAGAAAAATTTCGGCAAGTTAATAAGTATCTTGGGTGGCCGAGCGGTCAGGCACCTGGCCGGATAGCAGCGGACGCGGGTTCGATTCCCGCCTCAAGATCATAATTTTTCGAAATTCTTTTCTTAACTACTAAAATCTTTGCACGCCCATATCCCCGAAGGGGTAGGCAGAGGTGAACTAGCAGCCACGCTTCGTCAATTATGTTAGGTCCCATGTAATAGGTGGCGAGCCTATTGCCATTAATCGGGCACAAAAGTCGCAGTACATTGCTAGGTGGTATAAGAGGAACGCTGCTGCCCATTCCTAGTCACTGATTTATCCTTAGTCGCCTTGTACGACACCCATATCTAACATAACTGGAAGATGCTTCGTGTTGAGCAGTGATAGCCAAAGATTTCTCACATTGGTTCTGTAAACAACATGACAATGTAGAGCCCATGCCAACTTACAGCGGGTCCCAATATTCTACTGTTAAAAGTAAGCTTCTAAAGTTTAGTTGCCTGGCATTTTAGGTTAAATTACGATAAATAACAGAAATTGCTAAGCAACTAAGCTGTAGTATGTCTATTTTCAACTGTTGATAGAATATAGGCACCCGCCGTTAGTCATATGAAAACTATGGTGATATCAAAAATTCAAAATTGTAAAAATTATTTTCGAATTTCCCATAATTATATTTTGATTTCCTGACCCAATAATTAGTAGGTATAGGGAGGAAAAAAACTTAACGTTTTCGATTTTTTTAAGCACCATAGTATTTACAATCTTGTGTTGCCTAGTGCGACACCCGCAAATGGTTACAATACCAGTAGCTAATCAAGTTAAATATTAAAAATATTTTGATTTTAACGCACTCGTTTCTAATGCTTTAATTAATTCTTTGATGATTCATGATTGTGTGTAATTATATTATTATTATTTTATTTGTATTCTGCTCTGTCGTCTCTACACCGCGAATTTATAACACTTGGAATATTCAATTATAATTCCAAATGAGAATAGTCGTCCAACCAGCGGTTGCAACCTTCATGCCCGCTTAACACAATAAAAGAATTTATTACTCTGCTGGCTTACGCAACCCGATCGAATAATAAAATCGATATTAAAATTTCGATTCGATCGAGATTTAATTTAACACATTGATAAATGGACGGGTATACAAAAGATGACCGTTGGCTAGTGCTGTAGAAGACATTGTCGATATTAGTTTAACTTTTGTAATTTGTTTTTTTTACTATAAACATACTTCACAATTATATAAATATTGATCAGGCTCGAAGGACCAAGTACTTATAATAGTTATTTCAGATGCCCAGGATAAAGAATGACCAATTGTCGATAAATTATTAAATATGACTATGGTCTTTATTTATACGTTCGTGTAGAAACCGCAATTAGGACTTTTTGGTACTTTTTAATATTATTATCTTATAGAATTGAATAGCCTCTTATATCTTTTTCGCCTTGTATCTCACATTTAGATGTATAATGTTCGAATAACAATCATTATAATAACTCCTTTTTGTAATTTCGATCGGTACATACCAACATATTTCTTCACCCATGATGAACCAGTAAAATGATTTATTGACGAAAAGATTTTCAATAATAAATCGATATTAACAACACCACTACTCGGCCGGACGTTAGAGAAAAAAATCGATGCTACTGCCACTGTTCGCTATTAATCAAATTCTTTATGGATCATAAAAAAGATGTCTACAGGGTCATCTTTATGACGTCCGAATAAGTATCAGATTCGCTTGTTCCGATTGAAGAATATGTTTTGGTTATTTGGTATTTCCTTCGGGTCACTGATAATTTTTTTGACGTCCAATGATGGGATGGATCAATAGACATTTTTTAGCGCTTAAGCTCTTTTAGAGGATATGACGTCAACTGCTCTAAGAACAATCCATACAGCTTAACTCACGTACATTAATCATGACTATTTATCCCCAAAGGGGTAGGCAGAGGCGTATTAACACCCACGTCTCGCCAATTATAATATTTAGATCCCGTTTAATAGGGGGGAGAGCATCTCTTGGTCACATAAATCATTAATCGCAGTATATTATTAGGTATAAGCCGTGTGGTGCCGGCAGAGTAGAATACAATTGTCACCAGCCCAAATCTCTCCTGTGGGTGTCGTACAAAGCGACTAAGGATAAATCAGTGATGAGGAATGGGCAGCAGCGTTCCTCTATGTACTGCCACTTTTGTGCCCGATAAATGGCAATAGGCTCGCCACCTATTACATGGGACCTACCATAAGGCGAATCGTGGGTGCTAGTTCACCTCTGCCTACCCCTTCGGGAATGTAGGCGTGATTTATGTATGTATGTATGTATATATATGCAGCCCGTCGCTGCTACATAATAATCATTAGGAATATGGAGTTGAGAGTTGCTGGTACATCAGCTAGCAATACTACAATTGATGTGCCCGGTAACATGGCATTTAGACCATTTAAGTACCGTTAAATAACTACCAAACTGTATATAGTAGATCAGTGTGGTGGGTTCATCTCTCTCAATATACTTCCATCCGTATGGAAGACTTGTGCCCAAACAATAATAAATCGTATCATTGCTTATACAATTTGTGACCTGGTTGTTACCGATTTTTATCTGTTGTGTATACAATGTTAATTAATAAATAAATTTCGAATCCGATCTCAAATCGCAAGTAACTCGACTGGGTGACTGAGTTGTTCCTAAAATAAGTATAACGGTAATAAATAATGCTGGGAGTAAATCAATTGATGAATGATCTGTCACCTTAATTGCGACGGGAGCTTGTGGATTGCACGGCGTGTCCTCGATAGTATGTTGAATTAAGGTGTATGGATAGATAGAAGTTTAAATACTAGTTTTCCATGCTAGCCTGGGAGCGAAAAAATTACGTAGCATCTGCCAGCCCCGACTCACCCAAGGGGTGTAGCAAAAGTCGACTAAGGGACATTGCCCGGTGTACACCAATAAGCACCTTGGGGCACCCATGGTGGAGGGCAAGTCAAAGAGGCTGTTAAACCTAATCCAAAACCTTGAGCAGTATGGATTGCAATGTTGACGTCCCAATCACTCTCTCCGTTCATCGGTGTCTCGACATGGCCCGTTCCGTCTCGTTTCTGTACATTCATTCATCACTAGCACCTTTCCGGTGTGATGGTTGATGGATCAAAAGCGAGTGGATGCTTTGATGACATCTGACCGATATTAGTGGAAGAGGAAACACACTGCGCCAACCCCAGATAAACTGGGAACAGGACAGGAAAAACAAGGTAGCCTGAGGTACTGGTAATTGTACAAGTAAATAATACACACTTCTCTTTTGTTGTTTCGTGAACTAACTTGAACTCTGCCGTGTCCATTGACCCCCGCTCTTTAAGTGACAGGAAAGCACTTAAATCACATGAATTATTGTAAATCATTCAAAACAATATTCCCGTCTTATTGCTTAACGCCGCCGATCCATACAACAACATTATTTATTTGGCGACGCTCCTCTGTCATAGTGTAAGTGGTGTAAGTATGTTAACCATTGCATCAAAATGTCAGTGGGATTTATGTCATATAAAATATTCCATTATTATAATAATCTCCTCCCCTCGCCACCAAGAAATTAATTACTAACATCTAAAGCGTTAAAAGTTCATAATGGAGTGCTGGTCCCGACTTTGATGTATGGAAGTGAAAGTTGGGTATGGGAGAAGAAGTTTCAAAGTAGAATACATGTAGTAGAAATGAGAGCGTTGAAGAGTCGCTCGCGCATGTTTGTGGTAAGGCTGAGCGATTGTACAATAATATGATCAGAGAAAGGTGTGGTTTGAAAGAAGGCGTTATAACAAGAATTAAGAAAGGGATTCTCCCATGGTTTGGTCACGTAGAAAGGATGAATGAAAGTAGAATGACGAAAAGAATTTATAATCAATTTAAAAATAGTCTATTAAAAATGACCAGGGGCCTTACTACCACCTCTAAACGCGACCCAATTCCTATTGATAAAGTGAGACAACGCTATAAGCCGAGTTTGGATCGCACTAATACTTCATGGTACGGCCACAGGTCAAGAGTATCTGAAACCGACAGGCATGCATGAAGACAGCAATAAGATTCGATGAAGCGAAAGAATTACGTAGGGATCGTAGCAAGAAGAAATAAGTGATATTTGCCTACTCCATTAGGAGAAAAGCGTGATGAATGTCTGTATGTAACAAAAACTGGCGAAAAATGATTATTATCACCTCATAATAATGAACACGTGTGGAGCTCTGACATGTGTCACTGTTGACATCTGCACTGTATTGTCAAAGTCAGCTCATGAATCTTCGACATCCGGTCGCGGCTGCACTCAATTAGTCATTAACGTCAAAATAATGTAAAACAGCTAAAACAACTGCGGTATCGGGTGAGATTATTGTGGTGAATTAGCGGTGTTAAAGACGATAATCCACTGGTGCACACGGCCACGTGCGTACGCATAGCTTAGGTTAGCAAGGCCAGTCGTCCACTGAGTCGCACGGTATTGATTCTTGTATGTTACACATCACACTTATACATTACTGTGATAAGAGAAAGCTGTACATAGATAATATACACACACGCCTATTTTTCCCCATAGGGACAGGCAGAAATTACACTCACGTTTCGCCAATGATGTTAGGTGAAAAGTGTGGTTTTAAAAAGGCACAGTGAGTGACGAGAATTAAGAAAGGAGTGACGAAAGGATTGATGACATTCTAATTAGTATTTTTAACTGCCGGGTCCATAGTGTGGCAACATCGTCAAGTGGAAAACGTATTTTGTTTGATTATTTTCTTACTTGTTCAACGGGTAGATGTTGATAATGTATCATTATTTTATCCTTCATATATACTACAAAGATTTTGGTGATTAGAAAAAGTTCGAAAATTTATGGTCTTGATGCGGGTATCGAACCCGCGTCCACTGCAATCCGGGCAGGTGCCTAACCACTCGGCCAACCAAGTGTGTTGGTTGGCCGAGCGACCACCAAAATCTTTGTGCTAATTTTTCTAACATTTATATAATGTTGAAATTAAAATCGAATACTTCATACATACTTATTATTTATTTTGATAACTTAATTTATTATTTGACGTTACATTAAGGACCTACCAGAAAGTCTTAAAGTGAATATTGTGAAAATATTGCTAAGCATTCAAAGCGTGTTTTGAATGGACCGATGGCTACCGCCCACATACTTTCGCTTGCAACAGAACTCAAATAAAAAAGCAAAGCTCTTCTATAGGAGCGCTAAGATGCCGTTTGTCGATAAGGCTACGTCATAAAATATTATTGCCTTAGCAAAAAAGGCAGTGGTCGGTTCGATTTTCCACATAATTATATTTAATATCTATTCTAAAAAAATATTATTACTTCTACACATTAAAATCACATTTAGCGGTAGGCAAAGGCAAACGTTGAAGATGTCAAAGTGGGGTTTAATTAAAAACAGTATTTCATTTCCAATATCTACTGCATTAAAGAAATAAACGGGCAATAATTTCTTTGATATATAAACGGGCAATGGTTTGTAGAGTTTTGGGAAGCCGTTTTCTATATATTCATTCATCACTAGCACCTTTCCGATGTGATGAATGATTGGAGTGAATAGCTTGTTGACGGTTGACCGATAAGAATGGAAGCGCAAAAATACTGCGCCGACCTCAGTTAAACTGAGAACAGGGCAGGAAGAAGAGTTTTGAAAAGCGTCATTTTAGCGCACCCGACGCAAAGTCAGCTGTAATATATTCCCAAAGAGTCAAAGGCCAGAGCAACACGGTCGGATTAGCGTTCGGCAGCCGCTGAAAGGTTGTGGCGGCCCTAATTATGATTTATGACGGCACCTCCAATGTTATTGGGATCTGTGTATCGACTGGGTTTGTATTTGCGGGACTGTTGTTTACAAAAGTGTTACCTGTGGAAATTGCTAATGCATCTAGTTGTCGTTTTGTTGACGTTATCTCGTGTTAATGTCATGATGAATTCCTTTTAAAAAAATTATAGACGCGACGATATTCCATTCACCATTTTTAATGCTTTTTTATTTTCTGAATTACAACTGGTTAAAAAAATATTATTATTTGATTTCTAGTTGAACATTGTAGAATACAACCACCCCCATCTCTCCCGTGGGTGTCGTACAAGCCGACTAAGGGCCGGTTTTTTGATCCATAGTTAACTCAACTAATTGTTAAAAACTGTTACTAATTGCTAAATATCAGTCTGATATGTAACCATTAGTAACAATTTTAGTTACCAATGTTACTAATGGATAAATATCAGTCTGATATTGTTACTAATTGCTACATATCAGTGATATTTAAAGATAAGTAAGACATTTTAACAATTGGTTAACAGTTAACTATGCATTAAAAAACCGGCCCTAAGGGTAAAGACAGCAATGAGTAATAGGCAGCAGTATTCCTCTTGTACCATCTAGCAATATACTGCGATTGATGTGCCCGATAGATGACAATAGGCTCGCCACATTTTACATGAGACCTAGCTAAATTGGCGATAAGTGGGTGTTAATTCACCTCTGCCTACCCCTTCGGGGATGTAAGCGTGATTTATGTATGTAGTTGAACATTATAATGTAAAAAATAAATAAAAAGCAAAACTAAGCTAAATATTTATAAAAATACCTGATTTGTATGTTTGAGTTTTTAATCTATTTCTACATTGCGAGGGTAGCCGTAAGCTTACAAGGTGAAGTTAATAATAATTCACCTGGATTGCTTTAAAGTCCAGCACCAATACATAATAAAAAAAAAACCTACAGAATACGAACGAAATTGGCTCGATCTCAAGCGATCCCAAGCTGATTCCGTCCAATTTTTGCAGGAAAATTTTTCATTATTATTTTATCAATAATTTGTAATACTATTTTGCATGCAACAGTACCTCCGGTATACTGTCATCAACGCGTAGGCGTTGTGTCGATTGATTTCGATAAATGCGCCATTGAGCGCGCTTCGCGCGTAAAAGACGCGCATGCGACCGCTGTTGCAATATTGACTTTAATTTTTATTTATTGGCAGTCTTGTGCATCTTTCGATGGTTATTTATAGGTGTGACTGTATTTTCATTGGTTGTACGAATGTGTCGAATATAAAGTTAAGGTATGCAACTAATTTATCATTATTATTTTTTTATGTTATGTCCTTAATTTGTAAGTTAAATGAATTATGTTTTGATTCATATAGAATATATAATACATATAGCTTTATAGATAATAATAGCCAGTAGCATTCCTTGTATGCTAGCATGTATGTATGTATGTATGCTAGCACTGTTGTGATAAATGTGCAGAGATGATGATGAAATTTTACACGTTTTTTTTTGTGATATTTTTAAATGTTCACATATTTTTTTGTTCCCTATTTTCCAACTGTTGACACTTAAAACAAGTTGTTATGACAAAATCATACTTTTTTTAGGTAAATCGATTAAAAATAATCGTCACTTATTGATTCTCATAATTGATAACAGTTGATGACAGTCCACAGGATTTGACGTGCGAATAAACAACGACTTAAACCTAAAAGCAACAAAAGCCAAATTGCTTTGTACCAAAACTGACACAAACAGACTAGTGTAAGAAGAACAACTCAACCGAATTAATGAACATGAAAATCAGCGCATTTGACTATTTTCAACAATGGCACAAAAGAGCGCGTTCACACTGTGTGACCAGCGCCTTGATTTATTCCAGATGTATGCGTACGCACATAAAAATGTGTTAACGTACATAAATCTCCCCTATTTATCCCCGAAAATGTAGGCAGAGAATTTACCTCTGCCTGGTTGAAGGTAAGCAATAATGTGTCAACCACATGAATATCAATTTGAGAAAATGGCGCCCATAGATTCTAAACATGATGTGATTTGCTATTTTCAAGTCAGTTAGAACACTTTTAGCCGTGTGGTGACGGCAGAGTAGAATACAATTGTCACCACCCCAAGTCTCTCCCGTGGGTGTCGTACAAGGCGACTAAGGATTAGTCAGCGATAAGGAATGGGCAGCAGCGTTCCTCTTATACCACCTAGCAAGAGTACTGCGTCTTTTGTGCCAGATAAATGGCAATAGGCTCGCCACCTATTACATGGGACCTAACATAATTGGCGAAATGTGAGTGCTGGTTCACCTCTGCCTACCCCTTCGGGGATATAGGCGTGATGTATGTAGAATAAATGATGCTTAAGAACCTATGTCGAAATCTTGGAATATGAGTTTTTGTGGGTTGACACATTATTACTTATCACGGTCCTATTAACACCCACGTTTCGCTAAATATGCTAGGTCCCACGTAATTGGGGACAAAGTACGTTGCACATTGGAAACGTGTGTGTCAAAGTCAAAAGGTATAAAGGTCCAAAGGTATTTAACAAAACAATAATATGATGACCATTTGTGCCGTGTGGTGACGGCAGAGCTAAAAACAATTGTCACTACCCCAAAATCTCTTGCCGCGGATGTTGTCATGACGACTAAGGGTTAAGACAGTAATGAGTAATGGGCAGCGGCGTTCTTTTATGCCACTTAGCAATGAAACTTAGCAAACGGAAATCGCAGTTGATTTCCGTGTCCGATAAATAGCAATAGGCTCGCCATCTATTACATGGAACCTAATCTAATTGGCGAAACATGGCTGTTGATTCACCTCTGCCTACTCCTACGGATGTATGCGTATGTATTATCAGAACAAATTAATAATTAAAAAAAATCTATGCACACTCTTTATTAATTATCCAAGGTCACAGTTTGCTATTCAAAAACAAACCACTGATATTCTGACATGCGCACACGCCTTGGCGGCAGCGTCTTGTTTTATGAGTATTGCAAATAAATTGTCTCGGTGCATTGTAGGTCAACAGACGTTTAATTTAATTAGATCTTAGGATCGCCATACCCTAGTGACATCGCGACTTCCATCACATCGTTATCAAAATCATCATCATGCAGCACAAAAATCACAAACAATTTGTAGTAGAAAGAAATTGTGATTAGAAAAAGTTCGAAAAATTATGGTCTTGATGCGGGAATCGAACCCGCGTCCTCTTCGATCCAGGCAGATGCATATACCACTGGGCCAATCAAGCTCTTGCCCTTCATTTCATCTGATGGTAAGTGACGATATAGGCCGAAGATGGAATCGACTTCACCTGCAAACCTCAACCACAGAGGGTCTAGCTATCTCTTCAAAAATGGTCATTGTTTGTTGCGAAGCATGCGGTTTACTCTCTCCTCTACCTACTCCTTTCCTGGGGATAAATAGTCGTGATTTATTTGTGTATAATTCAGTTGAATTGAGTGAAATTAAAGTTGTTGTTGAAGAAGAGTTGTGCAGAATCTTGAGGAAAGTCGTAACGTCTGCAAACGGCCTTACCTGTTTACGTGCCTAGGGCATTCTTTATGGATTTATTGTGCATTAAATCTAAAATATCTGATGTACTCGCCGATTCCCGCGCAAACTATTTAGGTACCTACAATGGCGTGAAATAAAACGTCTTGAACCGAAATATGGGTCAACAACGACATATTAATGACGTTGAAGTATTGCCATTGTGTACACCATTTTACAAGTGTTGAATTAACAGCAGAATGCTCAAAATTATACGCGATCTTGGTGACGGTCTTTGACCTAAATCGTTTCTGCATTAATTATTTAGGTCACAAAGGCTTACAGCAGAATAAAATGTGTATTCATAATTTAATTCACTCAAGGGACAAGATATATATGCCTAGCTTCCCGAGCTTACAGCTCATCATCACCACTGATGGGTACAATAAAACTTTGTGAGGAGCTCGCTAGCGCAGTTCCATAGCGCGCTGCGATTGCTTAAACTAAGCAATGTTCGCTATAGCTGGTCTTTGGATGGGCGATCAAAAATGTGTCAAGTTCCACCGTCCTTCGGAAGACACGTGCATCTGCAGTCGTTATAAAACTATTAATCCGCACAGGGTCAGCGTGGTGGGTTATGGCCCATTCTTACTATATTCTTACGGCCATAGGGAAGGCCTGTCAGTGGGGACATTAAGAGGTAGGTGATGATGATGATGATAAAAATATGTATTTTATGGCTTATATTTTATTATTTTATGGCAGCTGTCACTTAACCTCGAACTAAGGATTGAATGGACCAGAAACATTTCAAAACACAACTATCAAAGCTTCCACACCAAAACGATTATTGTGAAGAGGCGACCATTTTAGATCCATTAATAAATAAATTAACCAAATTACTCTTGTAATCAGTTGCCTTCTTGGGTGGTGGCGACATCAAAGTGTTTCGGCGACACAGCGTTTGTCGCGCGACATCGGTCAACGCGCCGTGACAACGGTGAGCATTGAGTATGTAAATTGTCATTACTGTCAGTTCTCGTAAGATTCGCACTTCAACACTCTTACCCCCGAATACAGAAACGCTAATCAAATTTGGGAGACTGCTTAAAAAGTTAAGTGGATACATTACCTGTCAGAATTTGCATGGAAAAACGTCAATTTTGACAACATTTAAATGTTAAGCAAGACTCAAACTTTGATTAGCGTTTCTGTATTCGGGGGTTACATCTCGAAAACAAAACGGATCGAGTGATATTTTTGTAAATTCACATTTGTCTGGTTTTATAATTACAAATAAAAGTTGATAGTATAAAAAAAAACAATGACTGTCCTGCTGCGAGTATCGAACGCGTTTTGACAAAACCATAAGCACCATAAATCATAAGTAATTCGACAACTAGATCTTGAGGTCCCAGGGTTCGATGCCCAGGAGGGTAAAAATTTGTACTCGGCTTGGTTGGAGGCTTTTTTCAAGCCCGCCTGGCTTATTTTGATAAGAAGGTGGTAACCTTCTTATCAAAATCTGTCGCCATAACGACAAGGTTAACAGTATTATTGTATTTCGTCAATTTGTGATAAGATAGTTAACCCCTATGAAGTCGAAGGTCCCAGGTGAAGCTCGATTCCATCTTCGGCTTTTATTGTCACTTGAGATGAGATGAAGGCCAAGAGCTACCCTGTCTATCATAAAAACAGCCCTTTTTTATATTACTATTGCAGGCATAGGAGTGGATGGAAAAAAGTATATAGGGAGAAGCGAGAGCTATAGAGAGCTATAGCTCAACTGGTGGGTTATAACCCACCAGACGACCTAGTTTACATTGCAGTTAATAAACTTCAGATTCAGCCTGGACCAACGATATATCGTGAAAGCACAGAGGAACTCAAGCTTCTATTTCTAAGATAAAAAAAAATATTTTGATTTTAATTTCAAAATTATATTATGTTAGAAAAATTATAGTCTTGATGCGGGAATCAAACCCGCGTCCTCCGCGTTCCGGGCATCGGCACCACTCGGCCAACCAAGACCAAGGTCGTCACGATTCCCGCACGAATACTATAATTTTTCGAACTTTTTCTAACCACAAACTTTGTGATAAATAAAAATCTCACTCACTTTTCTCCCCAGCAGCAACGGACAAATAGTATGGGTGTTTGGACAATATCCAAGCAGTCGTCTCCTTCAAGGGAACCCTAATAATATCAACAAAATTGAGATCTAAGTAGCCAATTAAGCGGACGGTAGTTAAACATAGCCCGCGTTTATGAGACGACTGTCATGGCGGCCATTTGATTTGTTCGCGGATCTTGGGAAGTTGGGATGTACATCATCACTGAGGACTTCGTCTAATTGTTCTGGGAACATCCTATTTTGGTGCGGCGCCGTTTGACGTTTTATTTGAGGCGCTAATTAAGAAGATAATGTCTTACACTCCCACCTATCATCTAGCCAGCCCAAAGTGAGTAGCGTAGGCACACATAATAATCAAATTTAAAAAAAAGTCTCGTATCACACTGTTTGTTGTTGAACTCCTCCGAAACAGCTCGACTGATTTTTATGAATTTTTGTGTATATTTGTGTTGCGGTTGCTTGGCAACCATGTAAAATAACAAGTTGTCTTTTATTATATATTTTTTCAGTGCATTACAGATTTACTTTAGTATGTGCTGAATTTTATTTTATTTCACTAATTACAATTTATTATATAAAGTGGGATCATTAGGACCGTAATAATGGCACCTGATCCCCAATGGTAGGTCTTAGTCGTAGGTTATTTTTTTCCCCTAGGTGATACGGGCAAAATAACGTTTGTCAGATAGCTAGCTGATGCTAGTTACATAAAATAATGAAAATATACTACATAAACTTAGACCATGGTTCGAAATCAAGTGCTCTATCAGGATTCGAACCCTAAAAGGGAAAGGTGCTAGGGATGAACATTCATGTATAGAAAAGAGACGGAACGGACCATGTCGAGAGACCGATGAACGGAGAGAGTGATTGGGATGACATCTTTCTAAACCATACTGCTCAAGGTTTTGGCTTAGGTTTTACAGCCGGTCGCGTGCCTGAAACCAACCCTCTTTGGGTATGCTGTTGTTGGTGGTTTACCTTCCACAATTCGGGTGCTTATTAGTCTACACCGGAAAATCTCCCTTATTCTATTTTTACGCCTCCCCGGGGTGAGTGGGGCTGGCACATTCTACGTAATTTTTTCGCCAGCATAGAAGACTGATAAGTTAAGATAACTTCGATTTTCCTTATTATTTTGTTTTTTATTTGAACAAGACGTTTTACTGGTATACGCATCTGCCCTGAATGCAGAGGACGCGGGTTCGATTCCCGCATCAAGACTATAATTTTTCAAACTTTTTCCAACCACAAATTTTTTTATTCGAATTTTCTGTAAACCCTGGAAGACAAGGAAACAATCCGCTCACCCTTGCCGCAATAACAATAACAAAATCGGCAAAAATCGCCGCCATCACAAACACAAAACGCAAATGGTGCTCTATCAATACGAGGCTTATTAAAATTTTAAATATAACTCGAAACCGTCGGTGTAAGTCGACGCGCCGAGATAAAGCCACAAATATCATAAAGCACGCGTCGCAGCGAGCAGCGCGCCTATCTCGCGTCTTAATTTGTAAGGACACGGTACCTAAACGTGGTGTGCAGTACGGCAACTCAGTAGGATAACTTGGGAATAAAGGGTAGGTTTACTTTCATGATGAAAATGAAAATATGGTTTATTCATAATATAAAGTATCTCACACACACTCTTTGTGTGTGACAAACAAAACGGTTTCCAATATTTAACGATAAAACCTACACCATCCGCTCGTAAACTACCAGGAGTACTAACCTTGTTCTGAGAAGAACTAAAAGAAGAAGATGACCCAGGAGCGAAAAAATAACGTAGAATATACCATACATACATACATAAAAGCATGCCTATATCCCCGAACGCGTAGACAAAGATGAATAAACACCCACATTTCACCAATTATAGTAGGTCCCATGTATGGTATGGTAGGTCCCAGTACATTGCTAGGTGTGATAGGAGGAAGGCAAAGCCTAAGCCAAAACTTTGAGCAGTATGGATAGGAATGTTGTCATTCCAATCACTCTCACCGTTCATCGGTCTCTCGACATGGTCCGTTCCGTCTCTTTTCTATACATTCATTCATCACTAGCACCTTTCCGGTGTAATAGATGATATGAATCAAAAGGGAGTGGATGGCTAGATGACGTCTTTCCGATATGAATGGAAGAGGATTGGTCTACACGGGGCAATCTCCCTTAGTCGTCTTTATGACACCCATGGGATGGGTCGGGGCTGGCACCTTCTTTGTTTCTGGCTCCGAATCGGAGCCCACTTTGAAGGAGGAGGACAGCGTTAGATACAGTCGCAGGAGGTCGCGGTCACCCATCCCATCGGTGACCAACAGCGACCTGCAAATGAAATTCGATTCTGGGGTCGATCAAATCGAGCAGGTCCTCCGGAAATCGAAACGCCTGAAGGGGACCTGCATAAAGGAGGTGAGGGACGCCATGGCCGGAATGATTGGGGTCGTCCAAACCTTGGTGTCGAGGGAGCCCAACGAGGAAGTTCGCCGAGTTCAGGCGGATAATAAACGCCTGAGGGGGCAGCTTTCTGCGTTGGGTGAGGAAGTGGCGGCGTTGCGGAGGGCCTTTTCGGAAAGGGACGTTCCACCTCGTAAAGGGAAGACTAGTCGTCCGGCGGTGGTTGTGAAGGCCGCCGGGCCTGTGAAGTCCGGCGGTGAGGAGGTCGCGACGAAGAGCGGAGGTGGAAAACGGGCCACAGAAGGGGCGGACGACGGTGAGTCCGTATTAACTGTTGCCGCATTCGGTAGGGCGATGGCCAAGCTCCAACGGGAATTGATGGCCCATACAGCGGGGGTCATCAATGCCCGCCTGGAGGGCTTGGAGGTGGACGGTCGCCTGCTGCCGGCGAAGTCCCGTCGTCCGGCGTTGGCTACGGATCGAGTTGTGGCGTCCCGCCCACCTATTTCGGGTGAGAGGGGTCCGACGGGTCGTGCTGTCAGCCCGATTTTGGGTCGCCCAGCGAGGGCGGCGACGGCAACTTTGGCGCCGGAGGCCAACTTGCCTCGGCAGGCAAGGTTGGTGGCGCCGAAAAAACCGGCTGCTGGCAGGGCTACTTACCAAATTGCGGGTCCTTCTGACGTCGTCCAACCAGTCGTCCTCAACGAATGGACGACTATCGTCAAAAAGACCCGCAAGGCCCCTGCCAAGTCCCAGGAGAAGGCTGCCCCTCCTGCGCCGCCAAAGGTCCCCAAGCCGCCCAAGACATTGGCGGTTGTGATGACCCACAAGCCAGACGCCCTGGCTGAGGGCATCACCTATAAGGATGCCCTGGCCACCGCCAAGTCGAGGGTCAACCTGAGGGAGCTGGGCATTTGCCCAGGCAGGTTCCGGAAGACAATGACCGGGGCCTGCCTCATGGAGCTCCCTAAGGAGACAACGCCCAGCCAGGCCGACTCTCTGGCCGCCAAGATAGCAGAGGCGTTGGGGGACACCGCTCGGGTCACCCGTCCCACAAAAATGGCCGACTTCAGGGTCAGTGGGATGGATGACTCGATAGAGGCGGACGAGCTCCGGGCGGCGCTGGCCGAGAGGGCGGGGTGCTCGCCCGACAAGATAAGGGTGGGCGCAATTGTGGTCGGCAGCAGGGGCATGGGGTCGGTGGCGGCCTCCTGCCCTGCCGAGGCTCTCCCCAAGCTGTTGGAGGGGGAGCGAGTTTGCGTGGGGTGGAGCGCGGTGTCTGTTCAGGCACTTGAGCAGCGTGCAATGCGCTGCCACAGGTGCTTGAACAAGGGCCACACCGTCCAGCTCTGCCCCTCGGCCAAGGACCGCAGCAATCTCTGCTTCCGCTGCGGTGAGGATGGCCACAAGGCGGCGTCCTGCAGCGCGCACTTCAAGTGCGCGCTGTGCACGGACAAGGGTTTGCCGGCAGGACACCGCATGGGGGGGCCAATGTGCAATCCCCCCCCAGTGAAGGGCCGCCTTCTAGCGGCAACACGTGTGCTGACCGCCAGGTCCGCTCCAGGAGTCTCGCCAATGGAAACCACTAATGCCTAGTAGGTCCATTGGCGAAATTTTACAGGTCAATGTCAACCACTCTGCCGGGTCGCAAGATCTGATGTTCCAAGCGATGGCGGAGTGGGGAGTGGACCTGGCGCTCGTGTCGGAGCCGTACCGTATCCCGTCGTCCCCGAGGTGGTTCGGGGCGACGGACGGGCTCGCGGCGGTGGTAGGAGTAGGTACCAGCGCCTCCCCTCCTCTTTCTCTTCGAGAGAGAGGAGCGGGTTTTGTGGCGGTTCAGTGGGGAGGAGTGGTGGTTCTGTCCACGTACTTCTCCGGCAACCGCAGCCGGGCCGAGTTCGAACGGTTCTTGGCTGCGGTTGAGGGGGTGGTTCGGCGCGCGGCCCCACTCCCGGTGTTGGTGGGAGGGGACTTCAATGCCAAGCATACGGCATGGGGGTCCACTCGCAACAACGTCTTTGGGGAGGATCTGGTGGCTTGGGCGTGTTGCCTGGGCCTCCAGCTCCTCAATAGGGGTTCAACCCCAACTTGTGTCAGGTGGCAGGGTGAGTCCATAGTGGACACCACCTTTGCCACCTCGTCACTCGCCGCCCGAATCAGGGACTGGCGAGTGGTGGACAGCGCGGAGGCCCTATCGGACCACCGTTATATCCGGTATGCGGTCTCCACGGCTGGTCCCGGGGCCCCCGTTCATCTGGGCCCCGCGGCGAGCGCCCCCTCCTCTTTCCCGAGGTGGTCGCTCGCCAAGCTCCGACGGGAAGTGGCCGAGGAGGCGGCCATCTTTCGTTCCTGGTCGGAGCCTCCGGCGGCGTTGTTGGGGGACGCCGAGGGCATGGCGGCGCTCTTCGCGGACGACATGGAAGTTGTCTGCAACGCCGCTATGCCGTCATCTCGGGGACGTCCGGATAGGAGGGGGGTTTTCTGGTGGACGCAGGAAATTTCTGCCCTGCGGGCCACCACTCTCGGTGCAAGGCGTGCGTATCTGCGTTGCCGGCGTAGGCGTGATCGTAGACCCGGGGAGGCGATCGAGCTCCGCCGGGTGTTCCGGGAGGCCCAAAAGCTCTTGCGGACGGCGATCCGCAAGGGCAAGGTCGAGTCGGAGGAGCGTTTCTTAGCGCTCCTCGACAACGACCCTTGGGGGAGACCATACAGGGTCGTGCGGGGCAAATTCCTAGAGGCTGCCCCGCCGACTTCCTGTATGGAGCCTGCATTGCTGCAGAGTGTCCTGGAGTCGCTCCCCCCAGGTCGGCCTCCTCGAGGTCAGGCGCGCTGGAGGTGAGGACCGACGGGCCTCCCGGGCCTCCCGTCTCGGACGCGGAGTTTGAGGGGGGAAGGGACCGGCTCCGGTGCAAAAGGAAGGCTCCGGGGCCCGATGGGGTCCCCTCCAAGGTCATGGCCCTAGCATTGGGGCCATTGGAGGAGCGGTTCCGCGCGGTGCTCGATACCTGCATCGCGACGAACCGCTTCCCCAAACGATGGAGAGTTGGGAGACTTTGCCTCCTCCGCAAGGTTGGACGCCCTCCCGATTCCCCGTCGGGTTACCGACCGGTGGTGCTGCTGGACGAGGCTGGGAAGTTTTTCGAGAAGATTCTCGCTTCCCGGATCATCCAGCACCTCGAGACCCAGGGGCCGGATCTCGCCGAGCCCCAATTCGGCTTTCGCACCGGTCGGTCCACGATGGACGCAGTGGCCCGCCTCAAGAGGTGGACTGAGGCGGCCACAACAAAGGGGGAGGCTGTTATCGCGGTGTCTCTGGACATTGCGAACGCCTTTAACAGCCTCCCCCATGAATGCATAGAGGCGGCACTTGCCTTTCACCAGGTGCCCCTCTACCTCCGTGCCCTCGTGACGGACTACCTTCGCGAGAGGGTAGTCCTTTACGAGGATGGGGAGGGACGCGTCCAGTCGTGGAACATGGCGGCAGGTGTACCCCAGGGGTCCGTCCTCGGACCGCTCTCTCTGGAACCTGGGGTACAATTGGGTTCTGCGTGGCCAGCTCTTGCCGCGGATGGAGATTGTCTGCTTTGCGGACGATACTCTAGTCGCGGCAAGGGCTCGCGAGTGGGAAGATGCGGTCCACCTTGCGTCGGTCGGCACTTCTCTCGTCGTCCGGCGCATTCGCATGTTGGGGCTGGAAGTGGCCCTCACCAAAACGAGGGCCATGCCCTTCCACGCCCCGAGACGCAGAACCCCATCGGGGCTCCGTGTCCGAGTGGAGGGGGTTCAGATTCCCGTCGAGGTGCACATGAAGTACCTCGGCCTGACTCTGGACCCCCGGTGGAGTTTCGAGGAGCATTTTAGGCTCCTGGCTCCCCGGCTGTGTGCAGCCGCCGCCGCCCTCGGACGGATCCTCCCCAACTTGGGAGGACCCAGCTCGTCGTGCCGTCGACTGTATCATAATGTGATACGGTCGATGGCACTCTACGGAGCCCCGATCTGGGCGGAGTGCCTCTCCCCCCGCACGAAGGCCCTCTTGCGAAAACCGCAGAGGGTAGTCGCGACCCGGGCCGTGCGAGCATACCGCACGGTCGGCCACGAGGCTGCCTGCATCTTAGCAGGCACGCCTCCCTGGGAGCTCGAGGCCCTGGTTCTGTCCAGGGTGCATCGGGAGCGGGTCGCAGCAAGATTGCGGGGGGAACGCCCTGTGCTCGAGGAGGTGAGACGGGTGCGTACCCTGGCCAAGCGACAAGCAGTTGGCCAGTGGGGCGAGGCACTCTTAGCCCCGCGTGCCGGCCACCGGACGGTTGAGGCAATCCGTCCGGTGTTGGAGGAGTGGGTTGGGCGCCGGCACGGCAGCCTCACCTACCGCCTTGTGCAGGTTTTGACCGGACATGGGTGCTTCGGTCACTACCTGCACAAGGTCGCCCGTCGAGAGGAGTCGTCACGGTGTCATCACTGTGACGCTCCTGACGATACGGCCGAGCACACGCTCTCTGTGTGCCCGGCCTGGCGACTCGAGCGCCGCGAATTTCGTGCGGCGCTTGGCGGTGGCTTTCTCTCGCTCCCAACCATGGTTCGTTCCATGGTTGAGAGCGAGAGAATCTGGGAGGCTGCCGCCTCATTCTGCGAAGCTGTCATGTCGCAGAAGGAGGCAGCGGAGAGGGAGCGGGAAGATGATGCTCTTGCCGCTCCCCTCCGGCGCAGGCGGACGGGCCGAAGGAGGCGAGCTCACGTTCGTCCTCCTTAGGCCCGACAAGTGTGGCCTGCACACATGGGTCTAAGCCACCCGTGTGTGCATTGCACAGGTCACCCCGTCTGGGGGGATGTCCAGTGTTCCGGACATCCCCTCCATTGGCGCTGACCCCGGCGTAAGCCGGGAGGCCCTGGGGAGAGACTGGTGAATTGCCTCACGGCGGATCCCAGACTCTCCCCGCTTGAAGGGCTAGGGGAACACCGGAGTGGTTTAGTGGGTATTCCCGACTCGAAAGAGTCGGGCGAGCCCCACACACGTCAGCCGCCTAGCTAGCGGCTGATATGGTGCCGAAATCAGTCCCTCCGTTAAAAAAAAAAAAAAAAAAAAAAAAAAAAAGGGGCTGGCACCTTCTACATTATTTTTCGCTCTTAGGCCAGCATGGAAGACTTAATTACGGAATAATGACGAAAGGCAAATTCACCTTCATTCGTCTGCTGATTATATTAGTGTACTATGGCAAGGAGCAAAACATTATAAATAATGTAAAAACAATGAACGCGACCGACGCCCGGCACTGCCTACTATATTGTGACTGTGCGTGTCGGGACTTACGAATATTTAGAATGGAACATTTGCAAATTACACAACGTATTCTTTTTCAATTTCTCATTTATGTATTTAATCAGTTTTTTTTTGAAGGATAGGTTAGGTACCTAGTTATAATAAATTATTATTTTATAGTAGATATTATTAGTTATTTATACTTTCTATGCTGGCCTGGGAGCGAACAAATAACGTAGAATAGGCCAGCCTCAACTCATCGTATGGGTGTCGTAAAATTCGACTAAGGGAGATTGCCCGGTGTAGACCAATAATCACCTTAGGGCACCCGAATGGTGGAGAGCAATCTACCAACAACAGCGTACCCAAAGAGGGTTGCTGTCAGGCAGGCGGCCGGCTGTAAAACCTAAGCCAAAACCTTGAGCAGTATGGATTGGAATGTTATCATTGTAATCACTCTCTCCGTTCATGCGTCTCTCGACATGGTCCGTTCCGTCTCTTTTCTAGTGGCAGCGTTTGGGACTTGCGACCCAAGTGTAGCTTTAATGGGGACCCTTGACAACTAGTCAACACTTACCTTCGCCACCTTGACTTCTCTTTCTGCTCAGCCCTATTTGGTAAGATTCTGTGAGAGCCGCCTTTACGAATAAATACGAATTACAATTTACAAACATATTACAATTACAATTTATAAAAATTACAATTTATAAATTTTAATGTATGACATGGTAAATATTTAAATTAAATTGACCTATGTAATGACATAATAATTTTAATAATAGGTACTTAAATAAAAAATAAAAATTAATGATAGTAATGAATGTTTAAAATATATAATTAATTTTAACTTAGATCATGTTAATGCATTGCATGCTTTGATAGCAGATCACAGTAGGATCAATTTATTAATGTAACATCAATGTAACCTGTGTATCGCAATAAAAAAATTTGAATTTGAATTTGAGATTTGAACAAATATGTAAAATCAATAACGCCCTGTCTGTCCATTCGTAGTGCATGCGCGGGCGCACGCAGCGGCGGACTTTGACATTGAACAGAAAAATCTCAAATCATAAAGCATTAACCCACGGTCGGATCGGGTTGCGATCGCCAACTGAATGCTAATATCGTGCGTCTCTCTCACACCTGTCGAATCCAAATCGTAACTTACGTAGTAAAAGTCGAAGTTACAATAGCGGAATCGTTCTGCTATTATGGGAGTTAAGCACCGCTTGGAAAGGCTGGTCGGCTGATGGGTGACCACAAAAATGACTTTAACCTTTCTTCATCATCATATTCAGCCCTGTCTCTCTCACGCCTGTCGAATCTAAATCGTAACTTACGTAGTAAAGGTCGAAGTTACAATAGCGGAATCGTTCTGCGATTATGGGAGTTAAACACCGCTTGGAAAGGCTGGTCGGCGGATGGGTGACCACAAAGATGACTTTAACCTTTCATCATCATCATATTCAGCCCTGTCTCTCTCACACCTATCGAATCCAAATCGTAACTTACGTTTAAGCTTGTTACGTAGTAAAAGTCGAAGTTACAATAGCGGAATCGTTCTGCGGTTTTGGGAGCTAGGCACAGCTTCGAAAGGCTGGTCGCCGGATGGGTGACCATAAAGATGACTTTAACCTTTCAACATCATCATCAGTCCTTTAATGTCCCCACTGCTGAGGCACAGGCCTTCCCTGTACATGGAAGAATATAGGACGATTGGATCAAGATGGCCCAGTGCAGATTGGTGTGACCATCGGCAATTTTTGGTCACCCTCCCAATGACCGGCCTGAGCAACATAGTTTAGTTTAGGCAATCGCAGGCCGAGCGCGCTAAGTCACTCCGTCATCGAGCTCATCACTTAATTGAACATCTTAATTTACTATCATTGAACTGAGAAAATTCCGTGGACGAAACTTTTATTGTTTATTATGTACAAAATTTTATGAAAATAGGTAGAGCATTGAAAACGTAACAGAGTTACTTTCGGGTACTGGACGGCTTTATCCAATCAATTCAACATCCACACATCTTTAATAATGTCTTTTATAAATCGCTGAGATTATTTATACTAACGTATCTTATAAAAGCGCGACACGGTGAGTAGATAAGAGCCACACTAGTTTTCATGCTCTTCATTATACGCCAATATGCATTTAAATTGGCTTAAAATTTTTAGATAAACAAATTAAATTTACTAAGCGGTAATAAAATGGTGCCCGTTACGGTGCTAATTGGAAATATATTTGAATAATATAACACTCTATGATAAAGAAGACTTCATAATTTTGCTTTTTGTCACCTTCTTATCGGCATAAAAAATTTAATAATTTGATTATTATAATTTTCAACGAAAATACTAGGTACTAGAAAAAAATGTTACTGATGTTCAAGAGCTAGAAGGTTGTGAACTAAACACAGACAAACGTCTTTGGATTATTTTCTTATTGTCGCTATATATGTTTATGCAATATATTTTTAATGTCTAAATTCGTCTTTATCTCCATGCCCTGTTCCCAGTCTATCTGGGGTCGGCTCATTAGTTTCTTGTTCCATTCATATCGGACAGACGTCATCAACCCTTTTGATTCAATCACCCATCACACCGGAAAGGTGCTAGTGATGAATGAATATATAGAAAAGAGACGGAACGGACGATGTCAAGAGACCAATGAACGGAGAGAGTGATTGGAATGACAACATTTCAATCCATACTGCTCAAAGTTTTTTCGCTTAGGTTTTACAGCCGGCCGCCTGGCTGACACCAACCCTCTTTGGGTATGCTGCTGTTGATGGTTTGCCCTCCACCATTCGGGTGCCCCAAGGTGCTTATTAGTATACACCGGCAAACTCCCTTAGTCGACTATTACGACACCTATGGAATGAGTCGGGGCTGGCCCATTCTACGTTATTTTTCGCTCCCAGGCCGGCATGGGAAGTGTATGTACCTACGAGTATCTATAGGTATATATATAATTAATTCATTTTCATACTTTCCAGTCACGTGTATTATTTACAATAGAATTTTCACAACGCAAGCCTGTTCCCGATGTTGGGACAGATTAAGTAAATCATGCTCGCTGGATGTAACACAAATTGTCCATTTTCTTATGCGCAGCGGCACTCGGGCTTAACACGATGTGTATCTGCGAGATGAAAGGTGACCGTAGCCGTATAACGATGTGAATCCAAACTAAGCTTTGTTACTGTTTTAGCTGTTCGCTTTCTATATTTGGTGTGTATCAAATAAAGGAGCGTCCGCATTAGAAAGGAACAGACGATCTTGAGGTGAACATTTTGAACTATAAACATACCTATCTATGTTTTTTAGTTCAAAATCTTCATTTTAAATTCGTCTGTTATACATATACAAGATAGGATCGATAAAAAAAGGAATGTGCCAGCCACGACTCATCCTAGTGGTGTAAAATCGACTAAGAGAGATTGCTCGATGTAGACCAAGAAACACTTTGTGACACCCGAATGGTGAAGCAAATCTCCAACAACCGCATACCCAAAGAGCCTAAACATAAGCCAAAACCTTGAGCGGTATGGTTTGGAATGTTGTCATCCCAATCACTCTCTCCGTAGTTATGGTCCTTTCCGTTAATTTTCTTTACTAGACTATCACTAGCACCTTTCCGGTGTGATGGATAATATGAGTTAAAAGGGAGCGGGTGGCTTGGTGAGGTTTGACCTATGAGAATGGAAGAGGAAACATACCGCGCCGACCCAGATAAACTAAACAGGGCACGAAGAAAAAGATTTTTCTGACCTTTATCATTGATGTGATCGCACCCTAAGGCGTGTATGTAGTGCAAGATTTTGTTTTGACTGCCTCTGATTGCTCAAGCCAGTTGAAATTCGTGAGAATTAAAAACGTGTCCATATATGAGTTTCGGCGATTCACGTAAGACTTGCAATTTTAGATTCTGGTTTGTTCCACGAAGTTTCTTTAATATACAACATACCTACATGTTACAAGTAACAAAAATAACACACACCCTGAACACTACCCGTGCTTACTTTGTCATATAAAAACTATGGTGACTTTAAAAATATAAATACATTTTTGATCCAATACTGCACGTTGGAATGTTTTCATCGTTATAGTCGGGGAGAGAGATTCATTGGACATGATCCATTCATTGCTGCTCACTAGCACCTGTTAAAAGGTAGAACAGAAATATACTGCGACCCCAGACAAAAATGATGAAGAAATGTATTAATCATCGATGCGAATTGTAGGATTGCTGTTGATTGTTTTGGAGACCTATCATTATAGACTGAAACATACTGTGCAGTCCCCCATCCTTACTTGGACACACAGGTTGTCTAGCATCTTGACAATTCTGTATTTTAATCATATCAGATAAATTAATAAATGGATTTTGATTTGTTTTGATATGAATGGAGTTTTGAGAGGGTGCCAAAAATTAAATAGATTTCGAAGATAGCGTTCTGTTTATTTGCTCTCCAGTGTATTTATCCTGTCGCATGTTCTACTCCAATTGTGTGAACAGTCCTTACTAGCATACAGTGCTGTTCCTGATAATCCCACAACCAGTCCAACAGCACTGGATTCCGCCCGACTTTTCCCCAAACAGGTAAAACTAGAATGAGAATAAATGTATAAAATTTCACGTAAATTAATACAGCAAGCAACGCAGATGTAGTCAACCTTTGGCACATTTCATGGAACGCAATAATCATTACGCATAAGTATTTCTGGAAATATCGCGTATATTCCTCGCTTCTGGGAAGGGGAGGGGGTGATACCTAGCTACCTGCCTACCGCGGATATTGCTTTATTAACTTCTTTATTCGCAAAAGTGTGTTGTCAACTCATTAGGGGGGCAAAAATGTAATTTCACATGCTATATCGTACAATCACCTCTATGATAACCTTTGAAAGAATCCTCAAGTCTGCGACTCAAGTGACTGTCGCTGAGTGGTGTTGCCAGGAGTACTTAATGCCTGATTTGTTGCTGTACCTAAAATATGATTGACAATAAAATGATAATTTATAGTAAGTTAGCTTTAATTTCAATTTGTACATTAATCCTTATAAATGTTTGAAAAATATATTATTAATTAGGTTAGAAAATTTAAAAAAATTTATCTTATCTGGGGGCCTACCGCCTAACTCGATTGCTAAAGCAAAAGCTATAGTTTATGGCGTCATGCTGTCATTTCGCACCAAATGCACCTAAACTATTAGCGATAGCTTTGAACGAATGATCACCGAATGATTTTGTATGAATTTGGCACAAAATCCGTGCCGCCTAAAAATTCAGGATGGCTGCTATAGCCGTAAGCAGTACATTGCAATATAGCTATCATCAGCAATCGAGTTAGGCCGTAGGCCCCCTGATGGTTTAACTCAGAATTTTGCATACATACGTAAGTCAAGCATATATCCCCGACGCTACCCCTTCGTTAAGTTGACTACCCATTTATTATATTTACTATTTACTACTACCCCCTTCGAATACCCACTTTTGGCCAATGAAGTCAATTTGCCATCTATCGGGCACATGAATGGCAGTATATTGCTAAGTGGTACGAGAGGAATGCTGCTGCCCATTACCCATTACTTATTTTTACCCTAAGTCGCCTTGTACGATACCCGAAGCAGACATGGGAGAGGTGACAATTATATTCGACTTTTCCGTCACCACACAGCACTGGCCTTTGTTTCTATAAGTATACAAAAATCATACAACCCTAATGAAGCGAGCAAACAGTCATCTCGTAACAAAAGACAACGAAAATGACAAATAATAAGCCAAAACAAAAAAAATCGAAACTACGTGTCGACACAGCTCACAATACCGCATCGTAAACGGCCCAGCGGCGTGCGCTCGTGACGACCGACGTATTCAGTCAAAAACAAACGCCAGCACTCAAAGTTCGGCAGTCGCGAGCTGAATCCATTTTGCCCCTTACACCTTTCACAGAAAACACACAATTGCACAGGCAATGCAGTCGGAACCCGCAACCGAAGCTTGTACCGCCTGATAGCATCTCTCACGTCAAAACCTGTTGATTTCAGATAAAAAAACGTACCTACCCACATATACATAGGAGATTTTTGGAAACGCCGCTCTTGCCACCATAATTGGCCTAAAGTTTATCTTTTCAAGGAACTTATGGTCATTTCTGGGGTCCCGGTAGCGAGTTACGGGGTCATGTTGCGACCAAATGATTTGTGCCCGTTCGCAGCCGCCGCCACGAGATGGGACATTAGTGATTTGACATCAGTTTTGATTTATTCGGCGCGATAAAGAAGTTGGTGGACGATTAAAAAGTCGCGTGGTCTGAGTCAGAAGGGCGGGTGAGTTGGTTATACGCAAAACCAAAGTACTTACAACACATACATCTCAAAGTCTTTGGTTTCTCGTAAATAATAAAAAAAATAATTGTCTTATAGACGACTTTAGCAGATGACTGACAAAAAGTACATACATACATAAATCACGCCTATATCCCCGAAGGGGTAGGCAGAGGTGAACTAGCACCCACGTTTTGCCAATTATGTTAGGTCCCATGTAATAGGTGGCGAGCCTATTGCTATATATCGGGCATAAAAGTGTCCCAGTACATTGCTATGTGGTATAAGAGGAACGCTGCTGCCCATTCCTCATCGCTAATTTATCCTTAATCGCCTTGTACGACACCCACGGGAGAGATTTGGGGTGGTGACAATTGTATTCTACTCTGCCGTCACCACACGGCAAAAAGTGACACTGACAAAAAGTCTTTGGCCATTAATTTGAGCAAGCAATTAACAAATAAAAAATGTTCAAAAAACGTTGTAAAAATTATTGTCCTGATGACTTAAATACAGAGATCATTTCTTTCCACTTGCTACGTTCCTTTTTTTAAAATGTTTAAATAAAAACCCAAATTACAAGCAATTAATAATCACGAGTAAATTTTAATATAGCCAATACAATATAAACACTTTTCGGAACCAAGGCTGTCGTACCTGTTCCTTTCAAAAAAAGTTACTATCGCGCGATACATCAACGGGAATCGAACCTGCGCATAAACAAACGGTTTTATGTAACCCAATATCCGGGAGCTTGGGCTGAGTGAGACATAAATATAGGAGTTATGAGCTTGTGCACACACGAGTGTTTCGAATTGATGATGATAATGATGTTATTTATTGGGTACGACGAAGCCAGACTTCTTACACCAGTTTTCAATACTGTATTTTTTACCGCCTCCGAGGCCCTGTGGTTCGCTCACCGGAATTAAGGAATTGGAATTGGTTTGGTTGATGGTAGGACTTCTTTCAAGTCCGCGTGGCTAGCTGCCACCATCTTATCAAAATCTGTCGCCATAACAATAATGTTTACGACACTATTGTGTTCCGACGTGATAAGATAGCCAGCCCCTCTGTGGTTGAGGGTTCCAGGTGAAGCTCGATTGCATCTTCGGCCCTTATCGTCACTTACCATCTGGTGAGATGAAAGGCAAGAGCTTCCCTGTCTAGCATTAAAAAAAAATATCGAAAAACTTTCGGTTTTTTTCGAAGATCTGACGAAATTAACGCATATAAATCACGCCTTATTATTATCCGAAGGGGTGGGCAGACCTCTAAATATCAATACTTTTCACCAGCTTTTTAGATACCATTAAAATGACGGCAGAGCAGAATACAATTGTCACCATGCCCATCTCTCCCGTGAGTGTCGTACAAGGCGACTGGGGGTTAAGACAGCAATGAGTAATGGGTAGCAGCGTTCCTCATATGCCACCTAGCAATGTACTGCGAATTCCGTGCCTGATAAATGGCAGCAGTGGCAAGACATGGGTGTTAATTCACCTCTGCCTACCATATATAGGCATGGTTATGTATGTATGAAAGAATACTCCTGCTCCAGAATAATTTTTCGAATCAAACCCAACCACGAGCACAGAGCACCTCGAATATTAATCCCAGCCAACCAAATCCACCCCAATTAGAGACACCCAAAAAATCTACGAAAACAACGCTCGCTTTCTCGGCGCCGATCAAAGGAGAAATTATGGAAACGCCAAAGAAAAATATACACAATAAAACACAAAACAATACGTAGACTGAAACGCATTCTTCCGTTTCAGTTGGATTTTTTCTTGGGGTTGGATTTCGCAACCCTTTCAGTTGGCGGGCAAAGAAAATTGAAACAAAAAAATTCGAAGCCCTATTTCATAGGCGGGGAGCTGCACCTCTTAATCTCACTCCGAAATCATTGGTTTCAAAAGTTGGGTAGGTAATATGTGATTTTTTGTCGAGTTAATCAATTAACAAGACAATGTAATGAAAAAGAAATGATTTATTCATAATCAGGTACTTTATTTACACATGGCCTTGAATTGTCAAGAATAAAATTCAACACTGCGAACGCCTGTGCCACAAAATACATACATAAATCACGCTTTCATTCCCGAAAGGGAAGGCAGAGGTGACTTAACACCCACTTTTTACCAACTAAGTTAGGTCCTATGTAATAGGTGGCGAGTCTATTGCGATCTATCGGGCACATAAATCGCAGTAAATTGCTAGGTGGTATACACAGATATATCAATTGTGGTATAAGAGTAATCTGCTGCCCATTTCTCATCGCTGTGTTTACCCTTAGTTGCCTTGTACGACACCCAAGGGAGAAGTGGGTAAATCCTTACTATATTCCAGTCACAGGGAAGGCCTGTACCACAGCGTTAATATTAAAAGGCTGGTGATGATAATGATGATGACAAGGAAGGCTTTTCTCAGCAGTGACAAAAGACGCTGCTGAGCTCCCGCGCTAGCTGCGTCCGTGTGTTAATTGTTTGTTCTCCATTATTCTCAACTTCAATTGCCCTTTTGTCTCCATTCTTCCCGCATCATTCCGAAGTCTTTCTTCCAACGAACGATTTCATTTTTCAGCCTTTTCAGTGCCACCGAATTGTTTGCTTGCTGCGTCATCATTAACTTGTGTCTCTCACAGAAGAATGGATATTCCGTTCTGTCCAATTTTTCGGGGGAACTCGGTAATAAAAGCCGCTCAATTGTGTTTCAGTTTCCAAAAAAAAAATTTTAAACAATTGCGCGGCGTGGTTCCTTTTTTGTTTTAAGCTGGTGCTCTCCAGTGGGTCATATTAAGGTAGGTGTGGCAAAGGCAGCTAGCCATACTGCTTTAGGTTTTGGCTTAGGTTTTACAGTCGGCCGCCTGCCTGACACCAATCCTCTTTGGGTGTGCAGTTTTTGGTGGTTTGCCCTCCACCTCTCGGGTGCCCCACAATGTGCTTATTGGTCTACACCAGGCAATCTCCCTTAGTCGACTTTTACGACTCCCGCGGGATGAGTCGGGGCTGGCGCATTCTATGTTATTTGTTCGCTCCAAGGCCAGCGTAGAAGATTAGGTGTGATTTATGTATGTATGTGTAAAATTTGAGCCCTAAATATAATGTTATATTACAATTTACAGCTTACAGCTAATCCATTGTTTGAATGTTGATAAATTAGAGCCAACTACAAGTTTCGTTAGCGTTAAGTGCCAAAATCCATTGGGGCAAATCTAAAGGTGTGCAAAGGCTGCCGCGATGGTGGTTGTACTTTTGAGAAAATATTTTTAATGAGGAAAAAAAATTAAATCCGATCACGAGAAACACTCATCCCCCCTCGTTACCTTTCGACGGGGGAAGCTCAGTTTGTCCCCTGGGACACCAATGTTTGGCATTTAAAAATACGCAGAAATAAAACGCAAACTGGACCAGCTTAAACTAGATTAGTACAGTGCGCAAATTATTTTTTTTTAAATCAAGTAAGTAGTACATACTTGGATACATCCTAAACCATCCCTTTTGTTATTAATTTTTATTTGAACATTATGATTATAATTGTTAGAACAATAATCACAAAGATAATTGTGGTTAGAAAAAGTTCGAAAAATTATAGTCTTGATGTGGGAATCGAAAAAAAATAACCACCCAAGTAAACCAAGGCGTGGTTATTTTTTTTAAACATTTTCTAACCGCAATTTCCTTTCTTTTTAAACCACTTCTGTTTTATCCCAAAAGGGGTAGGTATATTAAAATCCTTATTTCGCCATTCGACATGATTCTTTCGATAATTTTTCTGTCAATTTATTCATTGCAGAGGAAACATACTGCGAAAGTCCCAGATAATTTGGGAACAAGACAATCATATAGGTACCTAATGGTGATAATGAGATAAAAGCAAAAAAAACAATAAAATAAATATGTTACACATTGTATTATAATATAAATAGCATTTATTTCCAAAAGAATAGCCCCCAACCTAGGTAATCCTGTGTTTGGGGAACTAGAAAAATTTAACATACATAATTTACGCCTATATCCCCGAAGGGGTAGGCAGAGGTGAACTAGCACCCACCTTCGCCAATTAGGCTAGGTCCCATGTAATAGGTGGCGAGTCTATTGCCATTTATCGGGTACAAAAGTCGCAGAACTTCGCTCGGTGGTAGGTATAAGAGGAACGAAAAATTTAAAAAAAATTAAAAATCACCTTAATTAAGTATGTTTCACAAAACTTTTCTGCTGTCTCTACTTTTAGATGGTACAATACTTCACGTAGATTTTCATTTAGTAATTAGTATCAGAAGGAATCCATTAAGATTACTCGGGTTTCACTCAAAAAAAATGGCTCGGGAATTAGGGTGCTTTCATAAGTCAATAACTTCCTATCTTATGGCTTCTGTGGTACAAACTAAACTTAGGGGAAGAGGGGTCGAGAAGGACACAGTAAAATACATAACATATTATCTACAACTAATAAAACACAGCATCCACCTCGTTGTCAGTGTATAATCCAGACGACCTAGCTAATAAGCAAATCGATACGACCGAATATAATACAAATGTAAATTTTTGACTACTTCTTTTACGTTTGACCCGATGTTTGTCATGTTGTCATAAATCAAGCCTATATCCCTTGTACGACACCCACTAGAGTACATGGCGACTAATGGTAAAGACAGCGACAGAGTAATGGGCAGCAGCTTCATCTCATACCACCTAGCAATATACTGCGATTTATGTTTCCGATACAATATTATGGCAAAAGACTTGCATGGGACTACATGGGACATAACTTAGGCAAAAGTCGGTGTTAATATTCACTGCCTTCTGGGATATAGGCTTATGTATGTATGTTGAGATACGATTGCCAATTTTACATTAACAGAATAGGGCTGCTAGCCCATTTAAAATTAAATAAATAAATATATATTTTTTTACACTCACACCTATCATCTAGCCCAAAGTAAGTAGCTTAAGCACTTGTGTTATGGATACTAGATGACGGACATATTATTTTTAATATAATTATGTATTATAAATGTTGAAAATATACTACATAAAAATATACACAACAATGACTCGGGAACAAACATTTGTGGTCATCACAAAGTTTGCCCCTACCAGGATTCGAACCCGGGACCTCCTGGCCAATACCCAGCAATCTGAGCATTCGACAAAGGCGGCCGTCTTATAAAAATAAGAAAGGCGTGTTTTTGATTTGTTTCCTACGAGTTTCCGAAGAGGCGGCCAATTATCACCATAGTTTTTATATTTTTGAAATTAAGTTAGCATGGGTAGTTCACGAGTTCATGTTCATGGATAATTAGTGTTGTATAATTCCCTCTGCCTACTGCTTCGGAAATGAATAGGTGCGATTTATGTTTAAGTATCTACAATCGAACATGAAAACAACGAAACGCTCTCGTTTTGAGCTCTGTTTGTTGAATTGATTCGATACGAAGTCGAGTGTCGATCCAATCGAGTTCAAAGTCGATTCGACAGCACTCGAGAGCTGCCGGCGGCGGGTCCCGTTCGAAAATGACAAGTGTAAAACAAATTCGGATTAGGGAGCACCTATTACGTGAACGGCTGATAGCAATTGCATTGTTTTCTTTAGGAGCAGCTAAAATTGTTGTATTTCTTGGTAATAGTTTTCCTAACATTGACTGCCGCACTCAGAGACGTCAAATAACGTTAATGAGTACTTTATGTCCAAAAATGACAATTCACAACTAGTCGCTATTCTTGCCGGATCTATGGTCTAGATTTAAATGAGTTTTTTTTATTAAGTACTCATTAAAGTTAATTGACGTCTCTGAGTGCGGCAGTTAGTCGTCTTCCTCGCTTCCACATGACTGAGGGTCGTGACCACTAGAGGTAGTCATTTTGTACATACATACATACATAATTCACGCCTATATCCCCGAAGGGGTAGGCAGAGGTGAACTAGCGCCCACGCTTCGCCAATTATGCTAGGTCCCATGTAATAGGTGGCGAGCCTATTGCCATTTATCGGGCACAAAAGTCGCAGTACTTCGCTAGGTGGTATGTAGGTATAAGAGGAACGCTGCTGCCCATTCCTCATCACTGATTTATCCTTAGTCGCCTTTTACGACGCCCACGGGAGAGATTTGGGGTGGTGACAACTGTATTCTACTCTGCCGTCACCACACGGCCAAAATCGTCATTTTGTACACCAAGGCTATCCACTTCACACGGTCTTTCGCCTTCCGGATTGACGTCTGGAGAGTTCCCTGGCTCCCTTCGGGACATCGGTCTATCGGGTTGAATCTTCTATGTTTTTCATTTCCACGTGACCAACCACACTAAGCTTTTCCAAGCTATCTGGCTCACGTCTAGCTACGTGACCGGAGTACTGCAGGATCCGCTGAAGACATGGTGTATATCTATCTAATCAAGATGGTGTATATGTCGTGGCCAAATCGTAGAATTGATCACTTCATGATGTGGCCGACCGTTTCATGAAATGGTTGCATTTCATGAAGTGGCCAGCTAAAACTGACCATATCGTTGAAACGTTAACGTTTGATGATATGCCCATCCTCGTTTGGCCATATCATTAATGTAGTTAATGTTTAGTATTTTTACGTTGACCTCGTTTTTTGAGTGACTTAAAACGTAAAATTCAAAAAATTTGGTGTCGTAACGACATTTCACTTCACTTTTATCTTCCATTACAACATTAATCATAGTTTGTTTATTAGGATAATTGTCCGCCGCCATGATGCATCACAAAAACAAATCGAAATAAGCGCCTCTAACGGTGGTCAATGTAACTATTTTACGATATGATTCATAATGTTTGGCCATATCATGAAATAACCATGCGTTTAGCTGTTTATATCGTTAAACTTTGTTTATTCATTGATCTGGCCAGACCATTATCATGATATGGTCAGTTTTAGTTTGCCATTTCATGAAATGCCACCATTTCATGAAATGGTCGGCCACATCATGAAGTGATCAATTCTACGATTTGGCCACGACATATATATATCTAATCAAGATAATAAAAAAAGTAAACCCAAACTTAACCGAATGCATTGTATTTGTGCAAATACTTTCTTCGGATGTTATTAATTTATTTCCACATTGCCAGTGTATCCGTTTCGGTAAGTTTACTGACGTCTTGGCTGGGCAAGTGGTCCGGCAGCCGTTAGGATTGCGGCAAGCGCGGGTTCGATTTCCGCTTGAAGACTGCAATTTTAGAACGTTTTCTGTGCAATATTTCTTTGTAATAATTTTTCTAACAATTAAGTATATTCAATTTTAATTTTAAAATTATATAAATGTTAGAAAAATTAGTACAAAAATTTTGATGGTCAGAAAAAGAATTTCGAAAAATTATGGTTTTGACGCGGGAATCGAACCCGCGTCCGCCAACCAAGACACTAAGTATCTCGGTTGGCCGAGCGGTCAGGCACCTGCCCGGATAGCAGCGGACTAATTTTAATTTGTTATATATTTTTTTGTACGTGCAACAGGAATGCTGATCCTAATTCCTAGTAATAAATACTCTTACTGTATGACACGATGATTCCGTAATGACGCCATCAAGACAATATCGGTTCCCATCCCGATAGCGACGATCTCCATCAGGTGACGTCGCAAGGACCCCAAGTGCCAATCGGAGGTCCCAACAAATCGAGTGACGTAAAACCCTCGCCATTGTTACAACCCTTTGAGTGGAGGGCCCTTAGCTCCCGGCCGAGAGGCTCGAGTGTTGTCCTAATTGCGATCTCTACTGAACACGTATTTCTTTGATTTCTCACGAATAAATGACAATGTCTAATTGTCGAACGAATATTATTGTTGCTTAAAAATGGGCATCCGGAAGGTCAACCGGCTTCGCGTCAAACACGTAGATTTGGCGAAACAGTGTGATTGAAATGCCTGTCAATAGAGGCCAGACCATAGACAATGAACTTGATACGAGCTTGGTGTGATTTTAAATGTATGTATAGGTCTATGGCCAAGCTTCTTGGCAGGCGTTTCAATCACACTGTTTAGCTAACACAACAGAAAATCTACGTGATTGACGCGAAACCGCTTGATCGTCTCGGAAGCGCTTAACGATGAAAGCGAACAGGAAAATCGAATGCATTTTTTTTTGTTTCTGGTATGATTGAGGAGCTTGCTAGCGCAGTGGCATAGCGCTCTTGGCCTGCGATCGCGTAAACTAAGCAACGGTCCCTAAGGCCAGTCATTGGATGGGTGATCGGTGGTCCCGGTTGCATCTGCAGTAGTAAACACCCACTAACCCGCACTGGGCCTGCGTGGTGGGTTATGGCTCAATCTCCTTATATTCCTCCAGCCATAGGAAAGGCCCGTGCCCCAGCAGTGGGGACATTAAAAGGCTGGTGATGATGAACCTGTACTTAAGCGGAACAGATGATATTAACAGCGTGGGAAATTACTCAACATCGTTTACAATTTTTACGATAGCAATTGCACTGCTTCAGCTCATGCCGTCGCCATGCCATCGCTATGCCGCGGTTCCGCCGTTTTACGACCACCAAATTGTGCTCTTAAAAGTCCACCGATTATCCCCATTAAATCTCCGCAACGCACAAACAGACATACATACTTTAAGCTGATTTCGAGCCAATTCTCAGTCGTTCCAATCGGTGTGTCAGTGTGCCAAAATCAATTAACCTCTTATAATCAGTTGAGAAAAGTTCTTGAGGCGCCCCAATGGTAAAATTGACTCTTAAAGTTGATGGCATAGAGCTCATATCCTCGCCAGACACAGCAAATTCAACTTTGTGTGCGATAATCATAGGATGTGCTTACCAGCCTCAGATGACTCGAAACTCGCTACCGAAACAAAATCTTCTTGCGCAGTTCAAAACCTTTTTTCCCTTCTTAGTTTTCGATATGAAAAAAAAGAATAAATTGTGAATAAGTTATGCGATGCAATGACCGCTCGCGGCGACATCAAAAGGGTTAGTGGCGAGATCTTGCGTCCCGCTCGAGCCCGCCGCCTGGCGTAGGTGAGAGCGGGACAGATGCACGATGTCAAGATAAAAAATGCCCTTTCGGTCGCGGTCGGTATGAAACGCGGGACGTCGCGGCACATTTCTTATGTCTTGTAAGTATCAAACGCGCGAAATTTGGGTGGATTCAGATATACATACATACATAAATCACGCCTAGATCCCCGAACGGGTAGGCAGAGGTCAACTAGCACCCACGTTTCGCCAATTATGTTAGGTCCCATGTAATAGGTGGCGTGCCTATTGCCATTTATCGGGCACAAAAGTCGCAGTACATTGCCAGGTAGTATAAGAGGAATGCTGCTGCCCATTCCTCATCACTGATTTATCCTTAGTGGCCTTGTACGGCACCCACAGGAGAGATTTGGGGAGGTGATAATTGTATTCTACACTGCCGTCACCACACGGCTTTTACACGGGATTTAGACCTACTTGGATAATCGTCTTGTAATGATATCGACAGACATTTCAAATCCCTATTCGAATCGCTTCTTCACCTTGCCCTGTTCCCAGTTTATTTAGGTTGCAGTTTATTTTCCTATCAGACGTCATCAAGCCAGCCAATCCCTTTAGATTCATATAATGGGGCACGGGCCTTTCCTATGGATGAAAGAATATAGGGCAAATGGGCCATAACCCACCACGTTAGCCCAGTGCAGGCTGGTGGGTATTAACGACTGCAGCTGCAGCCGGGACCAACGGCTTAACGTGCCTACCGAAGCAACTGGAGATAAAAAAATTTTGGTCACCCATCCAATTACTGGCCTTAGTGACCGTTGCTTAGTTTACGCAATCGCAGGCTAAGTGCGCTATGCCACTGCGCCGGTGACCTCCGCGTTTTCTAGAATAGCAGGATCTCTTTTAAGCTGCTCTGTCCATCTACTTACTATCACTGCAAAGTGCTTTGTCTAACGCTAATGTATTCTTCATTTTACATAAACTTAGCGACATAGTAGAGGAGCGTGCCGTGACAAAGTAAAGAGAATTCCTCAACGACTTAGCCCTTTCGGATATAAAAAGGTTTTACAGGAAAACTTTTAATCAGGGTCCATTTGCTTTACCTCTGGTTCTCGACGCGAGACCGCGAGTAATATTCTTGAATTTTGTTGTATACGTTTTTGCGTCGGAACAAAATAATAACCATTTGCCTATACAATAATTAAACCATAGAATACGAGAAATAAAAATTTAATAATGTTTATTTTTCTTATTTTTATTCTAGTAGGTATACGCTTATGGCCAGCTTTACTTTGTCAATATACCAAAGTAAGAATAAAAAGAAGAGATTGTTTCATTTAGGTACACGTACAATATTTACAGAGACAGCCCCAATGAGTAAATACTCGTGTTGGGTATCTGGATCTTTCATACTTAACTCTTAGAACCAACAATTATGGTATAGGTAAGCAAAAAAACTTATTTACGCATTTAGAAATGACAATTTAGAGTACAAAATCTGCACTACACACTTTGTATGTAAGCTATATTAGAAATTATGAACAGGACTTACTGCCGCACTTGGAGACGTCAATTAACTTTAATGAGTACTTAATGTCAATAAATTTTATTTATATCTAGACCATAGACCCTGTAACAATAACGACTAGTCTTGAATTGTCATTTTATTACATTAAGTACTCATTAACGTTAGTTGACGTCTCTGAGTGCGGCAGTAAAGGTTATGACTCAAAATTCTTTCAGTCAGGTAATCTATGATTCATTTATTTTAATATTGAAAAATTAAAGTAAATCAAAGGGACTCTCCTTCTAGAACCCTTAGTAGTGCCAGCTCCTGGGGACATCGAGCTTAAAAATGAAAGCATAAATCACGATCTTCGGCCCTAATTAATTCCTCCAGGCTTCGTTAGGGGCGCTTGAGTTATTTGAAAAAGTTTCACCTCTTCCAGTCTAGTCTTCCGTTATGTAGGCACCTATCTTTATTCTTTTATTTGGCGTTCACGATTCGATTGCTGGGTCGTTATTTGCGTTTTTTCATTTTGTTTTGTTTCTCAATTAAAAGTAACCTTTTGAAATCATAATTTTTTTATGGAGGCTCTATGAAATTGTTGATTTGTGAATTTGTTTGAAGTTCAATCCGAGACTAGGGCCCAGATTCTGCAGTTGTTTCAATAACATTGTAGGTATTTAAATAGAAAACATTTCTCGTTACTAAAACAGAAATAATCAATAAATTAATAGATTTACACTTACACCTATCATCTAGCCGTCTTCCACTAACTCATCTTAGGGGTTTCATAAAATTCGACTAAGGGAAATTGTCTATTAGAATCTCTGGGCACCCGAACGGTGGATGGCAAACCACCAACAACATCTTACCCAAAGAGGGTCGGTGTCATGCAGGCGGCCGGCTGTAAAACTTAAGAAGAAGTAGAGTTTTTTCTTTCTTTCTGACCTATAGAGCGAACAATATTTAATTTGTACCTTCAAAATTTCCACATTTTTATTTTTAGGACCCTATTAATACCTAACTAATACCTCTTAAAAAGAGCTTCCATTACATAGTGGTTGCCGACGTAAGTATAATATCTCAACACAACTTTAACATCGAAATTAGTAACGAAGCAATCAGCATAGAAATAATGAAAATTGTCCATTAAGTTTTCATTTCTGTCACCTGTGGTGCTTAGGCGCCATATTTTTTTGTGCTGTAAAGCAAACAACCCAACAAGGGTAACACCTAAAGCCTTTAAAATGCATACAATGAGAGCTATAGTCGCGTGTACGACGTTAATCTCCAGAAGCTTTTTAATTTGTCCAAATCGAAGAAATGACGATCAGTAAAAAAGTTAATCCAAATCTCACAGTTGACAAAACACGAAACAACATTTGACATTCGATGGGAAAATATCAAAAAGTACGAATCATCGATTTTTTCAATCGGTCAGTTTTAATAGAAATCGTTTTGTGGAATCGACAAAGTTGTGGCCATCACTATTAGGGGCTCTCGTGTACTTTAATACCTACGAAACAGAGGTCGTTTTACAATGGTGTAACTGCAAAGTATCCTTGATATCGATGCTGCGTGTCATCTAGCAACGGTTTTATCGATTTTCGTCTTTAGCTCTTAGAAAATAAGAGTCAAGAGCTAGTTGCTCCGCTGCATAACGCCGCAGTCGATCAATGAATTCGATTTGCGACGTGTAGTGACAATATTTCCCTATTATCAAGCAGTATAGAGTTGAATTTTGTCTGTTTCTGTAGAGTAGTCCGATTGTCATGTCAATTACAGAATCGATGAGCAACCTTTTGAAATTGATTTCAATCTGACGGACAGTAGGTGGCAACTGTATTACGATGTACAAATGAATACTGTTTGTAGCAAAGGTTACTCTACTTGATTACTCAATACTTAACCTAAAGATCTTCTGTGATATGATACAATGTTAAAATTAAAATCAAATAATCTTCTTTTATAATAAATTGCAATTAAAAGAAAATTTCGCCGTGTGGTGACGGCAGAGTAGAATACAATTGTCACCACCCCAAATCTCTCCCGTGGGTGTCGTACAAGGCGACTAAGGATAAATCAGTGATGAGGAGTGGGCAGCAGCGTTCCTCTTATACCACCTAGTAATGTACTGCGACACTTTTGTGCCCGTTATATGGCAATAGGCTCGCCACCTATTACATGGGACCTAACATGATTGGCGAAATGTGGGTGCTAGTTCACCTCTGCCTACCCCTTCGGGGATATAGGCGTGATTTATGTATGTATGTAAAAGAAAATTACTATGTAGTTCTTTTATAATTACTCTAGCAGTTAACTTAAAGATTCAAGTGAGCAACGGTTACAAATTACATTAGATTCAGGTGAATATTGTGCCCATCGTTACCTGAAACATTATGCTATCTATTACCAGCAGCATTGGAGACTGGGGTACAGCATTAATGTCCCCCACTCCCTAATATTGGGGCAGAAGCCTTCCCGATACCAATCAACTACGCACCACGACTGTAACGATTCTCCTTTCGTCCATCCAGGGTAGAAGACCGCCCTCTGCTGTATACCAAAGTTACCCGTCCATCCGACCTTCTTCTAGAGTACACTCCTAGACAAGCAAAATAGGAGACGAAATTTTAGTTCCAATTTTGACCACGCGCGGGCCGCACTCCACCTTGTAATATATTGAGTTGTCAATAGGAGCTTTTAAAGTTAAAAGTTCGTATATTCACACGTATCATCTAAATACACGATCTGTGTGTCAGATGATCTGAACTAGACAGCCTAACTTAAAAGGGTGTTAAATATAGCGCCATTTATGTGCGATAGATGGCAATAGGCTCACCACCTTACATGCGACTTAACTGGCGAAAAGAGGGTGTTAATTCACCTCTGCGGGAATATAGGCATTATTTATGTATGTTAATTGAAAATAGAGCAACATCCCTTCCAGCCAAATCAAAGAATTGATGCGATACTTCAATTTAAATTAAATTATTTATTAAAATATTCTCTCTTGGTTACTTTTTCATTACAGTAGTGCCAATAAGGTCGAAATGTGTTATGATATGAGTTATTTCCGATTTATTATTATACTATACAGGACCGGTTCAATGTTCATTGAGTAATTGTTTAAGATGAAGTGACCAAATTTAAATTTTAAGTCATCTACTAACTGGGCATTGATCGCAGTATTATCATGATATCATATACGCTGCTGCTTAGGCACTCGATCGAAGCAATGTTCTTTAGGGAATCTAGCCCGTTTCCCCCTCAACCCTATTGACATTTTTGGATTATTTTATCGATACCAAAGAACAAGCATTCAAAATTTGAATACATTTTGCATTCAGTAGATTATTCAATGTGGTTATAAGGTGCTTTACAAAGCTCATACGCACCTTTTTAAGGAAATTCTGAGGTTTGAATCCCCATGTAAATTTAAATTTAGGTTTTTCTTATTTGACCGAAACTCTTAGCTTTGCAAATTAAACAAAAACTGTTATCATTCCATGGATTCACCGTGCGGGTGCCGGGTTCAAAGTATGGTAGAGGGGAGTGTAGGTTTACGGGGGGCCCTTCACAACATGTCAACACTCGCCTGTCGCGGGCAGGAAAACCGTTTTGAGGGAAAACACCAGTTTCTTCGATAGTAAAAAAATACTATTTTATTTGCACAGCAGCACACACAAATTCGACCGCTCGGGTGGACGCGCGGTGCAGCAAGAGAGTGAATCGAATGATTGAGTGATCCACCCAGAGTTGTCATAAACAAACAATTGTAGACAAAACCTTTTTCTTAAGTTTTTGGTGGCGTTGCCAACACGCCTTCGTCACCACGACTTCTCTCTCTCTGCCCAGCCCACACGCACTTCCAGTGTAGAATTTACAAAAGCTCTATACAAGTCAAAGTCTTTTAGGGTATTGAGATTTAGCTGGTATACCCCTCGCTCCCACCTTAAGAGCATACAATTACAAACCAACAAAGTAGCCATTTTTTTTGTTTATTGGTTTTTGATTTTGTTAAATCAATTTTGACCAGAGTGAACAGGCATCTCCTAGGCGAGCGTGTACCATCTTAGGCCTCATCATCGTTTTCCATCAGGCATGATTGTGGCCAAACGCTCTGCCTATATAAATAAATAAAAAATTAAAAAAATGCCATTTATCGGGCACAAAAGTCGCAGTAGGTACATAGCTAGATGGTATAAGAAGAACGCTGCTGCCCATTCCTCATCACTGATTTATCCTTAGTCGCCTTGTGCGACACCCACGGGAGAGATTTGGGGTGGTGACAATTGTATTCTACTCTGCCGTCACCAGACGGCTTGCCGATCAGAATTATTATTTTCCGAAAATTTTCCGATCTTTTGCATTATCTCAAATTTTACAAAATTAAATGTCAGTAAAAAAATCATGACCATTGTAACAGACCGTTTAACTTTAAAATAATTATCGACATTAATATTTAAAAAATATCTAAAGGAGCAATGTTAATGGCATTCCACCTACATACGTTGTTAATGATGTTTTTATCAAAGTCCAGTGCTATAAATGTTTAATTAACGTAAAAAGGAAGCTTGAAATGAACGATGGCATTGGTATGAGCTCAGTCATTTCGATCGCTGCTGACATGAGGATATCCTATCAGGCAAGTAATACCTTTGACGGTAACAATTTGTGGATACGATATAAATATTCTACATATTATTGTAAAAACTATGTGTTTAAACCACTCAACTTGCGTATTGTAATAAAACTCAATTATAGAGAAACGTGCAAATAGCTACCTGCGATTACATAAGCTAAGCAATATTGGAGAAGGCTCATCATTGGTTACCAAAAACATTTCATCTCGAGGGGTCGGAGAGTGACAATTGTATCTATTCTGCTCCACAGTCACCACACGGTATATCATTCTAAAATAATTACTGTATTAAGATTTTGGTGGTTAGAAAAAGAATTTCGAAAAATTATGGTCTTGATGCGGGAATCGAACCCGCGTCCGCTGCTGTCCGGGCAGGTGCCTGACCGCTCGGCCTACCAAGACACTTATTAACTTGCCGAAATTCTTCTAACCTTTACACTTCACGTTGTAAGCCAACGCATCAAGACCATAATTTTTCGAAATTCTTTTTCTTACCACCAAAATCTTTGTACTTAGAGTAATTACTATATTGTTAGCTTTTATTTCTTGTTATAGACCAATTGAATAAATTACACTAATTTTCATATAATGAAAATTAGTTTTGACATGGCCAATCCTCGGGCCAGCGTGATGATAAGTTATGGCCCAACTATCCCTGTAGTCTCCCATCCATAGAGATGACCTGTGCCCCAGCAGTGGGGACATTTAAAGGGCTGGTGCTGATGATGGAAATGCAATTATTGTTAAAAATATTTACTGCATGTCCTCCCTAATCCAATCCGGCTACCGGGTAAAGGCCGCGTACGCAGGTGACAGTACGCCCCACTTACTCCGTGGACAAGCACGCGACATTGTAATGTAATTCAATCACTAATTGTCAGCTTTAAGCCTTACAACGTATAGAAGTGACGAGACAATTAATTGTGAATTTGCTAAATTAGATTTTACTATGTCGGATACAGAATATAAGGATAGAATGGCATAGCACCTGCATCTTGTTATTCGATTTCTACGATTCCAATTCGTTATTTCACACTTGCCGAGTGAATTTAATAGCTGCTGGATATGCTACTCAATTACAAGTAATGGATTAGTTTATTGGATAACTCCTTATCCTCTATCCATTAAAGGACCTTTCATATTTTTATTTAAAATAAAATTGTGTTACTTTTTTCTTCAAGTAAAGCTTCGGTTCCCCATTTGTAGAGAGGATAATTTGATAATAAGAATTTTGAAGCAATTTGAATAATTATTGTAAAATAATTTGAACTTGATCATGTTATTACATATTATTATTGTGATTTAAGCTTTGGAAGATGTAGTATAAATTTCGTAAGTATTATATAAGAAATAAATTAAATGATCACAGATATTTAGTTAGGAGTATTTTTGGACATTTCAATAAAGACATTCAACTAAATAGTAGGTCTTTATGGTCAATTGAATACTTAAAACTCAAAGAAATACATACATACATAAACCACGCCTATATCCACGAAGGGGTAGGCAGAGGTAAATTAACCTAAAGAGCTATCTCATTATTTAATAATTCATTGAGACAAAGACCGTGGGCTCAAAACTTTTCCCTGCGGAACACCTTAGTGTTTTATTAAATGTTATATTTATATATATAATAATCTTATTCTAAACGTTTTAAAGTCTACATTCGACTATCCAAACACCGATGGCCTCCCGCTAATTGACTACTTGGAGGACCACTAAATTTTAAAACAAAAACTTATTGCCAATTCCCGTTTCCGGGAAGTGGTGCATTTAATGTGCCAGATCTTAGTCTCGTTGCAATCGGGAATTGGAGTTATTTGTCTTAATTAATCTTCGTTGTAATTGGGTAACAGTTGATGACTTATGTATCATTTTGTATGCGCTTTTAGTTATGAATGTCAATAACCAGAATGTAATGTAATTCATATGCCTACCCCTTCGGGATATAGGCGTGTTTTACATACATACATACATAAATCACGCCTATATTCCTGAAGGGGTAGGCAGAGGTGAACTAGCACCCACATTTCGACAAAATATGTCAGGTCCCATGTAAAAGGTGGCGAGCCTATTGCCATTTCTCGGGTACAAAAGTCGCAGTACATTGCTAGGTGGTATAAGAGGAACGCTGCTGCCCATTCCCCATCACTGATTTATCCTTAGTCGCCTTGTACGACACTCGCGGGAGAGATTTGGGGTGGTGACAATTGTATTCTACTCTGCCGTCGTAACACGGCTGTTTGACATTGGCGTGTTTTATGTATGTAGATATGTAATGTAATTTTTAAAAAACGTTATTTGTATAATTCGTAGGAAAACAAAACAATATAAATCTGGCCGTCTTAAACATTTCGTTATAATTTGCTGGACTTACTAACTGAATTGCTATATTGTCTGAGAAAAAAAAGGATCGCTATAACTGCATTAAAATTTGGATGTAGGTACTTTGCCTAAGTACTTTCTTCACATTCAATAAAGAGCCAAGGATTAGCCTTGTTCCTTATACCAACTATTACAGATTATTATAATAACAAGACATATTTCTTAAAATACAAGTGTTAAATGATAGTTTTTCCGTAGGTACGTATGAGAAACACGAATAAGAAATACACGGTTGTATTCATTCATCGGGTATGTTCGAGATTAAATTTGCACCATAAGGCCTTACATTAGGGATCAAATTCAACCCGCCCGCGTTATTTCTCACGTCGTCTCGACTGTACTACAGTACCAAATGTAACTCCATCTTTGAATAGACAAGCGGCTTGTTGTATTAATAACTTATGCTATAATATCCACATACTTATACACTTTACAGTATGTCAACTAACATTGTAATTAACACCACACGGTTAAATTTTAAGAATTTAAACTGGCTTACATCGTACCCATCCAATCGATTGCGTCGAACATTTATTGAAAGAGGACCATGTATGAAATAGTGTATTACTGTAAAAACACTTATGGGAGCCTAGCCTCTGGATAGATCCATACGATAGCAACATTTCTATCGATCAAATGTCAATTTTCGACAACTACAAACAAATAATGAGTGGGTGAAATGTATGAATGAAATGAATTTTAGGTTAAAATATGGGTGTCACACATTTTATCAAATTTGACACAGGATGCCTAGACAAGACAGAGAATCTATTCAAACGAATATATTAAAAATGTATGAAACTGACGTATTACTGAAAAACAACATTGCGACCGTCGTGTCAAAATTAAATGCACTCGGAGACGTCAATTTAATTAAATGAGTATTTAATGTCAAAAATTTTCATTCGAAGATAGACCCGGCAAGAATAGCGACTAGTTTTTAATTGTTATTTTTTGACGTTAAGTACTCATTGACGTTATTTGACTTCTCTGAGTGCGGCAGTAAGATTTATGTCAAGGTTAAACTTCGGAATTTACTAGCAGAGGCTACTAGTGACGTACCAGCTCATTTTGAATTTAATGAATAATAAATTAGACTCCTTCTTCTTCGAGCAGAAGAAGATAACTTATTGTGTGTCTACTGACTGATACACAACTGTGTTTCTGTAGCAGAAGCAGTCAGATTCCAGTTGTCTTGATAAATGCGCAGCTCAGTACTAAATAATTTGCCCTGTCTTACTTAATTAACAATGGTAGTTTCAATACATTAAATATAGTGGTTCGTTTATTCTTGTCTTTCTTTCACATTATCGTTTAATTCTAGTTCCAGTATGGAATCCCGCGAACCATTACTAGTTTAACAGTATTTTTGATATTTTAAGTAATTTTATATATTGATATAAATTTCAAATATTTTGTTTTCAGATTCGCAGTGTGATGACAGCAGAGCAGAATACAATTATACCTACCCCAATATCTCCCGTGCGTGTCGTATAAGGCGACTAATGGTAAAACAATGATGAGTTATAGGCAACAGCATTCTCTTATATCAGCTAGCAATATTATAGTGCGATCTACGTGTTCGATAGATGGTAATAGACTCGCCACTGCGCTAAATTCAACACTGCCTACCCTTTCAGGGATATATGGGTGATTTATATAATTATCTATGTTTTCATATTCAAATTGAATCGAAAACACTTGAAAATGACTGAGTATTTATCCTTGTTTCTAATAAAACAACACCGAATTATTTACTTTACCAAATCTAATAATAAATTGGCGGCTTTTCACCAAAGAGCAATGTCTATCGAAATCGCTAGTTAATAACACAGAAACAGCTTACAAAACTCTTATCGCTAAATAATAAATCAACCGACCAACAAGACTTAAGAATAACATTAAAATAATGTCAACACCTTGTCACGACATCTTCCAGTTCGATCGTATTAAAATTTCGAATACGCTATCGCGTTAATTATTCATTGGAATCGAGATCTGGCGCGTTAATCGATTGCATGCTTGTATTAACATAATCTACGATACCAAATGCACCTGCCACAATATGTTTGTCACAGATTATGTAATCGATTTTAAAAGGAAGGTTAATGTTAAGTATATCCGGCGGAGTTAGAGATAATTTTGTTTGCATAGTTACTATTATGTAGGTATTAATAAAATTATGTATAAGTCGCAGCCAACTAGCTTAATAGCCGTTCAATCATCAGCCTAGCCTAAACAGCGCCGTTCAACTAGCGGCCTGAATGATATGCAGCAGCCAGCTAGGCAAAAATCTTAGTATTTATCGACATGGGTTGGAATGATGGTTAGGTTAGGTTAGGCCGGCGAGTGCCAGTAATTTGTGTAATGATAGAATTAATAAAGAGGCTAGGCTGTTGATTGCACGGCTATTTAAGCTAGTTGCGACATAACATTGTCGGCACGTTTGGCTAAACCTAAACTTACACTTTACTAAAGTTACGTGAGGTATGGATAAAGAGAGTCATCTACATCATAGGGAAATTGGTCCAATGATGCAATGTAAATAAAGTCATCCAAAACATAGGGGAAGGTAGCCCAATGAGGGTACAATGCTAAAGCTGGCACTCTCATGGCTAACACACTCGTCTAATCTGTGATCGTGGCCATAAATCTTCTACACAATAAATAACAGAGACTTTTTGACTTCACAACATCCAAATTGATGCTAGTATGCGCAAATGAAAGATGTAACTGTGCATGAATAAATTACGGTGTGTCAGCTGAGTATTTGGATGACCCAGATGTGAGCGCGCCTGATTTGCGTTTGCCTAAGCGAGAAATATTCCCAAAGCATCGCATAGAAAACGACTGAGAAATGCAGCGAAACTGGGTAAAATGCCCCAGTTGACGACCCCTGGAAGTCTATAAAGGCATATTTAGCAATTTCTTTTCTTCTTCTTCTCCCTGCCCTGTTCCCAGTCTATCTGGGGTCGGCGCAGTATGTTTCCTCTTCCATTCATATCGGTCAGACGTCATCAAGCTATCCATTCCCTTTTGATTCATATCATTCTTCACACCGTAAAGGTGCTAGTGATGAATGAATGTATAGAAAAGAGACGGAAAGGATCATGTCGAAAGACCGAACGGAGAGTGATTGGGATGACAACATTCCAATCCATACCGCTGAAGGTTTTGACAAGTATCAGGACAGGAGTCCCTACATCAAAATCGAAGCCTGAATACAAAACATCGGCTTCAATACAGAATTCCTCCCACATCGATGCAAGAGCTTGTACCCACCATAATTCACGAACAGAACCACAATAGGCTATCAGGCGAGGTATTAATCAGTCGTTCCGAATGGGATTGATACAATTATTATTATTTAAAACGCGGCCGTACAATGTATGAATGGATGTTCGACTATTTGTTACCTTCGGTCGTGCTATGTCCCTGTCATCTGAGGCTAAGGGTGTATGGAGATGGACTGTGCCCTAAATGGAACATAATCATAATAATAAGGTATGGGTGGATCAATTTTAGCGATGGCAATTTAGCAAGACATGTATGGAACATTGTTTTGTTCCAACATCTGTCTTATTATGTACCATGTGAATAAATTATTTGTTTTGTTTGATTTCATGGATGTTTTTCATACTGATCTAGGAGTGGTAAAAATAATTAATAATAACAATACACCGCGATTAATGTACCCGTTAGATGGTAGAACAGGCTCGCACCCTAAATACATGTGACGTAAAACAAGGGTGTCCGTCTGTATAGGTGCCTGCTGTGGAGAAATGCTGTGGGATTGCTCGATTGCAAGGCTTGAGGACACGGTTTTCGGTTGCTTCCAAAAACTTCCAAAAACCCGGTAGATTACTGTAAAGGCATCTCAACCAACAGCTTAGTTAGGTCATCATCATTCAGCCGAGGGACGTCCACTTTTGGGCATAGACCTCCGCCAAGGATCTCCAAGCCGATCGGTCCAGTGCTGCCCGCATCATCAGCGACTTCCCGCGACCTTCACCAGATCGTCGGTACACCTTCTGGTGGGCCTTCCAACGCTGCGTCTCCCGGTGCGTGGTCGCCATTCGAAGACCTTTCCGCCCCAAAGACCATAAGTAAGTAAGTACTTATAGTCTACGTTTTTATCTCAGATACTAAATAGACAGGTGCAAATGTTATGTTTTATTGTTTAGAGTTGACTAAACAATAAAACATTGGCAGCTGTCAATTTAGTATCCGAGATAAAAAATTGACTTTAGGAAGGTACTTAAGTAAAGTCCTATGCCATGCTAAGCGAGCCTCGACGTCGAGGCGGGCGGCCGATTGCCGATCTGCAGACGGCTACTGTGGGCGGCGCGCCGTACAATGCGTACGCGCAGGCCCTAAATCATTACGGCCGTACCCCATGAATTAAAGCCTTTTAAGCGGGGAATTCACTAAACGGACATTCCCGCAGGCATGCCTGCAGACATGCCCGCCGGACCTTGCTTCTATTACCTACACTACACTGCACCTACACTAGGCAAACACTACTACTAGAGTGCGCGCCAGATAAGTCTGCGCGCGATTGGTGGCGCTGCTCGCTAACATTGACACTTCTAGACAAACAAAATAGGAGACGAAGTTTTTGTTCCAATTTTGACCAAGTGCAGACTTATCTGGCGCGCACTCTACACTAAGTAGGCACCACTCCTATACACACTTTAGGCAAGAAACGATCGACGATGCCCTAGCCGCTCCCCTCCGGCGCAGAAGGACGGGCCGAAGGAGGCGAGCTCATCTTCGTCTTCCCTAGGTTCATCAAGGGTGGCCTGCACACATGGGTTAGCCCCCGTGTGTGCATTGCACAGGCCACCCCGTCTGGGGGGATGTCCAGTGTTTCGGACATCTCCTCCTCAGCGCTGACCCCGGCGTAAGCTGAGAGTCACTTGGGAGAGACTGGTGAATTACCACAAGGCAGATCCCAGACTTTCCCCGCTTAAAGGGCTAGGAGGAACACCGGAGTGGTTTAGTGGGTAATGCTGACGCTCCGTGCACTGAGCGAGTCCCACACACACACACGCCAGTCGCCTAGGTAGCGGCTGGAATGGTGCATAAATGCATTCCATTCCGACAAAAAAAAGGCCAGAAACGATTGATGTGCGATTATTGGCTCGTTCAAGACCGTCACAGTCAGTCTGACCTATACAAACGAAGTCCTCGCGGGCATATCTGACGGGCATGCCCGTCTAGTGAATTCCCCGCTTAAACGACACGAGTACACATGACAGCGGATTAAGCGTTACACTGGTCCCGTGCTCGTAATAGTGGGATATTAATTTGGTACAGAAGTTTTCTTCAACAGGACTGCATCGATGAAGCACTATAATAATGAACGAAATGAGTCTTCAAAGAAAATTAATTGTTTGAGACTTGCGTTCGTTGTAATATTAAATAGACTAGATAATGCTTTCATTTGTAATTAGTTCTTCTTTGTGCCCTGTACCCAGTTTAATTTTTGAATATTTACATGATCTACTGCTATAAAAAATATACAAAAATGAAAATGTGTCATATTTTAACTTTAAAACAATTTATACAACAATTACCACTGTGTGCCATTTTGTCCCCAGATCACTCCCTAACGTGCGTGACGTCGCTGCACCGAGTTAATAGGGTCTACTGATCGCTGTCTTAAACCTTTAGTCACCTTGTATGTAAAACCCGCGTAAAGCCTTGTTCGGACTAGGCTAGTATTTTAGTCTAGTGGCGAGTAATTTAGTAGCTAAACGTGTCTGAACACCAAAAAATTAGTCGAGTGGATTAGTAAGTAATTTAGTCGAGTCAATCCATTTTATTCAATTTTTTTTAGTAGTCTAGTAGCGAGTAGCACCCTCCACCACGCGTCCGTGCTCACTCGGCCGCCGGCTAAACAAGTCCGAACCTGTCGATTTAGTTGAGTTCATTAGTTGACGTGAAAATGTCGTTTCGCTGGAGCCAGGAAACTACTTTAAAATTTGTTTCCATTTATATTGAACATGATTGCTTATGGAATGACAAGTCCCCGTGTTATAAAAACCATCTATTGATCCATTTTCGTATCCACAGCTTCTTTTTATTAATCACGCAAATTTCCTCATCCACCTCTTCTAAAATAGCCGTTACGATTAGCTTTATCAGTTTATTTACTTTATTACGCTGTAGGCTATTCATCTTGCAGAGTACCACTGACTTGTGAGCTTTACTCGACTGTAATGCGAACGATTTTTAGGCAGTAGCGAATAGTTTAGCTACTAAATTACTCGCCACTAGACTAAAATACTAGCCTAGTCCGAACAAGGCTTAAGCGTGGTGACAATAAAATTGTGTTCTGGAATAGTTTATTACATATTATTATATAAATCACGGCTATATCCCCGAATGGGCAGAGGTGAATTAACACCCACTTTTTGCCAATTAGGTTAATCCCATTTAATGGGTGGCGAGCCTATTGCCATTTATCGGGCCCGAATTCGCAGTACATTACTAGGCGTAGGAGTACAGCTGCTTTCCATTCCTCTTCAATGTTTTAACCTTGGCCGCCTAATACGACACCCGCAGGAGAGATGGGGGTGGTGACAATTGTATTCCACTCCGTCTGCCGTCACCACACGGCCACGAAATAGTTTATTAATGTTCATTTAATTTTATCAGAGTTGACTCCATTAAATCAAGTCTTTTTATAGCGTCTGAAACGCGTACGCAGTGGAGGTGATTTAATTAAAGCTAAATATCACCATTTCACTTTAAATTTATTCCGATAATCACCAGGAGCCGGTACAGTGAGCTGGTTTTGGCTCGCTTCGAGAATAATTTAAATTTTATAGAGATTGTGACGAATTGATAAAGTATCGACCAGTTGTAGTACTGTGGACACACGAATAGGGATTTAGTTCCTTCTCCAGAGCCATCAAAGAGTTGACTGAAAAGCTTTAACAACAATATCAAAAAAAATCATTTAAAACATAAAATTATGAATAATACCAACAATATCTCAAAAATACAATACCTATCTTACAATATTAAAAAAATTATGAAACTGACGTATTACAGAGAAATCAATTACGTCAATTTCATACTTTTGTTTTCTGTGCGTTCGAATAGATAAACCACTTGGATAGGCCCCATACGGCGAAACGTAGGTGTCAATTCACCTCTGCCTACCCCTTCGGGGATATAGGCGTGATATATGTATGTATGTATGTTTATTCACGAATGTATACCTGCCTTAATTTCATTGATTTTATCTCGAAAATACCGATTCGGTCGGATTTTCTTTCATTACACAGCGGTTAATAAATGCTTTAAAACGGTGGCGACCGTTTCGGCAAGTGATTTGAGATAACGCCACAACTTTTGGGCGTTTATAAGTGAGCTTAAACTAAGTAATTGTGTGACACTTTTTTTAAAATTGCGACTGATTATGAGGTTGCCCTTAGCGCTTTTATGGGTTTTATTAACACATATTAAAGTGATATAGTACTACATACATACATTACGCCTTTCTCCCACATGGGTAGATAGGCAGAGATCACAATATCTCCACTTTCTACTACTTCTATATTGTTCTTTGTAATATTTTTATTTCTTACTAGCTGACCCGGCATACGTTGTTTTGCCATATAAATAATTATCCCGTAGCCATGGTTAAGATTTGGTTGCCATGGTTTACGTCAAATGTTTGACAGGTAAGCAGTTTATATGGGAAATTTAAATCGTTGTTTTTCCTATATTAATCGCAATTTTTCCATATTTTCTCACCTTTCCTGCCCAGCCTGGCCCAAGACAATCATTTCGAAACCAAAATCAGCTAAATTCGCCCAGCCGTTCATGAGTTTTAGCGAGACAAACGCACACCAATCCATTTTTGTTTAATATAGAAGATAATCAAACAATAACGTAAGAAACAATCGAATTCCCGAAGAATTCTCCAAGAGGCGAGAAGACAAAACAAAGAACCGCTACTCCAATAGAAAGTGGCGAGGTGACATTTTGAAATAGACACATGGCAGATTTGCACCAAAGGTCACATCCGGTCACGCCATGAGCGTTCGGGATTGCACCATGCATCATTGGTCGTGTCGTGTGATCGGCGTACTGGGTTCATGACTTGCACTTGTTCTAATCAATTACTTAGAGCGAGAATTCCAGAATAAAAACATAGGTACATACATTTGATGGCCGGTTTGGTTAGATCGCTGGCTGTCGGCCAAGATTTCCCAGGTTCGAATCATGGTAGGGACCAATTTTGTGATGAACGCATGTATTTGTTCCCGAGTGAAGGTTTTTTTGTGTGGTTAGAATATAACGCGACTTGATGTGGTAATCAAGTCTGTTTATTAAAGAATCAAATATGGGCTTAAATAGTAATATGGCGTGTCTAAAGTTAACTTACAAATGTGATGAATCTTACTACGTGTATTAATGTAGTACATGCTGTGATGTCGCTACAATTTTCAATATTTTTAAAAATTATTAAGAGTAGGTACATATTTGGTAACGCCGCGTGGTGACGGCAGAGTAGAATACAATTGTCACCACCCCAAATCTCTCCCGTGGGTGTCGTACAAGGCGACTAAGGATAAATCAGTGACGAGGAATGGGCAGCAGCGTTTCTCTTATACCACCTAGCAATAGTACTGCGACTTTTGTGCCTGATAAATGGCAATAGGCTCGCCACCTATTACATGGGATCTAACATAATTGGCGAAACGTTCTAGTTCACCTCTGCCTACCCCTCGGAGATATAGGCGTGATTTATGTATGTATGTCGGTACATACATATTTCAAATTTGCCCATGTCCATTGTATCCATAACACAAGTGCTTATGCTACTTACTTTGGGTTTAGAATTTTAGATGACAGGCGTGAGTGTAAGAAATACATACATAAATCACGCCTATATCTCTGAAGGAGTAGGCAGAGGAGAATTAAAACCCTATTTTCGCCAATAAAGTTAGGTCCCATGTAATAGGTGGCGAGCCATTGCCATCTTCTCTGTACATAAATCGCAGTATATTGCTTGGTGGTAAAAGACAAATGCTGCTGCCCATTACCGTCACTGTCCTTAGTCGACTTGTACGACACTCACGGGTGAGGTGGGGGGTGGTGACAGTTGTATTCTGGTCTGCCGTCACCACATGGCTCTTTTCTATACATTCATTTATCACTAGCACCTTTCCGGTGTGATGGATGATATGAATCAAAAGCGAGTGGATGGCTTGAAGACGTCTGACCGATATGAATGGAAGAGGAAACATACTGCGCCGAATCCAGAAAGACTGGGAGTATGAAGAACCAATTGGCCCAGAGGCACAATGCTCTCTTTTTTGAATCCAGGCAGTTTTATTAGGCAGTAACTTTGGGTGAGTTACCTAATTTGTTTGAGTGTACAGCGTGCATACGTGCGCGAGTATACGAAGCTTGCCCACCAAGCATATCTTAGCCCATATTCCTTTAAACCTTGTTTAGTTCACGTCCAAAAAGCACAACAGTCGGCTAGGTCAGGCAGGCATGTCACCGACCAACCATAATTCACGGAGCGAGCCTAATTTATCAGTACTGCATAAATTTATGCGCAAGAGTGTTCCCGCAATCGGACAACATTTAGCTTTTTATCGACTGTTTGATTTAGTGAGGTGGGCTAAGCCAATCCCTCACCGTGATACTGAGCGGACGCGGGAGTATTCTGGGGCAGCGGTGGCGATATCGCAATTGTTTCAAAGAAAATACGATTGGAATACGATTCACCAATAGCTTGTGCGCGGTATGAACGGCCTTAGCGAACATTGCTTAGTTTACACAATCGCAGCCACTGCGCTAGCGAGCTCCTCGCGATTCATAGGTGTATTGTAATAAGTAAAATACCAGTTTTTTATCCTAGACAGGAAGGCCGAGGATGGAATCGAGCTTCACCTGGAACACTCAACCACACAGGGGCTGGCTTTCTTATCACAAGTTGTCGGAGCACTATAATGCTGTTAACATTATTATTATAATGCGACAGATTTTGATAAGATGGTGGTAGCAAGTCAGGTAGACTTGAAAAAAGTCTATCACCAACCGAAACGAAATATGATATAATTATGAATTAACGAAATATGAGATAATTATGAATTAACGAAATATGAGATAATTATGAATTAACGAAATTTGATTCTGCATTAAAAAGTTCCCCTGCAAAGCCCCAAAGTTGTTTGGTGTCAGACAGGCGGCCGGTTGTAAAACCTAAGCCAAAACCTTGGATTGCAATGTTGTCATTCCAGTCACTCTCTCCGTTGATCGGTCTCTCGACATGGTCCGTTCGTCTTTTTTCTATACATTCATTCATTACGAGCGCCTTTCCGGTGTGATGGATGATTAGAATCAAAAGGGAGTGGATGGCTTAATGACGGCTGACCGATATGAATGGAAGAGAAAACATACTGCACCGACCCCAGATAGCCTGGGAACAGGGCAGGGAGAAGAAGTTCTCCTGTAAAGCACTAAGTCAACAATTCTATCAGCATCCAGAATACGCCCTCTCCACATTTAAACGTAGGTGTGACAGAAAATGCTAAAATTATTGCGAGTATATTGGAACTTCGTGTCGCACGTTTGTTCCTTTATTTGTGCGTCGCTGTTCGCCGCGTATTGGCAATTAATCTTTTACTGCATAAGGATCTAGCTAGGCGAACTGAACTCAAATGATGCATATTGAAGTCGGGTTACGATTGTTTTCTAGTTTACTATAAATATTACACATACTCTTCTATGCTGGCCTGGGAGCGAACAAATAACGTAGAATAGGCCAGCTCCGAATCATTCCATGGGTGTCGTAAAAGTCGACTAAGGGAAATTGCCCGGTGTAGACCAGTAAGCGCCTTGGGGCACCCGAATGGTGGAGGGCAAACTACTAACAACAGCATACCCAAAGAGGGTTGGTGTCAGGCAGGCGGCCGGATGTAAAACGTAACCCAAAACTTTGAGCAATATGGATTGGAATGTTGTCAATGTTGTCATTCCAATCACTCTCTTCGTTCACTGGTCTCTCGACATGGTCCAATTCCGATACGTTCATTCATCACTAGCTCGTTTTCGGTGTGATGAATGATATGAATCAAAAAGGAGTGGATAGCCATTCATATCGGTCAGACGTCGTTAACGTCTGAACGATATGAATGGAAGAGGAAACATACTGCGCCGAACCCAGATGACTGGAAACAGTGCAAGGAGAAGATTACCTTTATCTTTACCAGACCTTTTAATTTTCCACTACTGGGGCATCGATCATGGACCGACGATCTGGTGAAGGTCGCGGGAAGCCGCTGGATGCGGGCAGTGCAGGACCGATCGGTTTAGAGATCCTTGGGGAAGGCCTATGCCCAACAGGGTGTCTCTCGGCTGACTGATTGATTACTGGGACAAAGGACTTCCCTATAGATGGAAAAAGATGGGCCTTATCCCACCGCGCCGGCCCTGTGCAGATTGTTAGGTATGAGGATAGGAAGGTAGCAATTACAGCCAGACCAGGAATTGGGATTTTCCATACTAGTAGAAAATGCCACTCTCTGGTTAGGTGTGACATAAACATACATAAATCAATCTGAAGGGGTAGTCAGAGGTGAATCAACACTCACTTTCCGCCAATTAGGTTAGGTCCCATTTGATAGGTGGCGAGCCTATTGCCATGCATGAAAGCGAACATAAACAGCCAATTATATCACCGTGAGGCGATCTTGCATACAGCAAGCTACACGCTATCATCATCGACATTGTCCACGTATTAGTCACGACGTATCATAGACAATTGAGATCAGACGGCTTCCGTTCGCGATCTACAATGAACTGTTTTTTGGAGGTTGGCCGGCATCGTACAATAGGGGGCATGGCAACGGTATATCTGGAACCTATATAGGAAGTTTTTTTCTCCATGCCCTGTTCCCGGTCTATCTGGGGTCGGCGCAGTATGTTTCATTTCCCATTCATATCGGTCAGACATCATCAAGCCATCCACTCCCTTTTGATTCGTATTATCCTCACACCGGAAAGATGTTAAGGCCATGGCCATAGCCCACCACGTTGGCACATGGTCACCAGCCCTGTCTCTCTCGTGAGTGTCGTACAAGGCGACTAAAGGATATAATATAACGAGGGATGGGCAGCAGCGTTCTTGGTGGGACCATGTAGCAAATTACTGCGGCTAAAGTACCCGATGACGTCTCTAAAATAAGCTAGCGAAACGTGGGTGTTAAAACACCTTCGCCTACCCCTTGGGGGAGAGTAGCGTGATTTATGTATGTACCTATTTAATATTACATACACTCTCGCGCAGCCATCACAAAAAATTCCACCCAAGAGTTTAGCACTTATCGTGAACTAGTGGACGCCCGCGGCTTCGTTCGCGTTAAAGTCGGTTTTTATATAGCCTATAGCCTTCCTCAATAAATGGACTATCCAACACAAAAATAATTTTTCTATTTGAACCAGTAGTTTCTGAGATTTTCACGTTTAACCAAACAAACTCTTCATATTTATAATATTAGTCTTCTTCTTCCTGCCCTTAACCACAACAATGTTTTCTTCTTTCACTTCTCTATCTTCCTTCAACAATTCTCATTCACTCCTCTCGCTATCATAATTATACTCCTTTACTTAACCCATCCATCTCTTCTTTGGTCTTCCTCTCCTTCTACGACCTTCCACGTTCATACTTAACATTCTTCTTCCAACATAGCTTTCATCTTTTCGCATAACATGACCAAACCATCAAAGTCTATCACTCCGCAGCCTCTCAGTCACTGGCACTACTTTCAAACTTCCCCTTATATACTCATTCCTTATCTTGTCTCTCCGTAATTAATAAATGGACTATCCAATACGAAAATATTTTTTCAATTTGAACCAGTAGTTCCTGAGCGTTAACCAACCAACCAAACAAACAAACAAACTCTTCAGCTTTATAATATTAAATAGATAAAATGAAATGGTGCACCACAATTTTGCAACACAGTACACATTAAGCGGCGAATACCAGTCGGCCATAAAATTGATTGCGACGTCCACATCCTTGCGCACGCGTCGCCCACGGCGCGTTCACCGATTGTGCCGTGCAATCGCATTAATGTTGATAGTATGTAAGTGAAAATGTTCCCGCATAGAGTCTATGCTTGGCCATGGATGATCTTTATGTTCATTCAAGCGAAAACGATTGGACTGATTAGGTTTTTTGTTTCAATTTTCGTTTTTTTTTTGTGTAAGCAAAGGGATCTAGCCCATACAGCCTTGCCCTTAGTTTTATTTTTCTTGAATTTTACAGTAAAATATGGTTACTATTTTGATTTTAATTTCAACACTATCATAAATGTTAGAAAAATCAGTAACTATAAAGAATATTGTGGCTAAAAAAAATTATAGTCTTGATGCGGGAGTCGAACCCGCCTCCTCTGCGATCCGGGTAGATGCTTATAGGCATTTTTTACTAACAACAATATTCTTTGTAGTAAAATATGGTGTCACACAATTTTGACGCCATCTTCCATACTGCTCTGCCTGGCTAGCATGACCACTCAAACACGATATGATATAGCCATTTATCGCTTGAAACTGTAAAAAATCATTGGATTTTTAACAGTTCAAAGCGATAAGTGGCTTTATCTATATGTAATAGCTGTATAGGCTTTATGATATAGCCATTTATCGCTTTGAACTGCCACAAATCCAATAATTTTTTACAGTTCAAAGCGATAAATGGCTAAATCATATCGTGTTTCTGTGCTCATGCTAGCCGGTCTGTAGGCCTATTCCCTAACTTTTTTTGACAGTTGAAAGTGATGATCACCGAACTATTTACTTATCCATTACTACTTTTCTATAATGCTATTGTGACACTTGTCCTGTGATAACAGCAATGTATCAGTAAATAGTTCGGTGATCATCACTTTCAACTGTCAAAAAAAGTTAGGGAATAGGCCTACTGGGAGCGAAAAAATTATGTAGAATGTGCCAGCTCCGACTCATCTAATAGGTCTCATCTCACTAGGTTCGCCACTTAAGTGGCGAAAAGTGGGTGTTGATTCACCTCTGCCTGCCCCTTCGGGGATATAGGCGTGATTTATGTATGTATATTTAAATTTAAGTATTTGACTACCGGTCACATTAAGCCAGCTTAAGCACAGACTTAACCAACAGAACACAAACGGAGCCAGTCAAACACCTTGAAGCGATAAATCTCCATAGTATTGGACATAATTTAATCGAACCTCTCGATTTCGGTCCCATAAATAACAGATTTTTACATTTAAAAGACACAGAACAAAACTTTTAATATGCCGTATCGGATATAAATCACTTGTAACTTGCCTTATGCTTCTTTGGTGGTACGACAGAGTCTGAAAAGCGCGCGATTTTGTACTTTATCGCTTCCAAATAACGCTCAAACTCCAATAAAAAAAAATTGATCAAGTCAATCGGCGTAGGTGCAAAGGAATGTAAGCGGTATTATGATGGAGTTAAGACGGGTATTCGTTTGGGTGTGTTGGGTTTAGTCGTGAGATAAATCAAGGTTTTGGACGTTTTCCGATCTTCGATGGTCGAGTATTGATATGAGGTGTTGCTGGTTCATCCGTCACAGAGTGTTTTCAAGAAGTAAACGGAATGTACTGCCGGCACCGCATCGGGCTCGTCAATCTCATTGTAAAATAGCTCTTGTTACCACGCGATAAGGGGTCTAATTCTCTCCTCGCACCTGCCTCTGTCGCTTCGACGTGTACTAATGCTAATGACAAATTCGTTAATTGTTTTAAATAATCTCTCGATTTTGATCTAACATGGCGACGCGTGGGTTTTGGTTTCATAATGGGTGGTGTTTTTTTTTACCAGTAGACCACTGGCTGTTTGTGCTCGATATAGGTAAATATTAGAATAAAAATAATTTTATTGGCCGTGTGGTGACGGCAGAGTAGAATACAATTGTCACCACCCCAAATCTATCACGTGGGTGTCGTGCAAGGCGACTAAGGATAAATCAGTGATGAGGAATGGGCAGCAGCCTTCCTCTTATACCACCTATCGATGTACTGCGACATTTGCGCCTGATAAATGGCAATAGTTTCGCCAACTATGGGACCTACATGGGACCTAACATAATTGGTGAAACGCGAGTGCTAGTTCACCTCTGCCTACCCCTTCGGCGTTAAAGGCGTGATTTATGTATGTATGTAATTATTAATTTTTATTTGAAATGTTAGAATAATTAATGTAAAGAAAATTGTGTTTAGAAAAAGTTCGAAAAATTATAGACTTGATGCGAGAGTCGAACCCGACTCCTTGGTTCGCCTATGACTTATATAAATGGAAAAAGAAACATACCTTCTGCGCCGACCCCAGGTAACCGTGAACTTGCGTAGAGAAAGGCGTGATTTATGTTTAGGTAAATATAAAACATAAAAATATATTTTTAGCGTAGCAACGTTGACTCCAGAATACAAATGACTGGGTTCATCGCACAAACATTTGCACTTACCAGGATTCGAATACGAGACCTCTTAGCCTAGCTTCTGGCCTAGCCAGCGATCCGACTATTCAAGTTACGTTAGATGTTTTTTTTGTAAATTTTTTTTTGTTTGTTAATAAATAAATGAATGAAAATTAAATGTCTTGCATGCATCATTAGATAACAAGTGATGCTTCATATTGTACTCTGTTTAAGCTGTTGATTGTACCCAGTTCTTAGTCACACCGGCCAGCCAATGAACGCAGAGCCCTGAACAACACTCATAACTAAATTGCCAAAGGGACATCGACACGAGAGCATCCTTATTACGTGCACCATTCTAATAGCGTGTTGATTATTAATTAAAAATAATTACGATTACGACCATATTCAATGACTCTGGTGTTAGAGCTATTAACGTTTTAGTGACGGGGGTCGGGTCGGCATTGGCGTTTGTCGATAAAGTTTGGGAGTCGATCTCTTCGCAATCAGTATTTAGTCAGTACAAAAAAAAAACTTTTATGGAGCTAGATAGCGCGTTCATACATAAGCTGCGTTCGCTAGGGATGGTCATTAGATGGGTGCCAAAAATATATTAATTCTCTAGCTTTTCCGTGCTTTGGAAACACGTAAAGCCGGCATTTGCAATAGTTAATACCCACCAATCCACACTAGGCTATTGTGGTGGTTATGGCGCATAATCATATTCCCTATATTCTTTCATCCATCCATAGGGAAGGCCTCTGTGCTATGCACCAACAGTCGGGATATTAAAGGGTTCGTCACCAATCCGTAGTTTACGTATTCATCGCTTACTCAGCTCGTGGTGTTCATTGGTTCATGTGCTAACTTACCCTAACCTGTAGAAAAATAATGCCTTAACTTTTAAGTATTATACATACTTATTGTAAGTACATATACATTATATAGTTAGTATCCTATTACTGCATTGTCATTGGTATGAAAGGGAACTAAATTGTCCAGCTACTTACTTATCAGTAACCATGACGGCATAGTTCAAAAAACTTTATATTCCTCAACATAATTTGATTTATCGATATGACAGATGACCAATGCCCACCACTAAATACAATTCTAATTAAGGCATCGACGCACCGAATGTGTGTTTAATCAAGCCTATGGCCGACTCACTGTCGCTTTGTGGACGGATGCGCGGGCGCAGCGTTCATTTGATGTTAATTCATTGTTTAGAAATTCATGTAGATTGATGGGGACAGTAGTTGGGCTCGATCGATCTGCGATCCCGAAAAGCAAGTAATGGTCGCTAACGCCAATCATAGGATGGGTGTCCCAAATTTATTTTCTCGGTTCTTGTTTCGGGATAGGAAAGGTACGTTTAGCCGGAGATCCAAATACCTATAGGTACAGTATCTATAAATTTGCTCCTTTGCCACACTATGAACTCGGACCCTCACGGTCAATCCATGGAATGCTAAGAGTTATCGTCTCTTCTCCTTCTTCGCCCTGTTAGGCCCTTCCCAGGCTATCTGGAGTTAAGGCAGTATGTTTCCTCTTCCATTCATATCGGTCAGACGTCGTCAAGCCATCATTCCCTTTTGATTCATCATCAATCATACCGGAACGGTGCTCTTAATGACATGAAATAGAAAAGAAACGGAATAGACCATGTTGAGAGACCGACGAACGGAGAGAGTGATTGGAAAGACAACATCCCAATCCATACCGCTTAAGGTTTGGGCTTAGGTTTTACAGCCGGCGCCTGGCTGACACCAACTCTCTTTGGGTATCTCTTACAGATTCAATTTTAAATCATCATGTTAAACTTTCGGGTAAAGATATCCTTTGAATTATATGAATACTAAGGCAGTATTATAGAACTGTGTTCAATGAGTTTAGGCTCTTCCTCAATCCAAAGCCGGCTAGTCCTGGTCCAATAACCATACCTCACGCCTCCGATCACATTTCACTGTAACTACCCGCAATACTACACTAATGCGCTATATCAAACTAAAGTCTAATTTACCCGGCGCGGGCGCAGGTAGACGCGATAAATACGATTAATGTTTATATTTCTGTTCTTTCGATCGTTAATTCCGATATAACGACCGATAATAACGATAACGATATATAACGATACGCCATCGCCGATCGCGACAACTTTAATGTGGATATTCCTCGGCGTTTAATTTTGAAATGCAATTTTTCAGATTTATCTGTGCACCGACAAAGTTTTATTGTGTACCGTTCAGATAACTCTGCTGATAAGGTCGAAATTAGCAGGGGCATGTGTTTTGTTGAAAATTTTATTGAAAAAAATCAACAGTGATTTAACAGCAAGAGGAGAGTGTGGAATTCTTGTAATGCGAATCTTGGTTTTGTATCATATTATTATTATGTTTTTGGTGATTATTTAGTAAGAAAAGTCTCTTTATTACTAAATAATCATCAAAAATTCAATAAATAATTGGTTTTAAATAGCTGGCCAATTGTCAGTTAACTATATTTTGTAATTTGAGATATTTTGGGCACTTGCAAACTTTTGTGAGCAGCCAGAGAGTATCCAGATAGGTTTGACTGTTCAAAAAGGAATGATGGTCCCTAATTTGATGTATTGGAACGAATGACGATCGATGACGGACAAATTTTAATAGAGTACATGGATTCTATTTACTCTTTATTCATTTAACAAATCAGCTTTCTCATATTTCTGGTGTTACTTCAATTTTCCATGAAACTCGCCGTTATTAATACAGACTGGAATAGGCATAGCAAATCTTCGCCATGAGATCCCTCTACTTCTCTGTAAAGAGCCTCTAAAAAGAGATAGAGCTGTACATCACGGGGGCCGTTAAAGTTGGTATACACGAGTTTCTAGCCATTCCTCTCGAATACCAATCTTGTTTCCTCTGACGGCATAATCGATAGTGGAACTGGGAATAGTTGGACGGATCCGGCTAAGCTCGCTATCCAGTGCAAGCGATGAAATTCGTTAAATAAAAGATCACTTTGAAGTCGATCTGTCTAAACGTAAGCTTAATTGGTGACCGTTCAGTCAGCAGTACGTAATGTATTAAGGTAACACAATAAAAAACTTGTTAAAAAAATTATAAAGATATTTCATCAATACCAGCCCTTTAATGTGTATTGCTAGGGCACATCCCTTCCATATGGATGGAAGAATATAGGGAGAGCGGGCGATAACCCACCACGCTCGCGCAGCGCGGATTGGTGGGTATTAACTACTTACTACAAATGGATCCGGGACCAACGGCTTAATATGCCTTCAGAAACAAGGAAGGAACTCAAGATAAAACACTTTTGGTCACCCATCCAATAACCAGCCTTAGCCCACATTACTTAGTTTACGCAATCGCAGGTCAATTGCACGAAGCCACTCCGACGCAGAGCTCCTCTCGAGCCAGTAACTGCGTAAAAAATAAATACTAAGCTCTGTTTATCGCTTGTCTTTAGCTGTAAGACCGCCTGGTACGATTAAGTCGGCCTCCTCCCTTGAATTATACCACTAATAACAATAAAACAAGCCAATAACACTACGAAACAATTTCCCAAGCCCGCATAATCGGTAAGTTCGATAAAAATATAAAAGTAAATCAAGATTTATACATAATTATGCAATAAATGAATTGTGTAAACATATTTATGCATTATCATAAAGCCCATCGCCTTCCCGCTCTGTTTCTTGTTAATCTAGGGTCGTATGTCGTCAGTATGTTTCGTCTTCCATTCATATTGGTCAGACGTCTTCAAGCCATCCACTCTCTTTTGTTCATAATACATACATAAATCACGCCTATATCCTCGAAGGGGTAGGCAGAGGTGAACAAGCACCCACGTTTCGCCAAATATGTCAGGTCCCAAGTAATAGGTGGCGAGCCTATTGCCATTTATCGGGCACAAAAGTCGCAGTACATTGCTGGGTGGTATAAGAGGAACGCTGCTGCCCATTCCTCATCAATGATTTATCCTTAGTCGCCTTGCACGACACCCACGGGAGAGTTTTGGGGTGGTGACAATTGTATTCTACTCTGCCGTCACCACACGGCTTGTCACACTCATCGCTCGCTCATAATCGCAGCGGAAAAGTGCTGGCGACGAATGAATTTATAGAAAAGAGACGGAAATTTAATCCTTACTGCTCAAGGTTTTGGCTTAGGTTCTAAAGCCAGACGCCTGACACCAACCCTCTTTGGGTATGCTGTTGTTGGTGAACTGCCCTCCACTATTCGGGTGCTTATTGGTCTATACCGGGCAATCTCCCTTAGTCGACTTTTACGGTTATATTGAATTTTCATTAGAATAGAATAGAATAGAAATCTTTATTTGCTTAAATACTGAGTTACATATTGATGGTAAAGTAGGTTACAGTTTGATCATCAGTACCATACCTTAATTTTAGTAGGCATGCAAATGTTTCCAGAATTGGGAATTGAGAAGTTACAATTTATTTATTATTAACATATTAATTAAATACAATTTTAGCATAATAACAATGCATTTAAAGTCCGTATCCAATATAAATCATTAAATGTCACAATTAAAATTAAAATATTAAAATAATTAGAATTCAGTATCCAAAGGGAAAACGGGACCCTATTACAGACTCCACTGTCCGTCTGTCCGTTTGTCACTAGGCTGTATCTCATGAACCGTGATAGTAAAACAGTTGAAAATTTCACAGATGAAGTAATTCTCTTGCCGTTATAGCAAAAAATACTAATAAACAAAATAAAGTACATATTTAAGGAGGCTCCCATACAACAGACGTGATTATTTTAGATCCTTTTTTAATTTTGTATTTTTTTTAATAATTTTCAATTAAAAAGTTTCATTTCGCTGTGACACTGTCTATTTTGTAGTTTATGTAACAACATGTTTGATGGTATTTTAGTAAAATAAATATTCGTCCCGCCCGTCCTTCCCCTGCCATTCTAACTGAATACTAATCTCAACAGTCTTTTTTGCGCAAAAGACATTTGGATATCGGTGCAGTAACAAAGGCGCGCAATGAGGGTAGGAGACAAAAGATTTATGCGTCGAAGGGTTGCACGCGGCTTGTTATTTTGGAACACCCCCACTTCTGTCTTTGCATACTTTTTTAATTGGATTAAGAGAGTGAATCAAAAGTTATTGCGAAAATGGCACAACTACGACTGTGACTCCTGGAGTCCGGGTGGGAATCCAAAATGAGAGCTGGTGGGAAAACGGGAACTGGGAGAGGTGGCAACCGGGACAAGCTATAGTTAAAAAGGTGGACTGTAATAATTCGTTTTTGGTTTGGAATTTAAAAAAGAAATATATATATATTACAAAAAATATTACATAATTTATTTTTGATAACTTACAAAGAAAAGAAAGTCTACATTCATTTGATTATTGTCCTGATGCGAGAATCGAGCTCGGCAATCCAGGCGACTGCATATACCACTCGGCCAATAAGAACGTCAATTAAATTACCGACATTTCTTCAACTTAACAATATCACGTTGTAAACCAATGTGATATTGAGTCATATTGACCCTCGCTATGTAAGAGTACAAGTATAACTTAAAATAAAAACATAAATGAAAACACACTTATACCTACATATTCTAGCTGGACACTATACATACCATTCGAATGCCTCATCAATACAGGCTACGTTACTGTAATAGCAACTCTATCGTATAAAAAACTTAGACATTTTCAAATGAACCCAAAAACTTCATACATATCAAATGTCAGAGAACCGCCTCCCTGGGGGCCTACCGCTTAACTCGATTGCTAAAGCGAAAGCTATAGTTTATGACGTCATGGTGTAATTTCGCACCAAATGTACCTAAACTATCAGCGATAGCTTTGAACGAATGATCACCGAATGATTTTGTATGAATTTGGAAGACAATCCGTACCGCCTAAACATTCAAGATGGTTGCTAGCTAAATTGATAGCCATAAGCAATGCATTGCTTTAAAACTATCATCAGCAATCGAGTTAGGCGGTAGGCCCCCTGGTCTAGCGGTTCGCCCACCGGAATTAAGATCCTGAGATTAATTGTACTCTCTTTGGTTGGTGGTGAGACGTTTTTCAATTACCATCTTATTAAAATCTGTCACCATAATAATGATTGGGAACAGCATTATTGTGTTTTTTCAATTTGGGGTAAGATAGCCAGCCTGCGGTTGAGGGTCCTGGTGAAGTTCGATTGCTACTTCGGCCCTTACCGTCACTTACCATTAGGCGAGATTCATCTCATTCATTCAGGTCAAGAGCTTCCCTGTCAAGCATATAAAGGTAGCATTAACACCTTTAATTTAGATAGAACTCATACACATGTCTGCACAATCCTCCAATAACCTCTTGAAATTGGCCCCGCACCAAAACTTGCATTAAAAACGCCGCCGCTGTCACTTTACCTCTTGTAGTCAAACATCTTTATTGCTCAAATTGAAATTAATATCTGCTACAAGCCCTCCCGGGCCCACATTCCTATAACATAAACCGAACCGATGACTGAAATTATATGACAGATTTTTAATTTCACAAATTCCCTGTGTAGGTGCCAGTGGAAATTATTATTAATAAAACTCACCGACCGTGCTACATTAAAAGCTTCCAATATTGTTGTCAAATTGTCAGCATTTATAGGCACTTTATTGGTTCATAAATTTGCATTATTTACAAAGTTTAAGGGGGTATCAACTTGTCATCGACGGGATGTAGCCCGCTGTGAGTTATGTGCACTGGAACAGGTTTATTATTTATGATATTCATTCATTAAAGAAACTAATTAAAACTCGTACACTAGAATTGAACTATACATACATAAATCACACACTGAACTGAACTATACATACATCCCCGAAAGAGTAGGCAGAGATGAATAAACACCCATGTCTCGCCAACTATGTCAAGTCCCATGTGTAGGGGAGCCTATTACCATCTATCAGACACATTAATTGAAGCAGTAGTATTAGGTGTTATGCCACCTAGCAATGTACTGCGATTTCCGTATAGGCGTGATTATAACATACATACATAATGTATGGTATAAGAGGAACATTATTAACATTAATAAGCTGCCTATTACTCATCGCTGTCTTAACCCTTAGCCGCCTTTTACGACGCCCTCTTGGATGGGGGATGGGAGATTGGGGATTGTGACAATTTTTGTTCTGCTCTGCCGTCACCACACAAATTCAACTTTTATTCCAATGCGCTAAGGAATCCCAGAAAGACAATCGAAATATGCCGATTGCAATATTTAAATTTCTTGATCACCGTCCTCAATTCGAACGTGTTCAATACGATGAATTTAAATTTGAAGCAGGTAAAATAATAATCGTAAATAGCACATCAATATGGCGCCTCAACACAGTATCAGACCACTATCTTAATCACTCTAAATGACTTGACGAATTCAACAATCAATAGTTATTGAGACTGGTTGAATGTGTGAATCTATTACAGATACTCAACAAGATCCCGGAAGAGAAACACTATTTACTTCAATTAAACCATTAAATAAGGTGTGTAGCTTAAGATCACAATATCATTCAGAAATTACTATTCATGATGTTGGTGTAATTTTTCTAATTTTTCCATTCCCTTCTATCAGCTGCTAACTTAGCAGTTTCCTTATCATCTTCCTCGCAATCATTCCTTTCTAAACGTTCTTGACCTATACCCATCTAAATTTACCAATTCAATCTCAATGTCTCAATCAATAACAACATTGAAAGTAATTAGTTGAAGCCTACAGCTAACTAAATTAGGTCTAATCCAGAAAATTAAGTGACTATTTTAACCAGAGACAGAATTTCAAAAAATCCCTCGCCACCTCGCAACCCACGCCCAGCGCTGGCCGAAGACAAACAAAAACGGAACCAGCAAACAAATGTCGCCATTACGAACAACAAAATACGCCATTACCATAAGGACTTTGCGGTACCGAACTTTGCGCCGAACAGAAACATAATTTACACAGTGCGACTCTTAATAGCCAATAGGATTTCTGTCCTCGACTCCTGTATTCGGGAAGTCATTAGGGGTATAATTTTCATTGTAATAAACACGAGGCGATACAGATCAGACCCCTTTTATTTAGGGCCCTTGCGCCATACATCGGGAGGGGGATTCCTTGCTGTGGCTTATGGGGGAAGAGTTATGGTGTTTCTTGAGCCGGCTTAAAGTTATTGGTCTTTGGCTCGGTGGATGTCTTGAGTTAGATTATTTTATTGGCATCACTGTAAGTTTTGGATCTTGAGTGAAATGATTCGTCGTTTGACTTAGTAGCAACTGATGCTACCTTGAAGACTCTTTCTTCCTCTACAGCTCTTCAAATATTTGATATCGTTGCTGTATGACAAAAGTCTTCCTGCTTTGTTTAGCTAGATCTAGAACTTTATACCATGCCGTGTGGTGACGGCAGAGTAGAATACAATTGTCACCACCCCAAATCTCTCCCGTGGGTGTCGTACAAGGCGACTAAGGATAAATCAATGATGAAGAATGGTTCGTTCAAGCAGCGTTCCTCTTATACCACCTAGCAATAGCAATGTACTGCGACTTTTGTGCCCGATAAATGGCAATAGGCTCGCCACCTATTACATGGGACCTAACATAATTGGCGAAACGTGGGTGCTAGTTCACCTCTGCCTACCCCTTCGGGGATATAGGCGTGATTTATGTATGTAGATCTTTATACTTCTTTTGTGGCCGCCTGTCTGACATCAAACTTATTAGCGAATGCTCTTGTGATTCCTTTATTCGTCACCACGCGATTAACCCTGGCGCGATTCCATTGAAAGAATAATGGAAATTATTTATATTGATCTTACACACAAAAAATGAATTTCATGCAATATTGGATGGGCGAACAAAAACATATTATCTTGAGTTTCTCCGTGCTTCGTATGGCACATTAAGGTTCTGGTTATGGCTGCATCTGCAACTGTTGATACCCACCAATCCGCACTGGGTTAGCGTGATGGTTTATGACCCGTTCTCCCTAGATTCTTCTATCCATAGGGAAGGCCTGTACCTCAGCAGTGGAACATAAAAGAATGGTGATGATGATTATGATGAGTTTGAAGCGAAAATATTTTAGTAATGTCTGCATTTTCGGCCTGGCCAACTGGCAATCGATATAACGTAAAAATGTCAATTATTAACAACTACTCTTACATTTGACTCGGCTGTAGCCATGTTGATTTCTCTGTAATACGTCAGTTTGATATTATTTGCATTCTATTGACCTCTACTCTGGCCGTGTGGTGACGGCAGAGTAGAATACAATCGTCACCACCCCAAATCTCTCCCGTGGGTGTCGTACAAGGCGACTAAGGATAAATCAGTGATGACGAATGGGCAGCAGCGTGCATCTTATACCTACCACCTAGCAAAGTACTGCGACTTGTGTGCCCGATAAATGGCAATAGGCTCGCCACCTATTACATGGGACCTAGCATAATTGGCGAAGCGTGGGTGCTAGTTCACCTCTGCCTTCCCCTTCAGAGATATAGGCGTGAATTATGTATGTATGTATTGGCCTCTTGTCTAGAGCGGCAGAGCTATTCTCAATCACACTTGAGTAAGTGTTACAGAGTAGAATTCGATAATAAAACTAAATATTCATGGAAAGTGTACAGCCCACATTATTTATTGCTACTCCAGACCGTCGCCGCACAAAGGAATGTCATAAACAGAATCGATCGAACGTCACCGGCCGGTATAGAGACATAAAATTTCATTTTTCGTCGAACCACTCGAACGCGATGGTTCCTACCGAAAAACCGAAGCGAACTTGTTTTGATTTTGATGGTAATCGGTGAGCAAACGTTACACGTACTGTGCCAGAGTCAATGGTTAGGGGCAGAAGGTTCCACAGATCCCTACGAAACCTTTGAACTAAACATGTCATGACACTACAAAGAAAAAGGAATCGGAAATATTTCTAAAAATTGTCCTTGTGCGAGAAATTTTTCTTCGTTATATTTTTTCTAACATTTAATTTTAATGGTGAAATAAAAATCGAAACATAGCTAAGTAATGTTCTCATATAAAACTTATAATAGTGCACTTTCTTAGTAAAATTTTACAAACACTTAAGTAATGTTCGAATAACAAGCAAATAATAAATTTACAATTTACAAAATGGGTTATATATTATTTAAAGTGATTCTATTCGGTTTGAACTTATAATTTTAAAAATTAATATTATATCAAGTTAACGTTATGATAAACAAATTATATTATTATTATGTGCTGGTAATAAGAAATAAAACGTCGATAAAACATATTATATAATAATAAAAAGTCTTCGGAAATTGTAAAATTCTATAATTTTTGTATCATTTTTGGTGAGTTTTGGTGCCAGACACCAAAACGACTTGTGTGCCCGATAAATGGCAATAGGCTCGCCACCTATTACATGGGACCTAGCATAATTGGCGAAGCGTGGGTGCTAGTTCACCTCTGCCTTCCCCTTCAGAGATATAGGCGTGAATTATGTATGTCTGGGACCAATATGACCTTCTCCATGTGATTACGTCTTGGTTCCTGGAACACTGTGCTTTGAATATAAAGAGACATTAATATAAGGTGTTATCGAGCCTTTAATTGGTAGGTATCAGAGTCGTGACTGACTTACGAAGGCGTTTAATGAAATCTGATGGTGGTTTTGATGCCCCTGATTTGATATAAGATTCTTTTAGTGTGCTTAGTCGGTGGGATTAAAAGAAATACAATCTTAGAGATAGTCGATTCAATATTTTGGTTAATTATTTGTATATAGGTACATACATACAATCGTCAACAATGTCTAGGGAAATATTATGTACACCTACTTCATGTTCAATCAGGCTCCATTCTTATAAAACTGCAGTTTTTTAATGACCTATTTAATTATGCTCATCCGTTTATTGAATAACTTGCAATCGTCAAATCGTCAGTTGAAATCGTCAGTATTTTAAGAATTATCTCCAATACAACATAAAGTAAAGTCAGTTGATGACTGTAAAATTGTACATACATAAATCACGACAAACATACATACATCATACTATTTTCCATCGAAGGGGTAGGTAGAGGTGTATAAACACCCAGTTTTCCCATATTGCCAGATGGCTATGGGGCACGTAAATTGCTACATTGTATAAGAACTCTGCTGCCCTTTATTTTTTTAAGCACTAGTAGCCTTTTGCGACACCCGCGCGATAGATAGGAGGTGGTGACAATTATATTGTCCACTGTCGTCACTACACGCCATTAGATAACAACCACTAAACCAAACCAAACCGCTCACTCAAAAGTTCCACCGCTCAAATTCTAATTCAACACCAACCTTGATTGTGTACAAAATATTTTGTCATAAAATTTTATGTGCATTGATCTCCCCGTCACAGATAACAGACACTGCTTCGTATCCAGCTAAATGCTTCTCTATAAAGTTAGTCTAATTAGTACGAAGCAGATCGGGTTGTACGATATCTGACTATCGAATTTTACCCGGAATCCGGGCAGCGATCATAGTAAAGTTCGGATTTTATAGCTCTATCGACAAGTGCTAGACATGTGTTCGATAACTATTTAGATGGTTTAAGAAATTTTATGGTACACTCAAGGGATTAACTAACTGGTATGTGTACAGTGAACTTACGTAAGTCACCCCTATATCTCCGAAGGGGTAGGCAGAGGTAATACTTTTATTTACGTCAATTAGGATAGGTCACACTTAATAAGTGGCGAGCCGAATGCCATCTATGGGGCACGTAAAGCGCTGTATATTGCTAGATATTCATATTCATTTAGTGCATCACTTAATGTTTTTTAAAATATGTTTATAAGAAGGTAGGTACCACTATGGAGCCTTCTCAGGCACAGCAACACATTTCACATTTCAATAAAAATAAAAAAATGATCAAAGTAATGCTGCGGCTCATACTCATCGCTGCTTAACCCTGTCGCTTTCACTAGTTGGTTTCAAGTAATGCTGCTGCCTACTCATTGCTGCTAACCCTTACCCTTGGGAGATATTACGAGTAGTGACATTTTCATTCCGCTCTGCCGTCACCACACATCAGCATTAATAATAGAACGAACGATATACGGAAACAGTGAGAAGAGAAAAACGAACGAAAAATCGAACTCTTCCCAATACAAGGAGTCGAGGCCAAGTCTGCCATTAAAATTATAAGCAATTATAAACAGTGGCTCCTACTAAAGCCGTCAATTAACAGGACGCAATAAAATGTAACACATTCGTGGGGCAAGCGATAATTGCGCCACGCTAGTAATTTAGTGCCGAAAGGGTTCATATAATTACTTTTAGGAATTCCGACCAGATAGACAATGGGTTTTTGGAATTAAATTGAAGCCAGAAGGGTATCGGTGAGTTATGGTGAGGCTCACGGGCGATCAAGACGTTGCTGTTAAAAGTTAGTCTCTGAGACGCTGTTGCCTGTTGGACTCGGTTGAGTTGTAGTGATCGTAAATTGTTTTGTCTTTTTAAGGAAGCTCTTGGCCTTCATCTCGCCTGATAGTAAGTGACGATAAGGGCCGAAGATGGAATCGAGCTCCACCTGGAACCCTCAACCACAGAGGGGCTGGCAGTCTTATCACACATTGTTGGAACGCAATAATGCTGTTAACATTATTATTATGGCGACAGATTTTCTAAGACGGTGGTGGCTAGCCAGGCGGACTTGAAGAAAGTCCTACCACCAACCAAATCGAGTACAAGTACACGGCAGTATGTTTTCAATATTTTTGTATTACTCTCATTATAATGTATTAATCTGTGTCATTTAATTTCCTCAACACAAGAGCGTAAGCTGCGGAATTTGGGCTATAGGTGGTCACAAGTATACTGACAAACAACATCAAAACATGTGATTCGTGCATGGGAATAAATCAGTGATATATAAGAGTTTTATACGAGGAGAAAAAAAATACTCATTGCTCTTTCTTAGTAATACGAATTGTGACCTGAGTACTGGCGGTGACAAAATTGTATGTGTCTTTATAAAAGTTTTTATTAATTTTGAGATTTATCTTTTAAACAATTGGCAGTTTAGGCGCTATCAAAGGCATTGATATTTTTAATGCCCATTTCACCCGGTACAAAAAGGATAGGTAACTTCATTAAAGAGACTGTAAAAGCAAAGTCACTACCTTGAGCCGTATATATAAATCACGCCTATATCCCCGAAAGGGTAGGCTGAGGTGAATTTAACACCCACTTTTCGCCATTTAAGTTAGGTCGGTTTAAGTTAGGTCGATTGCCATCGATCGGGCCCAGAAATTTATGGGCATTACTTTAGGCCATTACTCATCGCTGTTCTCCCATTCTACCTGTATTCTTCAATTCATAGGGAAGACCTGTGCCCCTGGAGGAAGAGAAACATAATTCTCTGACCCTAAATAACCTGGAAGAGGGCGACCAGGCAAAGATAATGATATTGAATTTGTTATAAGTACAGATTTCTATGGCAGTACCATGAAGTATTAGTGACAAAACGGGACGCTGATCTACCCGGCTTATAGCGTTGTCTCACTTTAACAGTGGGAATTGAGTCGCGTTTAGAGTTGGTGGTAAGGCCCCTGTTCACGACCAACTTACCTACCTTTTTACTATACCATAAACAACTATTCTGTTACATATTATTAGGACATATTGAAAATAAAAGTTAGTGTGTGAAAACAAGTGCTCGTTTTAACAACCTGATAAAAAAATGCCTTTACACACTTTTCTCGGCGACGGTCCACCACATTGACACGTCGCACTTTCAAGATGCCGACCTCTGATAGCTGATGTGTTCACGTGCTGGTACGGACCGAGTTATTGGTCAGCCTGCCTGTGCTGTGAGGCTGGACAAAATAATAATAAAATCATTAAATATGCAGCAGCAGCCCGTGAACATGTAAATAATTGATCTGAGAAACTACTCTTATACAAAGGCTCTAGTTTCATGTTGAGACATGCATTTTAGAAAAAAATCTAACAAATTTTTCTCTAATAATAATCTCTAATAATTCTGTCCCATTCCAACTAGCCATAACCCACCAAGCTGGGCGGCCAGATGGACTTGAAAATAGTTCTACCACTAACCAAACAAAGCACAATTTTGTACTTGCCTGGGGATCGAACACGGGCTTCTTCTTTCTTCGGGATCTAATACAGATGGGCGAATCACTAGAGCACGGGAACGGTTGAAAAGTGAAGTTTTTGAATCAATTAACAATTATAACAGAACATAAATTAAGAGCGATCTCTAATCTCCGTGGACGCATTATTTAATATAATTTTTATTAAAGTGTGCTCAGAGCTGCTATCTTTGAGCTAATCGTCCCCCTGTAATGATGGAAGGTTTCCGTAATTATTTCGAGCGACTGTCTGATGTACAAGGTATGATGTAGTTTCCATGGAAGAGGCTAGGCAACTCTAGGTAAATAAATAAATAAATAATGTCTATTCGAAATAGCTTATATTGGAGACATAAAGACTCGTCTTCACTCATTTTTCCTTTCTATTTTCTCTCTCACTAAGTCATACCGCTCATTATCATCACCTCAACATCATTTTAATATCCCCAATGCTGGGCGGATATAGGGAGAATGGGCCTTAATCATAAACGCATCAAATAATATTGAAAATTCGTATAACTCGTCTGCCCATTTGCTGCTTTCTCTGGGGGCAGATGGTAATTTAAAAAAACGGGTTAGAGGTTGATGAAAATGATGTTTATGTGCCGAATTTGGTCCCGTTTCCCTTTTAATCTTGAACAAAGTACTAAGTTTAAATGTGTCTCTTCGAAATGTTAATGTTTAATTTATTATGGATTCATCTCCTAGTCAGTACTGTGGTGACGATAGACCAAAATATTATTGCCCTAATGTCTTTCGCTGGTGTCATATAAAGCGACTAACGGTGAAGACAGCGAGTAATAGGCAGCAGCGTTCCTCATACCACAAAATATGCTCGTAAAGTAGTATACTACGATTCGCGTGCCCGATAGATGGCAATAGGCTCGCCACCTATATAACATGACTGTGACCTTACTTGCCTAATTGGCGAAACGTGGGTTCATTCACCTCTGCTTACTGATAAATAGGTGTGATTTATGTATGTATGTATCTCCTAGTCGCTTCCAGTACCCGAAGCCTGTAGCACTATTTCATTACGGTAATCGCAATTTTTACGTAATAGCAGACGACGCCGGGAGCTCGTGATAGTATCATAGCGATTGCCAACGGCGAGCCTATTCTGTGGCGACAGACCGATATCGGAATACTGTAGGTTTTCCTACACCTTATAGACTGTGAAACTATTGCAGCATTTATCGGGTATTAAAAAAATCGAAGAAATATTACTTATACGCGTGGTGACGGCAGAGTAGAATACAATTGTCACCACCTCAAATCCCTCCCACAGGTGTCGTCTTACAAGGCGACTAATGGTGAAAACAGTGATGAGGAATGGGCAGTGCAGAGTTAGTTAGCTATATAGGTGCGAATTACGTGCCTGATAAATGGCAATAGGCTCGCCACTTACATGGGATGGATGTCCTTTGACGTGGTGTTTGTTAACCTCTGCCTACCCCTTCAGGGATTATGCGCGATTTATGTAATTTGATGGTAAAAAATACAAAATATTGATAAGACACCAGTTGGTCACATGCCCAGAATAGTCTCCCGATTGCTACACTCGCGCCGCGCCGTGGCTTCGCTTACCCACGCTCGGGCTGTGGTTGCAGTGTTTCGCCAATCAACCACACCGCGAAACTTCTGGCCTGACTAATAATTGAATTCGCAGCGCAAGTGCAATACTTAATTCCTAATTGAACTTCAGCAAGAGACGACAGCGTGGTGATATTATTTTATACATACATACATAGTATAGATCCCGAAGGAGTAGGCAGAGGTGAACTAGCACCCGCGTTTCGCCAATTATGTTAGGTCCCATGTAATAGGTGGCGAGCCTTTTGCCATTTATCGGGCACAAAAGTCGCAATAGGTACATTGCTAGGTATAAGAGGAACGCTGCTGCCATTCCTCATCACTGATTTATCCTTAGTCGCCTTGTACGACACCCACGGGAGAGATTCGGGGTGGTGACAATTGTATTCTACTCTGCCGTCACCACATGGCATGACTGAGGAATGGACGAAGTAAAAAGTCGATTGATCCAAATAAATTGAAACACTTCAAACGCAGCCCCATAGATGGCGCCAGCGGGATGCGTGTACGCAGTCACACACCGCTAGCTCCGAGACAAGGGTAGATACCGATCTACCAGATAGATCGGCGCGGCCAACCGCGACCAACGAATTTTGAACTTTAATTAGCGTTTTATTAATAAACTTTGGTTAACTTATCCGGCTCTGTCTGGTCCTAATCGAAAATATAATGGAGCATTCAAAATTCGGCGTTCCTTGTGGGAATTTAGAAGCTTGATTCGAATTTAGATCAATATCTTCCCGTTTATTTATTTAAGTTGGCTCTTAGTCCATCCATATTAATATTAAATTAGAAACTACATCGCAGAACATTGTAGTCAGACTAAATAGTTTATCTAATGTTTGTATTCCGCGCAAAAAATTAGTCAGCCAGCGTTATTGATACACTTCCTGACTTAGAAGACCTAGGCTAGGTATTTCACCTTTAATTTAGTTTCTAGGTCTTTAGTTTTAATAACAGTTTATATAAAAGAAAAAGAGAACACTGAATTCCTCCTCTGTTCTTATGTACATAAGTTTTCGAAAGTTCGCTAACAAAGCTCATTTTTAGAGTGACGAATAAGGCACGTACTGATCTGTGATAACAGGGTTTGTAAAGGCTAAGGTAGCCAAATATGTATCTCACTTAAGTTCTTCATTTTCGGAAGAACCCATATTTCGGTAGAACGTTTAGCCATTGGACTGGGCTGTATCTGCCCTTTAACGTCCCTACTGCCGGGACAAAGGCCTTCCTTATGAATGGAAGGATATATGCTAAATGGGCCATAACCTCTCACGCTGGCCCAGTGCGGATTGGTGGGTATCAACGACTGCAGATGCACCCTGAACCAACTGCTTACCATGCCTTCCGAAGCACGGAGGGACTCGAGATTTAAAATTTTTGGTCATCCGTCCTATGAATGGCTTTAGCGAACATTGCTTAGTCAGGCCGAGCGTGTTAATTCACTGCTCTATCGAGCTCCTCAATCGTGTGATACATTAGAAGGCATTTGAGGTTGAATCTTCTACAATACGCGGCACTTAAGTTGACCTATGCGCAGCGCAGTAAAACGTGTTCAGGTATTAATTGAAGTTCTGTACGAGATCCGACGTGTGTCTGTAACCATTACAACGTAAAGATACCAGCTTTATTTAGTTCAGACACTTATCCTTCAATTATACCTGCGCGGACGACCGTCATTTTGGTTCAACTTACGTCTGGGGTCGGCGCAGTATGTTTCCTCTTCCACTCATATCGGTCAGACATCTAGCCTTTTCATTCACATTATCCATCACATCGGAAAGGTGCTCGGGTTGAATGAATAATTATACAGAAAAGAGAGACTGATGTATATGGAGAGAATGATTAGAATGACAACATTTCAATCCATACTGCTCAAGGTTTTGGCTTAGGTTTTAGAACCACCCGCATGCCTGACACCAACCCTCTTTGGTTCAATTTGGTTCTCTTGGTTCAACTTACGTGCTATACTTAGGAACTATAATCTCATTAGGTGTCGAAGTATATGGAACGACCTTCGGTATCTTGGCGCAATTTATTTTCGTATGTTTTTCTCGTGTTAAAACCGTCCAATCGCCAGGAAGTCGGCTAGTATTTCTTACATATATTGTGGCCATTATGCCGTGCCACCGAGCACAAAATCTAGGAGTGACGTAAGACGTCTATTGTCACAGCACAATCGCGCATATGGGGAAATTTTGACACGACCGCCATTGTCCCTGTGGCATTTAAACGGCGATTTTTGTTCGATGCCAGCAGAAATTTCGCAATAATTATGTGGATATTTTGAATGGTTGTAAGGAATTATTATTGTTGTCGTGTTCTGCTTCTGATGTGTTCTGTCTACCGTTGCGTCTTTGATGATATCTATTGCTAGTTCATGCAGGTACTGTGATAGACTTGGAAGCTCTTGGCCTTCATCTCATACATACATACATACATAAATCACCGAACGGGTAGGCAGAGGTGAAGTAGCACCCACGTTTCGCCTTTTATGTTAGGTCCCATGTAATAGGTGGCGAGCCTATTGCCATTTATCGGGCTCAAAAGTCGCAGTACATTCCTATTGCTAGATGGCATAAGAGGAACGCTGCAGTCAATTCCTCATGATTGATTTATCCGTAGAATCGAGCTTCACCTGGAACCCTCAACCACAGAGGGGCTGGCAGTCTTATCACACATTGTTGGAACACAATAATGCTGTCAACATTTTACTATGGCGACAGATTTTGATACGATGGTGGTTGCTGGCCAGGCGAACTTGAAAAAGTCCTACCCACCAACTAAACCGAGTAAAAACTTTGTGGGTACTTCCCTGGGGTTCGAACCCGGGACCTCTGGATCTTCATTCCGGTGAGCGAACCACTAGAAAACGGAGGTGCTATAATAAAGTCCTTACAAAATAAAATCTAAACCAAACAAGCACTCACTAAAATCGTGGGTAAAGATAAGCATGTCAGCATTTTTGCCGAAAATGACATTCTATATCTGGTGATAATGAAACCATAGAAGGGCTTGAAGTTTCATATTGCGTTTTACCATCAACCGAATGACCCATGGGCGAATCATTAAAGAATAATGACACAATAAACACTCCTGTCCCATACTTAGATACTACAAGTAGATTCATTGTTAAGTCATGTATCCTGAATACAGAAACACTAGTTAAATTTTGAGCACTGCTCATAAAGTTAAGTGGACAATACCTGTCAGAATTGTACGGAAAAACGTCAATTTTGACAACATTTAAATGTTAAGCAGAACTCAAACTTTGAGTAGCGTTTATGTATTCGGCGGATAGTCCACTAAAATCATAGTTTCTCAACCTTCTTTTGACCACCGACCATTTTGAGAAGGTTTTTTCTAGTGCACCCTCAATTTAGCTTACCAATCTGTAGCGAATTTGAAACTGCCTTTGCCACGAATGTTTAATATTGGGATTTTCTTTGTATTTGCTGTGTATTCTTTTGTATTCTACAGTCCCCCTGAAAGTCCCAAACGCCCCCTATGCCCACACTACGGTGACGTTTTTGACCACATTGAAAAACCTATGCTCTAACTAAATCATAGTGACAGATCAATTTCATACGACTGAACCACTTTGAAAAATCTATGCTTTAAATCGTACTGGAAGGTTAAACTTAACAAAACTTAACAATATGACTAATGATCAAATTCCCTTTCCTTTTTTTACCATGCTTATTCGATTTTGAATTTGCTGCGAATATAGGTCCCAAAAGCCTCCCGTGCTTGGACTACTGGTCAAGCGAAAACAAACGTAGTTTCTTTTTAAAACTTAACATCGTCTACAAAGGGCCTAACGAGATCAGACCGCGCTAGAATTATTTAGGACCCTATCCCATTGTGATAGGGAAGTTATTGTAAAAGTCTTTGTCCAAGTATAATGGCTGGTGGAATTATGTCAAACGTCAAATTAGATGTCTGCCTTCCTGTCGTTTGCATTTTGTGTTACAATAGAAACGATGTTTAATGTGTACTGGCTGACTATTACACCGTATTGGAAATCTGATTGGTAACCAATTAATTTAAAAATAAATAATTATTAATTTCAAATAAAAATTAATATTTGTGACACTTACTGCCGCACCTCTGAGACGTCAATTATATTTAATGAATATATAATGTCAAAAAATTTCATTCAAATCTAGACCATAGACCCAAGAATAGCGACTAGTTTTGAATTGTCATTTTTTGACGTTAAGTACTCATTAACGTGATTTGACGTCTCTGAGTGTGGCAGTTACACGTCTAATGATAGGTGTAAGTGTCAGATATATTACTTATGCTGATTACTTTCGGCTAAATGTAACCAAAAGTAAGAAGCTTGTGTTTTGAAATGAAATATAGGTAATATAAAAACAACCATGATCTGATAACTGTTTGTGTTCATCATAGAATCATTTTCCCCTTCTAAGATTCGATTTCGAACCCTGGACCTCGTAGCTAATAGCCAGGATTCTGGCCATTCTACCAAACCGGCCGTTGTCCAATAATTAGAATGAAAATGAATTCCTCCCTTTTTCACTGTGTGATTTGATGAGGTTGGCATTTCCATCGATGCAATAGTAACTAGCCCCATCGCCACAGAATAACCAGAAAATGTGAAGATCTTCCTCCAAGCTGGATGTGCGTTTATATATTTTCTGAGTGTTGTCAGAAACTATATAATCGTGATTTAGGTAATGTCATCTTGTTACATATTAGAGGTCATTATTTAACATGCTATTTGAAGAAACTTTGACGAATTTCCTATTTCGGTTTTCAAATCGGAACACACATAGTACACACTCTCTCTCTTAAAAAAAGTATCCGTAATAAAATTGTCAAATTATATTCGATTATTTTCATGAATAGTTCAGTGTCAGACACGGGACTTAGTATAACCGGTACGGTGTGACAGTCAGCCCATACCTTACGCAAAGGTTTTATATGACAAAAGAGCTTTATTGAATTCTCCATTGAGAAAAAACCTGACACGTAATTGTTCCTTGTACCGTCGTATCCATTGAAGGACATCTTGATTGCTATTGCGATATAAATACCTCTATTAATAATTTTGACATCAAGTTAAATGACTATGTATCGAAGGTAGACTTACTATATTCCAGCCCTATTCCTAGGTAATAGGGGGGCAAATATCAACAAGCCGTCAATACATACATAAATCACGCCTATATTCCCGATAGGCTAGGCAGAGGTGTGATAGCACCCACGTTTCGCCAATTATGTTAGGTCCCATGTCATAGGTAGCCGATTACACAGGTATTTATCGGGCACATGAGTCGCAGTACATTGATTTGGGGTGGTGACAATTGTATTCTGCTCTGCCGTCACCACACGGCACGATGGTGATGATGATAAACAATAACTGTAAATCAGGTAGTTGTGTGAATTAAATTCCATCGGTCATACGGCATAATATAGCAATTCGTACGTAAATTTGTATGTTGCCAAATCTTTCTGTCAATGATTAGTTATTTCACAGACCTGCAATTACGGCGTCCTCAATTACGCGGGATACCTCGGTAGCCGGCTCCAAACAACGAAAGCATCGGACTCTGTCAATCGGTTCGGCAATTATCGACGGCCACCGTACCGTGTCTAACCACCGACCGAGTATTGGAGACTTAGACTAAAGACCAAAACGTGCGCAGATGGGACACGCCGTTCAAAACGCAGAAGATATACTTTTATGTTACTTTTCTTACACTAAGTCAACAAATTTTTAAAAACAATGATGAACTTAATCCTGACTTAATTTATCTTAATGATCCAAATTTTGCTGTGCTCAGACTAATTGTAATTGTAATATTAGTTTTATTCATTATTGTTGTGTTTTGAGTGTTCGTCAAATGATGAAATATAATTGTTATAATTATTTATGTAGACATCGAAGACTGACAAAAAATATTTTAGGCTTTTCCTAATCTTTATGAGCGTTTTGGGTGACTTATGACATTTGTTAACGTTTTTCCCAACTAGCCCTTTAATATCCCTACTGCTGAGACCTAAGCCTTCCCTATGGATGGAAGAATATAAAGGGAATGGACAATAATATAACCCACCTCGCTAGCCCAGTGCAGATTGGTAGGTTTGCGAATTATTGCCAAGTCAGGTTAAAGGAGACTAAATGTTCAATCGTGGCCTGTTCCCAAGCTTTGGTAGGTATAGGCCGACCTTAAGAGTTATTTCTTTTGATTTCATAGATTTCAAACTTCTTTACTACATTGACATTCTGAAGGCATAAATCTTAAACTCTTTCTTTGAACAGGCTGTCCACTCTGCGTCATAATCTTTGCACCAAACCAATGTAATGTGGTTTCGGTTCAAAGAATCATATTCATTGTGCCGCCATTGTGTTGAGCTGATGACGGGGTTGGTGACGAATTGATTGATGTCTGCCTGCATTTGATTTTCGTATTTTTATATATATTTTTAACTAGTGCTATATCAACCCGATCCTTTCTTGCTTTGGTTTAAGCTATACCTGTAGAAGGTAAAAGTGCTTGGTTATTTTTTAATTTTGTCTAATTGATCATCACAGCGCTTAGTAGTCGACTGTCAACCAACAACATCCCCTCATTCATCCACCAATCTTCATATAAATATACATGGCGAATAACATGGAATGCTGAGCGTTTTCTAATCTGTAATCTACTCTGTTACTTAACTGTAAATTACTCAGTTTGACATAATACATTTTTGGTCACCCATCCAATGACCGGGTTCAGCGAACATTGCTTAGTTTACGCCAGAGCCAAGTAGCCAATCTATTCGAACGCATAGAATATAAAATGTATGAAGCTGACGTATTACATAGAAAACAATACGTAAGTATCTTAGTTTTGTTTTCTATTGGCTAGCGGGCAGATATGAATTGTTCATATGCACATTAGTATTTCCGAAGTACTCACACCTTGGCTAAATAATGTTCCCAGTCAATTCAGCCACCAGTTATCTCATTTAGTAGCCGGAGCTGCGTCTTGAGACAGCGCTAATTCCGTAATTTAGACTCGAATCATCCTATGCCATTGCGGTGGCGCCGTGGGAAAGCCTTCCGCGCATACGCAGGTTACAAAGTCAACGCTGCACCTTGGAATTAAACTCAGGAGACTATCAATTTCTTTACCGGAGTAAGATCGGCCCTCTATTATGTAAGCCTATTTCAGTTGCTTTCTCATTGAGGATAAAAGCAAAGTGTGAGAGTGAGGGTAGACCAAAGTAACTGAAATCGGCTTACATTATACTGGGTCAGTGTTCCTTCGCTAATGTTCAGGCCGTTGTTCAGGCTAGTTGTTCTGGTCGTTGTTGGCTGAATTATTTCAGTTTCGCCAAGGATGAGGTTGCTTACAGCAGTTGTAGCAGGTATTGATTTCTGAGCAATAAAGGATATATATTTTTTTTAATGTTTTGAGAGGAGCTCGCTAGCGCAGTGGCATAGCGCGTTCGGCCTCCGATTGCGTAAACTAACCAATGTTCGCTAAGGCCGGTCATTGGATGGGTGAGCAAAAATCGGGAGTCGGGACCGTCGGGAGGCACGATAAGCCCTTGGTTCCGGCTGCATCTGCAGTCGTTACTACTCACCGACCGACACTTGCCATCGTGGTGGGTAATGGCCCATATACTACAATCCATAGGGAAGGCCTCTGCCCCAGCATTAGGGACAATATTAGCTGGTATACGCCTCGCTCCCACCTCAACAGCATACAAACCAAAGATGTAATAATTGGTTTCTGTTATTTTGTGTTATAAATCAAATCATTATTATTAGTACCAAGTCAACGAATTCTTTGAAGCAATATCGTTTCATTAAGCTCTATTGGAAACGAACTAGTATTTGTAACCGCTACTTAACAAAGCTGTTTCACCGTCAAAGTACCCATTAAACTATTGAAGAGATCGTCAAAAATCCTATTACGACGTGAGAAGAAGGCCCTAATGTAAATTGGCGTCGTTTAAACGGAACCAACAATTTTATGCTGTTTAGCTGGGACTGCATGAGTCATGCTTCAAGTTACATGTCTAATTCATAAATAAACTCTTATTTTGAAGCCGAGAAGAGCTACTTTGCTTTAATTTGTAGTTTAAAAAAGGTCTCCCGCAGAATTTCGTTGCTCATAAAAACTGCGGTAGATTTGCTTAAATTATAGTTTTAATTGTCCACTTACAAGGATTCTTAGTTTACTTTGAGACCAAATTAAGTCAATGTAGTTGAAATTAGGAATCGACTTGTTAATTTAGCAATGCCTTCTCAGTATTTTTGTTTTCAGTATCAAATTTTAGAGTATACAACGATATTAAGGGTTCCATTTAAAATGTATCCGTTTAGTAGTATTATTTTAGGAAAATGAATCCAACGAAAGACTGTAGAAATAAAACAATAATTGATGAGAAGGGGTAGTAGGAAATATAACAAAACAAAACTGTGCCCAACATTATTATCATCAATATCATCATATCATCACGCTACGAACGATTTAAAGCATAAAGAATGAATTTAATTTTGATGTCGATTTCAAACTCAAATATTTCTGTAATTAAGATCGCATCTTATATTAAACCTACCTTTTACTTAAAACCTAATAATATTTACATCATTGCGGCGATGTTAAAGATTATGATGAATTCACATAAGTAAATAAATATTTATCTCTGACACCATCAAAAGCCGGCGAGGTCAAAGAGAATTAACGAGAACATACCTAATCACATAATCACTCTATTAGCAGAAAAACTGTAATAAATGCTTACAAATGAATATTTATACAGCCAAAGTCTTCTACCGAAAAGTTGTGATTATTATGGACGATACAATCGCAAACTGTGAGAAGCTAGCTAAGATGATGATTTTAATGATTCCGAACCAGTACTAATGTTGTCATTTCGTATCACTACTAATAATTATACCAACGAAGAATTCGGCTCAAGAAATGAAACTGCAAGCGAATTTGATGCTTGATCCGACAAAGATAAAGTCTACGGTTTTGGTGGTGACGATTTTGAGAAAGACACAATTAAGGTGGTTATTAAGTGATAATTTTATACGGAACATTATGAGATTGTACGTCGAGATTACGGGTTCAAAGAAGAGTTGGGACAGGTGATGACTCACGAAGTATAATCGTATAATGTTATACCTTAAAGGTAGGTACGAAATTAAAAATATTTGTGTTTAAATCCACAATGTTATATGCGACCGTTTTAATATGGTTTTTATTGAATTAATTATTAATGTCAACCCATTCTTTAGTTATTAACCTATTTAAATAAACAATTATCTTCGTGCTTTTCCATATATGTAATTAATTACTTACGACCTAACCAATTGTACGAAATAAATAAAAGACCTCTGAACATTCGGTCGATAACCACATTTCTTATGACCTCCTTAGAAATGGTCCGACCATCCACAATATTCCATTAAGTTCATGTCCGCATATTTCATTGTGTCTATCTGAAATAATATCTACTAATTTAGTCAATTTTAGAACAATTAACCTACAATTTTGATAATTTAAAGTCTACATTTGTACCTACTCAAAATTTAGGCATTTGCAAAAAACAGTCAGAAACGTCTAGTATTGTTTAAAAACATCAAAAATATAATAAGTGACTTATGGAAATTGCCCTAAGTACTTAATATTTTAAAAATCACTTATCGTTGCATCGCTATAGAATGTCGATACAACAGAATAATCCGAATGGCACACAATAACTCACTTCTAACCGAACAAAAACGAAATATTTTGTAAAATAAAACAATTTCAACTCTATTCCAAACTAATAGACCCTATATTTACTAGCAAAAGCTTTTCAGCGGACGCAAAGCCAAATTTTGTTGTCACATAGTAAAACAAATCAGAGTCAATGCTGCCGATTCCATGTAATGATATAATAATAACCTCTAATGCATTAGCGTTAGGGTCCAATTCGTATTCTATTAGACTTGACGAGCGCATTGGTAAGTGGGTTCCAGTGTCACAAAGCAGTATGCAAATGCAGGGAAGTTCGCATGGCCACAACTCAATTGTTTTGGTGTTAATGAATGCCGATAAATGGGCTGGACGCTGGGAAACTTGTCGAACGCTGTGTCGATATTGTGTTATTGTTCTAGCATATTGTCTCTAAATAACATCGCGACAATAATTTCTAATGAGGCGACAATTGAGATAATAATTACTAAACAACTTGTTTGCTACGTGTATGGTAAGGTACTAATGCTTACAAAAGAAGGTCTGCGATCTTCTAATCTAAAGCATTACTAACTGCCGCACTCAATGACGTCAATTAACTTTCTCCTTCTCCCTGCTCTGTTCCCAGTCTATCTGGGGTCGGCGCAGTATGTTTCCTCTTCCATTCATATCGACCAGACGTCGTCAAGCCATCCACTACCTTTTGATTCATTGATCCATCCCACCGTAAACGTGCTAGTGATGAATGAATGTATAGAAAAGAGACGGAACGGACCATGTCGAGAGACGGATGAACGGAGAGAGTGATTGGAATAACAACATTCCAATCCATACTGCTCAAGGTTTTGGCTTAAGTTTTTCAGCCAGCCGCCTGCCTGACACCAACTCTCTTTGGGTATGCTGTTGTTGGTGGTTTTCCTTTTACCATTAGGGTGCCCTAAGGTGCTTCTTGGTCTTTACTTGATTTTCCGTACACCTTCTGGTCGAATGTGATTTATAAACTGAAATACCGAAAAATCATTAAAAATTAATGTTGAACTATGCATACGAAATTTAACATGCACTGACGCCTTAATTATTGCTTAGTTGTCTCCTTTTGATGATATTCGACAGCACGCCTCATTGACACATGTTCGGAGCCATTCAAAATATTTCCATCCTCATTCGGCTGGGATTCGACCCGGCCCTCATACGATTCGACATAGTGCCCAAGGGGCGTTCCACTCCGCTGCCCCTTGTGCCACCAGCGTGATGATATAATAGCTGGGACACAGTCAACTCTACATCAGTAGCCTCAGTTCCATCCATCGGAATTTTGATTATCATCATCCAACTAAATCTAATGCTAATTACAGTCCTGTCTCGAAGAATTACTATATTCTTTTTAGGCATTTAGCTGCTAGCTTGTAAGAAAAGATTTATAACTTATATCATGCAGTGTTATCAGCTTGGGTTGTAGCTCTCTTTCATAGGATGACTAAAAGGGGTAGGTATCAAATATAGATAAGTGTGTACCAAACAGTGTGGTTTTAATTAATCGTTTAATTTGGCACAATAGTAGTATCACGGTGATGATGATGATGAATTCATTAAAATTTAAAGTGCAAAAAAACAGTATTATAATATTTTCTGTTTTTGTATTGATGTGTTTCCTTTCCTGCCTTGTTGTCCCACTGCTCTCACTACACTGTGCACGGTCACGGCGCCAACGAAATACACCGTTTCCTTCCTCTGGAGATGGCATCGAGGATGCGTCGATATTAATAGCCCCCTAATGGCGATCCGATGTTTTTTCAACATTTTATTGCAAAATAGACTCGAGTGTTTTATGAGCTTCCTCTAACACCACAAAAGGCTCTCGAACTTTACTACTTTGATTTAGGATTGCAACTAAACTTTTAACCAATGGAAATTTTGGGTAAGCCGTAAATTCATGGTTTTTAATTTCGTTTCTATCGGTGACACATTGAGCGCATAAATCTTTGTAAATCAGATTTCACATATATAAAGTTATAAAAATCGATCGTATATTTCTCGTTGATTTCCATGTAGCTATCATGTTGTTCGTTGTTAATGTTTGTATTATTAAAATTACTGATGTCATCATGGGCGGTGATCTTTTTGATGTTATTAAGGTTCAAAATCGCACATCTCCCTTTCTAATAGATTTATTCTTGTGTCCCATTGCCATCACCAGCCTTTTTAATTAATATTGGCTAGACGCCATCCAATTTAAATTAATTCAGACCATCGACCACACCGGAAAGGTGGTAGTGATGAATTAATGTATAAAATAGTGATGGATGTCGTAGGAGCGCTAAACGGGGACAGTGATTTGGATGATAACATTCCAATCCAAACTGTTCTAGGTTTCGGCTTGGGTTTAACAGCCAGCCACGACACTGGCTGACTAACACTAACCCTCCTTGGTCTTGTTGGTGGGTTGCCCTCCACATATATCTGTGTTATTTCTTCGCTCCCAGGCCAGCATGGAAGGTTCGATTTGAGTCTATAACATAGTACAAAATATTATAGTACTATTAAAATTATCAACATTCACAAATTCACTCCCCCATGTTATCAAGTCAATACAACTCAAATAACCTAAAACTAAAGGTCTAATTTTGACCTCATCAAATTTGTTTCTTGATATCAAATGCTCTCACTCCCACTACACTGCATTTTACTACCTAATTGTATTTATGAACTATAAAATACATCACGAAAAATGTGTCCGTTCCATCTGACCGAATCATCCTTAACAATGACGTTAAACTAACCAAACTATGGTCTTGGGTCATTAAGCGGTTGATTGAAATCAAAGTACTGTGACTATTCGTGTATTGTTACAAAATGTGACAGCGTACAGTGACTCATTATAAATGTGACTTGGTTTTCTTTGAACATTCTACATCGGTCGGTTTATATGCTGTTGAGGTGCGGGAGCGAGAGGTATACCAGCTATATTCATTCCTAAAAGATCGTTGCTCGTCTAGAACTTTCCTAAGTTACTACGTACACTGAAACGTGTGTCTAAGGCGGCTCTCACGGAATCTTATCAAATATGGCTGGGCAAAGAGAGAACTGGGTGGCGTAGGTTAGTGTTGACTAGATGTGACGGGGCTCCGTAAGTTCACTTGTTCGATGCAACAAGAAAGACACTTCAATTTTCAAATAAACCTGCGCCAACGACCGTCGCCCGTTTTGGTTCAACTTACGTGCCGGGAACTATATCTATGTATCTACCTCTTAGGAGAGAAAAGCGTGATTTGTGCACCTTAGTATATAAGTAATTAGATATTTTGTAACTCGGTAGTCAATAAGACGGCAGTCCGCCTCATTACCCCCAACAAAGTCATATTATCTTAACCGTCCGACGACCAAATTGACGGCGACACGTTTAAAATGTCTCGTCGGTTGGTTGGGCACGCAAATGACGGGAATCAATCAATCCCTCACCTTGCGGGCGTAATGGCCCGCGACGTGCTATAACATCATTGTTAGGACCGTGGGGCCCTTTGTCGTTCATGACGGCCTGGTACTTTTTGCATAATGTGACACTTAAAAATTGAAGGGTCTTTCTTGTTGCACCGCACATTCGCGCCTAACGCTTCGTCTCCCCTTTCTCCTTCTTCTTTATTCAGAGGGGTCGGCACAACATGTCTTGTACTTCCACTCATCTGTCACCAATTTCTCATCCACTACTCTCGCTAGCTAATCCCTGATCAGGGCAAATAATTTAATCATCAATAAATAATCTTTTTAATATATTTTTCAAACAAAGAGGCTTGGTGTCAGGCAGGCGGCCGGCTGTAAACCCTAAGCCAAACATTGAGCAGTATGGATTGGAACACAGCAGTATGGTTGTCTCGTATGTTGACACCGACCCTCTTTGGGTGCGGAAATGCATGTATGTACGATATATTAGATAGACTGAGCAAAGGTCAACTCCCGCTACATGTACTAATTCATATTAACTGAAACACAGCCAGGTTATTATTGAAAATGCAATCTCGGAACACTTAAGGCAATTAAACATTGGGACTCGGATCGTGACAGACAAAAGAACGAAATTACTTACTATTACAGCAGTTATTAGGAGAGCCAACCGAGTGTGCCGGCAATGGAGACAAATTATAAAGGGAGATAAGCCCGCCATTGTTGATGTATAGATCTCTGATAATGATGCGCACAGTGTGTGTCGTGGGTGAAGGGTGAAACTAGGCGTTTGTACAAAAAGCTGATGTTGTGAGAGTTGAGCAAAAGACCTTACTGCATACAATACCGGGCATGCAATATTGCATAGATATTAGCAGTGGTGCCATGCAATATTGCATATGGATGGGTGGTTCCATAACGAAGCCAGTTACAGGTATGGATAGCTTCGTGCAGAAGACATGATGGTCACAAAGGACAGATTCCAACTTTCCAATCCATACTGCTCCAGGTATTGGCTTAGGTTTTACAGCCGGCCGCCTGCCTGACACCAACCCTCTTTGAGTACGCTGTTGTTGGTGGTTTGCTCCACAATTCGGATGCCCCAATGTGCTTATTGGTATACACCGGACAATCTCTCTTAGTCGACTTTTACGGCATACCAAATGGGGGTTTCTACGTTCTACGTTCGCTATTTTTTCGCTCCCAGGCCAGCATAGAAGATGATGTGTGTACAATATTATTCAAATAATCTAATTTCGCGAGCCTTATTAAATAAGGAGTTTCCCAACATTCCCAATTCAACTTTACAACAGCGACATACGCACGCACACGAACGAACAAGGCAGTGATTACGTTATTAAGAAATATTAAATCGGGTGACTCTAATAATAGAAATATGTTAGATTCACAATCTCGATTCGACACGGTCTAGTGTTTTTCGCTATCATATTCTTTACAATGGAAATCATGTCATGGCGAACTAATAATATTAGGTACATTCTTGACAATAATTATCCGTCGTTTCTTGTTAGCCAAGTCCTAAATGATACACATACATACATACATAAATCACGCCTATAACTCCGAAGGGGTAGGCAGAGGTGAACTAGCAACCACGTTTCGCCAGTTATGTCCCATGTAATGGCCACTTGTAATGGTAGGTGGCGAGCCTATTGCCATTTATCGGGTACAAAAGTCGCAGTAGGTACATTGCTAGGTGGTATAAGAGGAACGCTGCTGCCGATTCCTCATCACTGATTTATCCTTAGTCACCTTATACGACACCCACGGGAGAGATTTGGGGTAGTGACAATTGTATTCTACTCTGCCGTCACCACACGGTCCTTAATGATGGAAAAAATATTTCTCAATGTTGTTCACCTCTGAACCAAATGTGGTCAGTTATTGATGACCACATATTACTAATTTAAATAAATGAGTCTCATGTGGGTCAGGACACAGAGATTGTGTCAAAATAGTTTAATGGCACTTCCCAATACTTTTGACTTGATAATTAGTTCGTTGTTTGTGTAGACCTAAAAGAAATCCTTCAATCTCGTCATCATCAAGGAGGTATTCAGCTTGCAGACGTCCGTAGCACCTGATGTCTCAACTACTGCCGGCATTGAAAAACTGTACCTACAGAGAGTAATGATAAAACCAAAATTATTTTTTTTACATCAGGCATGATTACAATACCCTTATGAATCGCCAAGACGCTAGAAACCTGTGTGTCTAAAGAAGGACTGCTCCAGCAGATCAGTATGACTCAGTCTATAATGATGGGTCTCCGAAACCCACTAGAAAACAAAGAAACGCTGACTCCAACACATTCAATACTAAAGCTGATATCAAACATGAAACTATACATGGTATAATAAAAATAGACGCACATAAAAGCAGACGATCATAAAAGCACATGAATAAAGAAAGTGGCCTATCATAAAACAACAAAGTCAATAAAGAAATTTATAGAACAATTAAACATTTAACAAAACAAATAATTGCTGGTGGTGAGGACGTTAACGGAGTGGAAAGAGGATGCGTCGATCTTGATATTGCCTTCGCTCGGTGACTGCTACTAGTTGCAATGGCTGAGAGAGCCTTGGAAAACTTAGAAGCGTTTCTATTTACGATGTATTTTAAGCAATAATATAAAATGTAAAACCTTGGAGATGTTTCGAAAAAAAAAAACTAGATGCGTTCCCAGATAACTTGGTAATAGAGGGTAGGCCAGTGATGATGATGATGTCGAAACGTAGATGAATAAAGAACAAGTTTGAACCAAAAGTAAATTTAAACTTTAAACAAGACCTTGACGTTTCTGATAACATAGCTTTAAATTCTTCTATGATCATACTCCTATAATTGTAAATAAAGCTAATGGCGTTTACTACTCAAATCAAAACGTACAAGATGATTAAAGGATAAGACAGCAATTAGTATGGGTAGCAGCGGTCCTCTGATTAACTAGGTCAAGGTTTTTACTTAGGTTTTACAGCTGGTCGCCTGCCTGGCACCAACCCTTTCTGGGTATGCTGTTGTTGATTGCGATGCAACTCTCAAAAACTAAAGTTATAAATACATACATTATGTCAGGCCTTTCTCTCACAGGTGCATGCAGAGATCACATCTTATTTCCACTTGCTACGATCCTGACATACTTCTTTCGCTTCATCCAATCTCATTAATGTCTTCATGCATGCCCTTCGGTTTCAGGTACCCTTAGCCTGGCCCTTGTTCAATATTTATTTAAGGTAAATTAACGAACTAATTCATCGTTCGGTCGTCATTTGAAACTATTGTATTGAAATTTATTTGAAACGATCGTATTGAAAGTCACGGACGGTTTCAATCGGATCGAGTAGCAATAGTAGGAGCCACAGGTTTACGCCTAAGGTGCCAGTTCCTAGCTCACAACAATGGACTTAGCCGTGTCTAATCGGGAAGCGATGTTATCAGTTAACGCAGCGATTACTGCTACATTGTACATTGTCTATGCTGTGTGTGCCCTTCCTTCTCTGTGGTCGGTTTTTTATACATTATCGAGGGCTATTTTCTATTTTGAGTAGTTTAAAATGGGTCTTGTATTAGACGTAAATTAAGGACCACGATGATGGATTACTTTAGTTGTCAAAAGAATTTCATAAATATTTTGATTTTAATTTGAACATTAATAAATGTTAGAAATATAAGTACAAAGAATAATGTTGTTAGAACAAGTTCGAAAAATTATAGTATTGATGCAGGAGTCGAACTGTGTTCAGTGCAGATGCCTGTATCACTCGGTCAACCAAGAATTTTATCTAAAATAGGTAATAAAAACTGACATAGGCACTGGCCTCGTAAAACCGAGACGGGAGGCTTTGGTTTGCAAACAAACCCGTTCGTAACTAGGCATAATAACTCTTAATAACAACGACCTAATTTGAAATTTTGCCAAAATGAGTTAGCGTAAAATAAAACCTAAAAAAGAAGCTCTAGAATCTCTCTAACTTTGGTAAGAAAAAAACATGATTTTTCCTTACGGAATAAGGTTAATCAATGATTTCAGTCTATATTCTTCTCCCTGTGCGCGCGAGGTAACTCAGTCAAAAATAACTTTTCGTCAATTCCCAAAAGTTTGCGATTTTGAATTCGGTCGTTGTTATATTAAGAGTGCGAATATAGAGATAGATATATGTCATCGAGAACTATCAGTCTGTCACTTTTAATACAACTTAAGGTGACTGATAGTCCATGGCGACTACATGTTACAATAGAAACTCTATCGAGAGTGACACTCGGAACCATGGATGTGTAGAGAGTATGAGTGACATACGTGGTTACCGTGGTGACTTAATAACTGTTTGAAAAATTATGTTGAAAGATTTGATTGTGTACATGAATATTAAATAAAACTCTGTTTATACTTGATCCAGTCTCTATATTATATAATAGGTTATGGGCTTCTCAGCATAAAAAAATGTCGAACAGCGTAAAAATAGAGTCGCTACAGCGTGAAAATTACGACACATGGCGAATTCACGCAAAAGCCTTACTGACCAAATGCGGCCTATGGAAGTATGTAAGTGGAAATATTGCTATACCTACGTCTAATGATGAAGAAATAAGCAAATTTAAAGAGAAAGACAGTTTAGCTTTATCCGAATTACTATTGATAATTGCTCCGTCAGAGTTGAAACAAGTGAAGAATTGTACCAGCAGCAAAGAATTGTGGACTACTCTCGAAAATATTTACGAAAGTAAAGGTCCTGCAAGAAAGGCAACATTATTAAAAGAATTGATTTTGCGAAAAATGACTAACAATGAAAGTATAGTCGACCACATAAATAAGTTCATGGATATTGTAGACAAATTAGGAGATATGGGGATTGAAATTAATAAAGACCTTTTAAGTATATTGCTCCTATACAGTTTACCACAATCCTTTGAAAATTTTCGCATTGCAATAGAAACTAGAGATGAATTACCGGATCCACAGAAATTAAAAATAAAGATTATAGAAGAAGCTGAAGCTAGGAAAAACGTAGAAAGTACAAGTAATACTGAAGCCGAAGGTGCAATGTATAGCAAAAATAGAAACAAGAAAATAGTACAATGTTATAAATGCAAAAAATATGGACACAAATCAAATGAATGTAGAACTGGAACAAATAATTACAAAAGAGACAGTAACAATTACAAGAGAGATAACAACAATAAAAATGAAAAAGATATGTACTGTACTGAAAAAGTATGTTTTTCTAAAAATGTAAATGAAAACCATGAAAATGAAATATGGTGCCTAGATAGTGGATGCACGTCACATATGACATCGCAAAAAGACAAATTTATAAGTTTCGAGGAAGATAACAAGGAATTGAAGCTTGCTTCCGAAAATTGTATAACTAAAGTCCAAGGAAAAGGACGAGCGATCTTGAATATAAAGCCAGAAGAAATCAAGTTAGCTAATACACTGTACGTACCTACTTTAACAACTAACTTACTATCAGTTGGAAAAATGACAGACAATGGTGCAACAATATTATTCAAAAGAAATGTAGCAACAGTGAAGCGCGATGGCGACATCGTTATACGAGCCAAAAGAAATGATGACGGCTTATATTACGTTTATGAAAATAACGCAGAAAAATCGCAAATATGCAAGCAATCTAATATTTTGTTATGGCATCGCAAGTTGGGACACTTGAATGAAGGTCAAATGAAAATTGCATTAGAAAAGAAAAACATAGAAGGATTAGAATTTGATAAGAAAGAGTCAATAAATGATTGCGAAACTTGCCTGAAAGGGAAAGCTACAAAGTTACCCTTCAAAGAAAATAAAGAAAAAGAGAATAGAACAAATGAACCCCTTGAAATTATTCATTCTGACGTTTGCGGTCCTATGAGAGTTGGAACTACAGTTGGATCAAAATATTTTATTACGTTTATAGATGATTTTACACGATATTGTAGAATTTACACTATGAAAAATAAGAATGAAGCTTTGACGAAATTTAAGGAATATAAAAGGGAAGTAGAAAACTATTACAAGAAGAAAATAATACACCTTCAAAGTGACAATGGGACAGAATATATAAATAATGAATTCAATGAGTATTTAAAGGAACATGGTATAAGAAGAAGACTTTCAGCACCCTACACGCCAGAGCAAAATGGTATGGCTGAGAGGAAAAATAGAACTCTTCTCAATATGGCCAGATGCATGCTTATAGATGCAAAAATGCCAGAGATATTTTGGGGTGAAGCTGTCAATACCGCGAATTATTTATCAAATAGATGTCCATGCAGCAGCATTGATAATGCCACGCCGTTTGAAAAATGGGTAAATAGGAAACCATCGGCCAGACATCTACAAATATTCGGCAGCAAATGTTTCATACTGAATAAAGGAAAGAAATTGAGTAAATTCCATCCAAGAGCAACTGTTGGGATATTTTTAGGTTACTCAGAAAACTCGAAAGCGTACCGAATTTACTGTCCAAAATACAAGAAAGTTATAAATAAGAGAGAAAGCCAAAATTTAATAGATAGTAAAATGATACTCAATTATAAATATAATACAAAAGGTGAAGTCGAAAGAAGGAAAGCCAGACTCGTGGCAAGAGGTTTTAACCAAGTGGAAGGAATCGACTATAATGAAACTTTTTCACCTGTATCAAAATTGAGTACTATAAGACTGATGGCAGCATACAGCGTTGAAAACAATATGAAACTGAACCAACTAGACGTATGCACAGCATTCCTAAATGGAGAAATATACGAGAAAATTTTCATGAAAATACCAAAGAACCTAGAAAAATACCTAAAAGTACTTATAGCAACAGAAAAAGATAAAAATATAATAAATAAAGCCAAAAATATGTTAAGAGATCTTTTAAAATACAGTGGTGATTCAGCTTGCGAATTGAAGAAGGCGATATACGGATTAAAACAAGCCGGAAGGCAATGGTATTTAAAATTACATGAAAAACTTTTAGAAATTGGTTTCAAGAGTACCCTGGCAGATCCATGTTTATATGTCCTGAAGAAAGATGGACAAAAGATACTGGCAACGATTTACGTTGACGATTTGGTGTTATGTTACAAATCAGTAGAACTTTTAAAAGAAGTAAAAGATAAACTTAAAAGAGCATTTGACATAAGGGACATGGGCGAACTTCATCACTATCTCGGAATAAAATTCACCCATGTAGGGGGAGTGATAACTATGTCACAATAATCTTATGTGGAAAAGCTACTGAAAGAATTTAACATGATTGAATGCAACCCAGCATTGACACCAATGGAACTAGGGCCTAAGCTCGAAAAAGTTAAAGAAGGAGAAAAACTGCCATATCAAAAGTTGATAGGTTGTCTCATGTATCTGGCAATACCGACAAGACCAGACATCATGTACGCAGTGAGCTACTTGAGTCAATTCACCACGTGCTATGGCACAGAGCACTGGCAAGCAGCCAAAAGGGTGGTGCGGTACCTGAAGGGCACTAAAAATTTTGGAATAATTTACAAGAAATCAGGTATGCCTCTGACAGGAATGGCTGACGCCGATTGGGCAGCATGTACCGTGGACCGAAAATCTTACACAGGATACACATTTAAATATGGTGGTGGTCTAATCAGTTACGCAACAAAGAAACAGCCGGTAGTAGCACTGTCGACAGCGGAAGCAGAATATATGGCTATGACGGAAGCCGCAAAAGAAGCATTACATTTGAAAAACCTGCTGAATGAAATTGGTGTACCGCAAGGAGAAACTACCTTATACAATGATAACCTTGCAGCAAATAAGTTAGCGAATAACTCTATGACCGGGAAAAGGTCAAAACACATCAGCATCAAGGAACATTTTATAAGAGAATGTGTTCAAAGAAAAGACATTGCGATAAAGCACAAGCCTACCGATGAGATGGAGGCAGATATAATGACGAAAGCATTGCCTCAACCAAGATTAGTTAAACTGCGCGAGAAACTAGGCTTACGCGTCAATGAAGAGAGAAGCTCCTCGTGAGGGGGAGTGTTACAATAGAAACTCTATCGAGAGTGACACTCGGAACCATGGATGTGTAGAGAGTATGAGTGACATACGTGGTTACCGTGGTGACTTAATAACTGTTTGAAAAATTATGTTGAAAGATTTGATTGTGTACATGAATATTAAATAAAACTCTGTTTATACTTGATCCAGTCTCTATATTATATAATACTACATCCCTTACAAGAGCATTCCCTGGAGTAGTTGGCGTCAGGCAGACGGCTGACCTAAACAACCTAGTTTCATCCTAGAGCTGTCACTATCGTAATACTGACACTAAACAATTTGAAAGCAGTAAATAAGAAACTACAGCTTAACGTGGGTGTCGGTCAAGGCAACTAAGGATAAAACAGTGATGAGGAATGGGCAGCAGCGTTCCTCATATACCACCTAGCGATGTACTGCGACATTTGTGCCCGATGATTGGCGATCGGAGGTGCTAATTCACCTTTGCCTGCCCCTTCGGGAGTATAAGCGTTATTTATGTATGGTATGTATCATATTGAAATATTGAGAAATCACAAAGAAAATGTCACCAACAATTTCTATTCCGTACACAATACGCCGATCGCGAGATAGCCAGCCCGTTTCAGGTTCTAATTAGTCGCATAGTGCAATTATAGAGTACCTAGTGCGGCGTGTGAATGTGAGATATTGCCGAGATACGGCCACAATACTGGGAATGCGTTTACGCACTTTCGAATAATCGTTCGCTCGGATGCGTCGCGAGAGATTAATCGATTAGAACGCGTTTTGCATACATGTGAACTTATATAAGACGCGAGCTTCAGCTGTGTAACTTTCATTGACTTGTTCATAAGGGAGCTAATGTAAAGGCATACTGCCTAAAGCAGGTATTTTCGTCCATCTTGGCCTGACAGCGAACAAATAACGTAGATTAGGCCAGCCCCGACTGATCTCATGGTTGTCGTAAAAGTCGACTAAGGGATATTGCCCGGTGTAGACCAATAAGCACCTTGGGGCACCCGAATGGTGGAGGGCAAACCACCAACAACAGCATACCCAAACAGGGTTGGTATCAGGCAGGTGGCCGGTTGTAAAACCTAAGCCAAAACTAAGCAGAATCGTTTGAAATGTTGTCATTCCAATCACTCTCTCCGTTCATCGGTCTCTCGACATGGTCCTTTCCGTGCCTTTTCTATTCATTCATTCATCACTAGCACCTTTAGGTATGATGGGTGATATAAATCAAAAGGAACTGGATGATTTGACGGTGTCTGAACGATAGAAATGTAAGAGAAAACATAGGTACTACACCGATCCCAGATAAACTGGTAACAGGGCTGGAAGAAGAAAGAAGTACATAATGAAATAGATGGTACTGAAAATCGAAATCGCAGCTAAACAATCGTCACCACCCCATATCTCCCGTAGGTGTCGTACAACGAGACTTAAGGGTTAAGACAGCAATGGGGTAATGGGCAGCAGCGTTCCTCTAATGCTACCTATTACATGGGAACTAACCTAATTGGCGAAACGTGGGTGTTAATTTACCTCTGCCTACCCCTTCAGGTACCTATATAGGTGTGATTTATGTATGTAGATTGTAGATAGCAAAGTGACTGTAAAACCCCTATGACGGCAGAGCAGTACCATAAAACTGTTGCCATAAAACACTACGGCAGGTGGCGAGTGATCTAGATTACCGGCTCGGTATAAATTACATAAATCAGCGCAATTATCCCAGTATACCTACAACCAACGTGGAAGTGTCAGTCTGCCCGTAGAGCCAATAGCGGGCTGCGCGTAGATCGATTGCGATGTGCGCATGCGCACCGACGCGTATATACTTCCGCGCATTGTTCCTAGACATGTCGGGTGTACAAAGCTTGTGAATAACACTCTGTATATAAAATCATAAGCGTGTATTCATTTATATTAGAAGGGTATTGGAACGTTTTCTTACAAAATACGAAAATAATACGAAATATAATAAAATCCAGGTACGTGGTATTAATCCCGTTTTTGGGTATGCAAACTGCAATCTTCTTCATCATCATCATCATTCATCAAGCCATCCACTCCCTTTTAATTGATATCGTCCATTACACCGGAAAGGTGCTATTGATGAATGAATGTATAGAAAAGAGACGGAATAGACCACGTCGAGAGATCGAGAACGGAGAGTCATTGGAATAGCAACATTCCAATCCGTACTGCTTAAGGTTTTGGCTTAGGTTTTACAGCCACCAAGCCACTTTGGGCATGCTGTTGTTGGTGGTTCGCCTTCCCCAAGGTCTATCGGTCTACACTGGGGAATCTCCGTGAGTCGACTTTTACGACACCTAAGGGGTGAGTCGGGGCTGGCCTGATCTACGTAATTTTTTCGGTCCCATCGCGATCTAACTCCCACTAAATCCCGACACATAACACTGTTAAGTAGTGGAGAGAGATTTTGTGCACATCCCGTTCTAGGCCTACAGGCCAGCATAGAAGACAAAGCCAAGCTTGAATAATAATACATACATACATAAATCACGTCTATATCCCCGAAGGAGTATTCAGAATTCAATAAGTCAGGTCTCATGTAATATGTGGCGAGCGTATTGCCATATATCGGCCACATAAATCGTAGTATATTGGTAGGTGGTAAAAGAGGAATGCTGCTACCCATTACTCATCGCTGTCTTTACCCTTAGTCACCTTGTACGACACCGACGGAAGAGATGGGGGTGGTGACAATTGTGTTCTGCTCTGCGGTCACTACACGGCTTGAATAATAACATTGGTAAAAAATCATAACTACGCTATGCGAAGAGTTCGCGTTCTCCAGATGCACTTAATCACCTGGGATGTGACCAACCAAAACATGTCCAGCATGATACGAATGCCAGCGTGCCGCTACCGGCAACTGAGATTTATGGGTAAACCCACGAATGAGTAGTTGTTATTTTAGCAAGACTTATGATAGCAAAGATTGAGACATATTCGCTCTGCGGCCGGTTTCACAAATCAGGAATTCGCTTGCCAAAATAATAATAAATATTTCTTACACCCACACCTATCATCTAGCCCAAAGTAAGTAGCTTAAGCACTTGTGTTATGGATACTAGAAGACAGATATTTTTATATACATAATAATCATACTAGAACGCGAGGCCTCTCCCCCAAATGTTAGTCTAAAATCTGACCATTCGACCAAGCTGGCTGTCAAAATATTATAGTATTCGCCAGCTCACCTATCATTGATTTTTTTATCATTATGTTACATACACACACAGGGAAGCTGTCCTTCATCTCACCTGAAGCTGTCCTTCATCTGACCGAAGATGGAATCGAGCTTCACCTGGAACCCTCAACCATAGAGGGGCTGGCTATCTTATCACAAGTTGTCGGAACACAATAATGCTCTTAACATTATTATTATGGCGACAGATTTTGTAAAGATGGTAGCAGCTAGCCAGGCGAACTTGAAGAAAGTCCTACCACCAACTAAACCGTACTAACCGTACAAATTTGTACTCTCTTAGGGATCGAACCCAATTTTGAGAAACTAAAAAAAAATTGTGGTGGTGTGTGGTGACGGCAGGGTAGAATACAATTGTCACCACCCCAAATCTCTCCCGTGGGTGTCGTACAAGGCGACTAAGGATAAATCAATGATGAGGAATGGGCAGCAGCGTTCCTACTAGCTTAAACCACCTAGCAATAGCAATGTACTGCGACTTTTGTGCCCGATAAATGGCAATAGGCTCGCCACCTATTACATGGGACCTAACATAATTGGCGAAACGTGGGTGCTAGTGCACCTCTGCCTACCCCTTCGGGGATATAGGCGTGATTTATGTATGTATGTAAAAAAAAATTACCTGTCCAATGGCATCTAAGACTAGAAATTATTTAAACTGTTATTTGACAAAATTTTAAGGTCATTTTATATTCTTATCATGCGTTGTCGTCTGCATTGATAATGAGGTTGGCTCTCACTGATAGCGTTGAAGTGTACGATAATTTCACTTGCAAATCTATCGGCCGAAATAGCTCAGTTGGGAGAGCGTTAGACTGAAGATCTAAAGGTCCCCGGTTCAATCCCGGGTTTCGGCAGTCCTTTTTGTTACTGAGCGTAGCTAGGTAGGTACAAATTAAATTTGGATTTGCTAGAATTTTCAAATAGAAAACAGAACCAATTTTTGGATAATTATGTGTTAGGGATTTTTTTTTGAAAGCTAATAATATTACCTATAACAATCCCGCCTATATCCCCGAAGGGGTAGGCAGAGGTGAATTAACACCCACTTTTCGCCAATTATGTTCGGTCCCATGTAACAGGTGGTGAGCCTATTGCCATATATCGGGCACATAAATCGCAGTACAAATTTATATTGCTAGGTGGTATGAGAGAAATGCTGCTGCCCATTACTCATTGCTTTCTTTACCCTTAGACGCCTTGTACGACACCCACGGGAGAGATGGGGGTGGTGACAATTGTATTCTGCTCTGCCGTCACCACACGGCAATCTATCTAGTTAAATATTTATAAATGTTCCTAAAAATAATAAAACCGGCTTGCTAATTGAGTAAATTGTAAATTTCCTTCTACTGCAGGGGAAAGAAATTTACTCCTATTGTAAGGGAAAAAGGCGTGAAAATGGGCACACCGTTTAATCGCTACGTGGCATAAGAAGAACTCTGATACCTATTACTATTGATGCCTGTACCACTCGGACAAGCAGAACGTTATACTTGTTGCAAAAAGGTTTGTTATTACATATACACACACACATAAATCACGCCTATATCCCCAAAGGGGTAGGCAGTTAGGTCCCACTTAATAGGTGGAGAGGCGATTGATATCTATCGGGCATATAAATAATAAATAATAATAATAAATAAATATTTTTACACTACACCTATCATCTAGCCCAAAGTAAGTAGCCTAAGCACGTGTTATGGATACAAGATGGCGGACATATTTTTAATACAATTATGTATATAAATATTGAAAACTACATAAACATATTCACAACGATGACTCGAAAACAAACATTTGTGGTCATTACAAAGTTTGCCCCTACCAGGATTCGGACCCGGGACCTCTTGGCCAATACCCAGCAATCTGAGCATTCGACCAAGGCCAATCGCAGTAGTTATATTGCTAGGTGGTAGATGAATGCTGCTGCCCATTACTCATCTCTGTCTTTACCCTTAGTCGCCTTGTACGACACCTGAGGGGTGGTGACAATGGTATTCTAGACACATTTACGACGGGGCTTAAATCAAAATTTTTGCCACCTCATTGCGTTTCCACGTGTCGTATTCACAGACAAATAGACGAACGCGGGCTTCAGGAAATAGGCTGAAATAGTCCGAGACGAGTCGTCATACGATTTTCGAGCGACCAGGAAAATGGCCATAATTCCTTGAGTTTTTGTGGTGTTAAATCATTCGGCGCCGCGGCTCGCCGGGATGCACTCGCTGGCGCTTAATTAGGATCAGCCACTCGGCCGGCTGAGCACGGGCGACTTTTGGACGATTGGCTATGAAAGTCAGCAAAGCAAGACTCATCATAATCATCAGGACACTAGCCGTTCGACTGTAACGTCCTCACTACTGCGGCCCAAGCCTTCCCTATAGTTTCTTGTCCGTTCTTCTCAGAACAAGGCCTCCTGGTAGTTTACGAACGGATGGCGTAGCTTATGCGTTGAATATTGGAAACCTTTTGATTTTGACTTTGACTGACACCTACGTTTCCAATGTTATAACTTTTAGTCGCATTTAAGAAACCCACAAGAGAGGACGTTGTGGTGATAATTGTAGTCTTCTCAGCTGTCACTACACGACATCTCATTACATTATACTTACATTATTGAATTAAAGTAAGATTTAAATGGACTGTTGTTTGAGATTACTGTTATGATGTAAAATGGCAGATGCGAATCGAGGTTTCTTGAAATAGCGAATGGAAAAAGTCTTACTGCCGGACTCAGAGATGTCAAATAAATTAGATGAGTACCTAATGTCAAAAAATTTCAATTAAATCTAGACCATAGACCCGGCAAGAATAGCGACTAGTTTTGAATTGTCATTTTTAAAATTAAGTACTCATTGTCGTTATTTGACGTCTCTGGGTGCGGCAGTTAGAGATCATATAGGAATCTTGAGTACAGTATTAAGAGTGTAACCGCCCTAATTACACATCATTCTGTCGTACCACGATTAACATGTCCTGGCTACTTCACAAAATAATATTTAACACTGCCACTGCATAGTGAGCCCTAATACTTTAAACTTAAGACCGCTAATAACCAATCGCAACTGCAACAGATATTTGTTGAATTTTTTTGTTTGTTTGCTTTATTACTTGTAGTACTCCGTTAAAGGATTAGACTAATGAATGGTAGTTAATTAAGTATCTGTTTTCATACCTAGATAGATTAATCGTTTATTATTTTTACATTCATACATAAATTACGCCTTATCCCCGAAGGGGCAGGCAGAGGTGCTAGCACCCACGCTTCGCCAATTATGTTAGGTCCCATGTAACAGGTGGCAAGCCTATTGCCATTTATCGGGCACAAAAGTCGCAGTACATTGCTAGGTGGCACAAGAGGAACGCTGGTGTCCATTTCTCATCACTGTTGTATCCTTAGTCTCCTTGTACGATACACAGATTATTTCTAACTTTAAAATATTTAAAAGACATTTGATGGGGTTTTCTAGAGTGTAGGTTGTCCGTTTGCCTGACCTCAAACTTACAGAAAATCTAACATTGTGTAGTCGCAATTTAGTCAGTAATATATCAATCAAGACTATTTATCCCCTTTAAACATGGACTCTATTATCTACTTTCTTGAAAAGGAATGGATTCATGCGTAGATATTTTTTTTTTAATTGAAAAAATACTAAAATTAAGGCGATTCTAGTAGTTCAATCTCTAAACATTAGAGGGTTTTATTTTGGAAGCAAAGACTCATTAGGCAGCGGTTCAAAGTGTTACCCCCTTATTCATAGTAACAGATCACTTTCTTAACACTGTTTTAACTAAATTACTGATCTGTCTCTTTTCATCACAACGTAATAAACCAGTTTTACAAAAAGAGACAGATCAGTGATTTAGTTAAACCAGTGTTTTATGAATAAAGGGGTTATTTTACAAGTGAAGTGGCATTCGACGATTGAATGTCATCTTTTTCTAATCAAACGCTTTTATCAGAGCTCGCTAGAACAGAAACAGTAGCCAGATTCAAAGAGTCATTACCGACAGCACTTCGTAACGTAACCCTATGGTAAAAATCAAAGAGAGAATCGCTTAAAAACCCATCAATCCCCCGGTTTCCCCATAAGCTACCCGAAATGAACGCAAACGTTTACGGTGACCGGAAAAAAAACAATCTTGTCACCTATTCAGAATTCACAAACAATCCGACAATTTCTCTGATCGACCAATCTTCGTGCCATCGAACTGCGCGGCAGCCAAGCGAATTTCGACTCTCTCCACCTGAAAATAACTGCGATGGTAGCTGCTCCAGTCAATCATCGAAAGGCACAGCGTTTGCCATCCGATTTGTGTCTTTATTCCTTCGTGATAATGTTACGATTTGGCATATTAGTTGCTCTTGCATATTCAGAGCAACTTCGCGTTTGCCGCCAAGTCTGTCAAATTCAGGGGAATCTGACCTTTATTCAACACAATAATAAGTTTGTATTGAAATTTTCTTAACAGCAACACAGGTTAGTCATAATGACGTCACGGTATGTGGTTTCGAAGGGTATTAAAATGACATTTACTAGATGTACCGAACAGTTATTTTTATTCACGCCTCGCCTTTTGAATGTTTAACATTAATAGTTTAATGTATTTCCGAATAGGAGTAGTTCTTGGGTAAATTCACCTTAGGTAGTCACTCATAATCTGGTAGTATTCATCTCCAATAACCTGGGAAGTTGGGTATACATACTGCTTGCATAAAGGTCTTTATGGATGATAGAATTGTATAGGGCTTTATAAAGTATTCATGAGTTTCGTTTTCCTAAATTCTTACAAATTTACGTATGTATATGCATTAATCACACATTTGCCCCTAAGGGTTAGGCAGAAGTGGATTAGCACCCTCATTTCAAATTATGTTTCACCTCGTTGGCCATCGAAATAATATGAAATCCTGGTTTTTGAAAAATTGGTTTCAATGTGACCTACACCGACACTAAATTGCACCAGCACTTTAATTTCCCCACTGGTGGTCACAGGCCTTCCCTATGGATGGAAGAATATAGGTAAAATGGGCCATAACTCTCTACGCTGGCCCAGTATTGGTGGGTATTGACGACTGCAGAGCAGCCGGGACCATCGGCTTAACGTGCCTTCCGACGCACGGAGGAACTTGAGACAATACACTTTTGGTCACCCATCCCATCGCCGACCTTACAGAACATTGCTTAGCTCAGACAAACGCAGGCCGAGCGCGCATCGAGCTCCTCTCACAAACGCAATTACACGTCAAAACTATATCGACATCCGACCTCGATATTTAAATAGCGGATCAATGATGCGTCTCGATGCGCGGGTGTCGCATCGTGCCAAAACTGCTTTACCATCAATAAATGTCCGTCGTAGCACTGCGCATGATATTCGCTATTGGGTATAATTCAATAGTTCCTAGTGATTGAGCGCTTGGTTGGCAGACGGTAGGAGATGTCGCGTTCGCCATTAAACATTATTTATTACTTCCATTTAGAGAGAGACAAGACTTTCTTTCTCAAGACCTGTTAGAAAGAGTGGTCGGGGCCAGTGCCCAGTGCATGGGCCCCGAAGGACCGCCATTTTGTTTCATATTTATTCTCAAAAACATTTTGATCATTTCTTTACATTCCAAAAGGCCCCCAGCATAGTTTAAGACGGCCCTGCATGAGATATCACATACACATAAGCATTCGTACATGGAAAAAGCTCGGTGGCGAAGTGGCTAGCGGCCTGCGATTGAGGAAACCAAGCAATGTTCACCAATGCCATGCCTAATATTGATTTTCTCCGTGCTTCGGAAGGCACCTGCAGTCCTTAATGTCCACCAATCTGTTCTGATTAACATGGTGGGTTATGGCTCAGTCTCACTGTATTCTTCTAACCATAGGAAAGGTCTGTATCCCATCAGTGAAGACTGTAAATGAATGTAAATAATAATAATGATACCAATACCTTGGGTACGCCTTGGGGCACCCGAATGGTGGAGGGCACACCATCAACAACAACATACCCAAAGATCCGACGGGCATGCGGGAAGACATTAATGAGATTGGATGAAGCGAAGGCAGTGTGTAAGAATCGTAGCAAGTGGAAAGAAGTGATCTCTGCCTACCTCTGTGGGAGAATGGTGTGACAAAATATGTATGTGTACGTATGTATGCAGTTGTTGGGACCACGACTGACGCTCAAAGATGATGTTGATTTCAGATAACGAAGATCTACATCCTGGTTTGTTTTATCTCACGATTTTGGCGAACGTGGGGCGTTGTGAACCAACTTTTATTTTTCCATCACGCAAACTACATTGCGGCCGTTTAGAGAATGAGATTTTGATAGGTGCCGTCATTTTCTTAAGACCACTGTATAAGAACAATTGGCATCACCAGCATGGTGTTGTCGTACAAGACGACTAAGGGTTTAGACGGCAATGAGTAATGGGCAGCAGCGTTCCTCTTATGCCACCTAGCATACGGCGATTTCCGTGCCCGATAAAATTGTCAATAGGCTTGTCAGCTATTACATGGGACATAGCTTAATTGGCGAAAAATTAATTCACCTCTTCGGGGATAAGGCGCGATTTATGTATGTATATCTATAAAACTAACAACTCTACAGTTACAGCAAGAATTTATGTATCTACCAAAAGTCACCGGTTCCCAAATTGTGTGGGCATCGATCGATGATGCATCGCGCGCGCAATATCGCGCGGCGATGATTTGTGCCGCGGCAGGTGCACGCCGCAAATACACGCGGTTCGGTTTCGCAGGCGCGATTGGCATTTCGATTGGGTTCTCAAACTTCTGCCGGCTATTTCTTCGGAGAAAATTGTGTTGATCTCGAAACGACTGCGGAAGTGACGAAAAGTGAATTCTTTTCTATTTATTCGCGTAGTGAATAGAGGCAAAAGAGATGACAAAGCTGAGATACATGATTGTGTGGATTGGCAAGATTCGGTGTGTTTTAATTTAGTGTTCCTAATAAGAAAACATTACACCAGAAATATACTTCGATTTATAGCCTGACCAGGAATATACAAAACCTGCACTGGAGGTTTCATTTAACACTGCAATACTAGTATAGATACCAACGTGAATTGGCTAGCTAGATTAATTAATTATTACATCATTTATTTCTTTTTATTATTAATTATCCATTCGGGTGTCCCAAGGTGTTTTTTGGTAAACGCAGGTGGCGGACTTAGTATGTTAGGACATCTGCCATAGAACACTACCTCTTTCTTACACGAAAAATATTCAGAGGAACCGCGAGCCAAAGTTTGAGAACCACAACTCATAACTTCGGGGCGTCGATAAATCTATGAAAATGAACGTGACTCTAATGTGCGAGGAATGCTTTCATGATCCGAGTCAGAGACGCACTCACAGTATTTCTGTGACAAATGCAAGTATACCTACCTAGCTATCGTAAACCTGCATAGAACAACAAAAATGTTTATGAATATTAGAAGTCGCGAGCAGATAGTCCAATGGTCAGAATCGTGTATCGGTCAGAATTCCCGGGTTCGAATCACAGCTGGGGCAAATGTTGGTGTGATGAATACGGATTTTTTTTCAAGTCATGTTTGTTTTTTTTATGTATATTTTATTGTATGTTTGGCCACTGGTACCCATTCCCCTAATATAATATTTTTCCATCTATAAGGACGGCCTCTGCCCCAATAGTGGGGATATTAAAGAGCTTGTGATGATTATCGTTGCTGAGACCTGTCGCCATTTCATCCTTCCACCTATAATACTAAATTATACACATACATACATAAATCACGCCTACATCCCCGAAAGGGTAGGCAGAGGTGAATTAACACATTATACACCATGGGCGATAAAACAAAAAATGTCTCAGATCGTAAGTTTTTGACATAAATAATGGGAGGCCTTCTTTTTTATCGCCCTCTTGATAATAGTTTTATGTCACCTCTGCGGCGGCGGAAAGTCTACTTTGAGGTCAGTAGTGACATAAAAAAAAATATTATTTCAATTGCAACCTCTAGAGCCCTCAAGCCGTCCCTTAACTCATAAAGCTCACAGACCAGCACGTACCGAAACTCCTGCGCAAGACATTCTAAATTTGAATCGCGGACCGCACTAGTTCCGGCGGCATGATGCGAATTAATTCTGATCCGATACAATGTTATTGAGCCAACGACAATGGATTGACTGCCGCGAAAACTTTGGCACGGACCGTGAAGTGTCTATTATTACGATTTTGCGGGAATTGTCGATAATTCACTAATACAAATTATTATTATATAAGCTGTATGGTGACGGGCGACGACAGCAGAGCGGAATGCAACTGTCACCAGCTCCCATCACTACCGTGGGTGTCGTACAAGGCGAGTATGGGTAAAGCAGGGATGAGGAATGTGTAGCAGCGTTTCTCTTGTACCACCTAGTAATATACTGCGATTTTGTGTCCGGTATATTTTATGGCAATAGGCTCGATCGCCACCAGTTACATGGGACCTAAACTAATTGGTAAAATTCGCTTCTGCCTACCCCGTCGGGGATACAGGCGTGGTTTATATACTATGACAATGTATTATTATTATATCATGCATATTAATCACTAGTCACTCTTCCATGCTAACCTAGGAGCGAAAAAATAGCGTAGAATGTGCCAGACAAATGCCAATGTGCCCGCAAGCCAGTACACATCCGAGGGTGTCGTAAATGTCTACTAAGGGAGATTGCAAGGTGTAGACTTGTAGACCAACAAGCACCTCGGGGCGCTCGAATGTTTGAGGCAAACCACCAACAACAGCATACCCAAAGAGGGTTGGTGTTTGGCAGGTAGGCGGCCGTCTGTAAAACCTAAGTCAAAACCTTGAGCAGTATGGGTTGGAATGTTGTTATCCCAATCACTCTCAATCAAAGAAGCATGTTTCATCATCATCACCAGCCCTTTACTGTCCCCACTGCTGGGACACGGGCCTTCCCTATTGTCGAAAGGATATAGTGGGCCAATAGCCCATCGCGATGGCCCAGTAATCGCAATAATTGTCTAGACAGTGCACCAGAAAAGATGCTGTCATTCCTTGTTATAGTATTATAATTCTTATGCTCTATAAATAATAAAAGGCTCGCTGCCAAAACTGATAAAGAAAGCTGTCTGACAACTCCACTCATTCACCATTATTCTTCGTGCCGTTTTCTCAAATCGAAATTAGGAATAATTAGAAAATATAATTAGCCCACGAGGTAAAATATCGTATCACAAGTAATCCACCCCTTAATAACGCAGGTACATGTTACTAAGCGTATCAGTAGTAATTATAAGTAATGTTGCCTCTTTATACAAGGGACTAGGGACGTACCACTCATTTGATACTGGAAAATCACAGGTCTCTAAAGACTTTTAGTATTCGCGTCCCGAATTTACGCTACTGGTATTTTTTGGATGAGCGTGTGCTTATCACTATCTTTAGTCTAGAAATCTTGATGATAGTACTAAAAAGTTTCCGCTTACTTATAAATTTTATTTTGATTTATGTATGTATGTATGTATGTTTATGTGTTCTCGTGTCACAGGGTTCTTTACCGAACTCCTTCGAAACGACGTGAGTTTTGGCTATTCTCAATAATTGAGAAACTTTGTTTTGCCCTTATCACCTATAGAAGAGCTCGCTAGTGCAGTGGCATAGCGGGTTCGGGAGATTGCGTAAACTAAGTAATGTTCGCTAAGGTCATTAGATGGGTGACCAAAAAATTATTATCAAATTAAATCAAATCTTGTTGATTTTGATTTGATCAAATCAAACTTTTATAATAATTTTTATAAATAAAACTTATAAATTATAAAAAGTTTATTATCTAGAGTTACTCTGTGCTTCGGAAGGTTAAGCCGTTGGTCCTGGCTGCCGTTAATACCCATCAACCCACACTAGGCCAACGTGGTGGGTTATGGCCCTATTCCCTCTATATTTTTCCATCCATAGGGAAGATCTGTGCCCCAGCAGTGAAATAAAAATAACCTACGACCGGTTATTTTTATACCCCTAAGTGATAAAGGCAAAACAACGTTTATCGGGCAGCTAGTATGAGACGAAACTCTTAGCATTCCATAGATGTAATGCAAGCCGATATCTGTTGCTTTGGTCTACCCGTCGCTCTTACACTTACTATTATTCTCAATGAGAGAGAGATAGACAGAGAGAGGTAGACCAAAGATTACGGCTTACATAATACGGGGGCACGTGCATGGTGTGGCAGAGAGAGAAGTCACTTTAAATGTAGGTTTACGAGACCCCTTCAGAACATGTCAACCAACACTCACCTTTACAACCGACTTTTCTCTCTGTAGTCATATTTAATAAGATTCTGTGAGAGCCAATGTATTACTTACGAAAGTTCTAGACAATTGAAGGTCTTTTCGTAATATATAGGTATAGGGATTTACTTGGTACACCCCCCGCCGCATACAGCACACAAACCAACATTGTCCCCATTTTTTGTTACTTGAATTGATAAATATGAAAGAGTATAAAATACGGCAAGAAACACAGCCTTTCATCAAAAAAGTACCTGATACTTAGTCACAGCGAAATATCGAGTTACCCGGCAAAGTAGCAACACTACGACACCTATAGCTAGTTGAAATACAGCTCTCAAGATGTACTTACTGGATAGATCGTGGGTGGCCCCCCGCCACCCCCTGTCGCCTTCGTATAGATTTTTCTTTTTGCCGAGCGCTATGTTCCGATATTAAATACTAGTTCTGTACGCTTGCGATACTTGACGATTGAAAATGGTTTCTCTGATACCGTTTCTGACGTCACTAATCACGTTGCTTAATTATTGGGTTGTGTTCTAATAAAATCTATTAAGGTATTACAATGTATAAGTAATAATTAAATTTATTAATTTGGCTTGATTTCTAAGACTTTTGAGCCATTTCTTCATTTGAAAATGTCCATTCTTCATTAGATTTATATGATTAAAACATGGGTGTCACATTTTAATACATCTAAGGAGTGCTTGGCGCGAATCGAATAACAATCTTCAAGATGGCGACTGTTGATGTGGTAAAAACTAGCTTAACACCTTTACTTCAATATTTCAAAAATCAAAATAACACCACTTTCACTGCACAAAGAACTCCACTCTGAAACAATTTTTGGATTATAGAAACTAAAATTTGACTGATGTGCGACCCAAAGAGAATACAATACTTGGTGCGACCATTGATTGCGCGCCAAACACTCCAAAGTTGAAATTAAAAATCGAATTCCACAGATAAACCTAGACGCTTTGACATTATATGTCTATTCCGCCGGCCGTCGCCATGAGTTATTTTTCCAGCAAAGAGTTTGAATACCTACCTTTTTAATTTTATGAAAATGGACAAGTAAATCCTGAATATATTTTTACCGGGCGTGACTCGGGGCGATATTGCATCTAGTTGGATCCAGTTCACTTTGCTGTAGAAATTGAAATTCCATTAAAGAGATTGCTTTTTAACGTGCCAAGTCGGGGGGTAGGAGGGGGGGTTAGGTGGGTATTAATACTTTTTAAGCCTCATTTTGTATTTCGCTAAAATTTTCTTTTATAAATAACAACAGATGAGGGAAATTCGTGTGGAAATATCCTGTCTGTAAAATACGTTTGAATATTACAATGACTTATACAATTGGGGATAATATCTAGAGTGCGTTTCATCTTATAGTTCCTATGCCGTAATGATGGCTGCCTTATCTGTCAACAACATCAACCCGCAAGTCATAGTTGCAGGTTTTTTTATGTTTTATAGACAATCTTTGAGAAAATCATGTCCAAAACATAGAAAAGTGAAAAAAGATTAATTGTGTTAAAAGCTAAGGAGTTTTGTGAACGTGAAAAACGTAAGGAGGTCCCGCATAATCCATATTAGTGTGTACAAGTTCGGATTGCCGCCATTAAATTGGGTTACCAGTATCAGTTTTATTAAGTGTTTGATAAATAAATTAAATACATTTATTCCAGTTTTATAACTGTAAATAAATAGTACTAATAACGATTTAACGACTGACAAGAGTGAGGAAATGTCAAATGTAGACATGTTAGATAAACACAAATATGTCAATCATAATAAATATAATATTTTATTATAATTTAACCTTTTTTTAATTAATGAGTCTATCCTTCTTATGTCACTACAATTTATATTTATCTATCTAATTTCTATCATACTATTATTATCATGAACCAACTGTTCTCGCAATTTTTCATGAGCTTTGGCTTATGACTTTCATTAAAAAAATTAATATGTAACTACTACTTAGTAACATATTAAGATAGATGCATAAATGTTTATATAGTTATTTGAAGAAAATCACCCTGAATTAAAGGTAAGACAATAAATGACATGGTATCATTTTCTTGCAATACCACCACCATGACGGCATAGGAACTATAAGATGAAACGCACTATATCATGAAATACGTTTTAGTACTACAGGAAAGATGGATGATCGATTTCGTTGTTTAAAGGGTGATAGTTGCGTGAGTTATTCGTAAGTAATACTTGTTTGTTCGCGTATTATTAAAGAATATAAATAGGTATTTCAACGACATTGGTATTTATGTATTTCAATATTGTTTACTAAATAGCCCAAATACGAACAAACAGGCAGTACCTAACTGTACGTCCAAACACCACACCCTCCGTAAAATTCCAATGTACGTGAGAAAAAAACGTGCGAAAATCTACGTGACGTAACCCGCGACCGATAGCCAATAGCGTATTGAACCTATGACTTTTACTGACCAAATAACGTAGACCTCCCTCGCCCCGCCAATCGCTTCGATAGTCGGCACTGAAAGAGGAAAATGCATACAGAGCAGAGCTCTAAGCATGCTGGTGGTGAAGTATCGGGAAAGGAAGGTGGGCCGTGATTGGTTGATCGGTTCCGCGCGATTGGACAGCTCGGCGCATACTCGAACCGATACGTTGAGTTCGACGTGAATCGATGTGTGTGTGATACCGCCTTCGATAGGTATTTTACGGTTTCGATTGAGCTGTGACGTAACGCGCGTTCGAAGTTTGAACGTTCGAGTTTGGAACGCTGCTGGTGATTCGAATTTGGAATTGTCCAAGCGTGTTCTTTAACGGTTATCCTATCCTATTTTATTTATTTATTTGGGAAACACATATTTCAAAAATACATTAAATTGAAAAACAATAAACAGTACCTATAGAAATCAGCAAAGTGTCCTCTAAAGATTATAAATGCTAGCAAAATTGATACAAATAAGAAAAGCTCGGAAAACTATTGTCCTCAGAATCGAACCCTCGTCCCCCGCAATCTGCTACGGTATATCAGTTTATTTGTGATTTTGAATGGTACACATTCTCCCAATAATCTTTGGCCTGTACCCTAGCACTAGGATGTCATTGTATTGATGATGATGCTGTATCATATCTTGTACGTTACGTCAGTTATGCCTTTATATACATACATACATAAATCACGCCTATATCCCCGAAGGGGTAGGCAGAGGTGAACTAGCACCCACGTTTTGCCAATTATGTTAGGTCCCATGTAATAGGTGGCGAGCCTATTGCCATTTATCGGGCACAAAAGTCGCAGTACATTATCAGGAACGCTGCTGCCCATGCCTTATCACTGATTTATCCTTAGTCGCCTTGTACGACACCCACGGGAGAGATTTGGGGAGGTGACAATTGTATTCTACTCTGCCGTTACCACACGGCCAGTTATGCCTTTGTTTTCTTTAAAACTAAACTGAAGTTAATTTTGACACTGTGTATCTAATCAACACAAACCCCACAAGTAACTAATCAAAATAAACTCATTATACTTCTCCTACACATTTTATCCAATTTCAAACTAGTAGCAAAAAATGAATCCTATTGAAAACCGTTGTCATTCAAAAAAAGCCGTTACATTCCGAATTAATCAAGTAATACGTTCCATTTCATTTCGAAATGCGAAAAAAAGTTTCGCGAATAAAAAAAAAAGTTCGCAGCGAACTCATCAACGCTCCAGCTATTAATAGCAAAGTGTGCAATCCGGGTCCCAGTATTCTGCCTACTAATATTTACCGAACTACAGATAACGCAAATATATACGCTTTCCGTACACTTATTTAAAATGGAAAAATGTTTTTCCTACGCCGCGACGGTTCGGTGCAGACGGTGGTAGCTGCGTTTTCGGGCGTCATATTTAAATCGTACGCGAATTTCACCTAGGTGTTAACATTCATCTATTCCTTTTTTTTATCCACGTGACACAGAAAGAGAGTGATTGTTTTTTATGAATAGGCTCTTAAACAGTACACCATCACGTCATACTATGCAAAACTGTAAAAATCGCCAATCGATTGTCAACTTAAGCACGCAGCACCTAAGCAAAAAGTCAATTAAAAAAATACATATTGTGGCAATCTGACGTGCTATTAAATGTACTAGTGTTTTGTAGCAGTGATTCCAGCGTAGCCTAGCGTTCATCGGTCTCTCGACGATGTTTCTTTTGTTAAAATAATGCATTTTGGTTCAAGAGAGCAATATTGTGATCAGGAGCAATAAGAGTTCATCAAATTATAATGCTGAGCGTACCATACCACTAAATCATAGCCAAATCTTAGTCTAGTATGACAATATACATTCTGACTTGACTCCGATTAATATTATGGAGCAGAGCCGCTTGGTAGAAGATAAACAAAAAACCGCTCCAGTTAAACAAAATCTCCCTAGGTAATGAGCCGAGGTCATTTTGTTGTGACCCCAGCACGGGATTAGTCATCATATTATATTAATTTAGTGGATATTCCATATACCTAACGTGCCAATCAGTGCATTGTTTGTCGTCAAAAATCAAAAACCTCAGAGTTTTCAGTTAGGCGCTTTTACTGTCGCGCGGCCTAGACGGCGTTTGGACGGCATCGCTCGGGTGCCGCACCCGGTGGACATAGGATATTACCCATTTCATTTAACATCTGAACGG